>JAFBMS010000191.1:0-168141 GCA_019788955.1 Albula glossodonta
CACACACTCACACACTCACATACACACGCAAACACGCACACACTCACACACACACACTCACACATACACACACACACACACACTCTAATGTTATTACACACACGCGCACACATAAACACACACACATACGCACACACACCCACACACACACTCACACACACAAGCACACAAACACACACACATACGCACACACACCCTCACACACACTCACACATACACTCACACACACTCACACACTCACATACACACGCAAACACGCACACACTCACACACACACTCACACATACACACACACACACACACTCTAATGTTATTACACACACGCGCACACATAAACACACACACATACGCACACACACCCACACACACACACACACTCACACATACGCACACACACTCACACACTCTACTGTTGTTACACACACGCACACAAACACATACACATACGCACACTCATATGCTCACACACACTACTGTTATCACACACACACACACACAACCCTACCACTCCTTTCCCAGGGGCTGAGAGCAACATATGGCTGCATTTAAGAGATACCCTCTCTCTCTCTCTCTCTCTCTCTCACACACACACGCACACACACACCCTAACATCCCACCCTAAACCATGCAGAAATGCTCAAGATAATGATTAGGAGTGGGCCATGATACAGCACTGGACTGGGATGAGAGCTACACTGGGATTTGGGGTGGAGAGGAGGGGTTTTGGGGGTGGGTGGGGGCGGTTGGCTAGTCTCTGAGGAGGAGGGCAGGAGAGAGGTTAGGTAACCTACCCTCAGCAGTCTGGATGGGATTTCGGATATTTCCTAGGGGGCGTAGAAATGCTGGCGGCAGGGGAATTGTGGGAAGACAGGTTGCGAGACAATGGCTTTCCCCCGGCTATGGCTACAGCTGTCCACACAGAGTGCTGTTACTGCCCGTCTGCCGGGAATACCTCCTGCATTCCCATCATGCATCTGTGCCTTCTCCTGAGCTCACTCTCGTTTTACATAAACACAGCTCTGATCTGCTGCATCTGAAGACAGAATAACAATGCAGATTATGTTTTTATTTTAATACAGAAGTGCATGACACATTTAGAATAGTCAAGCATAAAATATAAATATTGTTTGCAGAGTTTAAAATAAACCCTACATCCTCAGAAAAGACTGTATTTCAGGGAAGGAGTCAGTGTTTTATTATTACATTGCATTTGGTCTTATGTAAACTTTATTAGTCACAGAGTCCTGAAACATTATGTACACAACTGATTCCCTGAATCTGCTGGTGATGGGTGCGACCACTGTACTGTTCCATGAGATATTTTCTTCTTAAACTACTATTTCACACCCTACAGGCCATGCACAGTACTACAAGACAACCAGTGACTATTTCACGCCCTGCATACCACACACAGTACTACAGGAGAGTTGTAACTATTTTACACCCTACTGGCCACACAGTACTACAGGAGAGCCAGTGACTATTTTACACTCTTCAGACCACACACACACTGCTTGAACTTTACTTCTCAAAAATGTTTAATCCACTTGCTGTGTGACAAATCTTGTGAAGTGGTGGAAATACATGCTGAATGCTGACACAGAAAAACATCTGCAGTGCTGCAAGCCTTTCTGTCTTTCTTGCGCAGAATGCACCAGGCCATGTAAGTACCCTCCGTTGCACCGGTCTGTGAGCCAGTGGCTATTTTAGTCACCACAACAGCAAACAACAACAGAGAAAACTCCAGGGAAAAATTCAGACACACGCAGCCCTCAGGAAACAGAGATGGATATGGGGAGAAGGAGAGGAAAATAGATTTAAAAACACACTGACTAAAATGCCGTTGGGGTAGGGGGTGGGATGGTTGAAGAGATGCTGTCTTGTTTTGATCATTTATTGAAGACACACATAAACATGCTTGCATCAAACTCTACCCACCTGAGATCAACATGAAATTAGTTACCTAGAGAACATGTAGAAGTGTTTAATAAATTACAGGACGCCAGCACTGTTTTGCCCAGTGTTTTTGCGCGATAGGCAAAAAGTGACTGCTACAAATGCAACAGAAACCCAACAAATCTCATCTTTAATCTTTTTTTTTGCTACATTCAAAAACAGGACTTTAAATTGGACCAAGGGGTTTGACCCGGAGGGGTTAAGAAAATCACAAATGGGAAAAATTGAAAGCACTGTAAGAGGCGGAAAATGCAGAAAATGGTAGGATTCAATAATTTTACTGTATATCACCAACATTATTATTATTATTATTATTATTGTTGTTGTTGTTGGTCCCCCATCTGTTTATAGGGTCTGGAGGACTCTCGTCTGTCCAGAGACCCACCCCCCCATGCAGACAGTCCCCCATTTCCGTCAGAAACACTAACTCAGCACAAAATGGGGGCTGTTTCTGGGTCAAGAGGCAAAAACACAGACACACACACACCTCCTCTTCGTCAGCACTCAGTGTCAGTGTCCTGACAGGAAAAAGGGAGAATGTAGCTGAGAACACTACATCCGGTGGGACACAGAGTTCACTGGGGGTGGGGGAGGGGCAGGGTACAGGAATTCCCAGAATTCCCTTCAACAGTATGCTTGGCAACAGTATAAAAGGTCTAAATTGCAGGCATTTTTGAGCTTTGAGATGCTTGAATAGAGGACCGAGGTTCTCATCTGGAGCACAAGGTTTGCCAATTTTCTTGACTCTGAACTGATTGACAAAAGCAGACAGTTACGCAGGTTACTCACCTGGTGCCCTGGGTCTGAGTGGGTGATTTTGGAGTGGAATGAATAACCAGCAGTAGACCCCGTGGTTTCTGAAGGGCCAGGGCTGAGGAGTCCTGTTTCACAACAGTCACCTTTCACAGAATCTGAACACCTTTTTGTGTGTTTTACTTTCATTAGACCTCATCTTTCTGAACCTGGATATGTAATTATAACATTTTCTTATGTTCCCTTTATTACTGTTTATACCAAATACAGTACTGGTAATAACACGTGTATAACACATGCACGTGCAGTAGGCACATAGATCTAGCGGTAATAGATAGGCTGATCTTGCTATCACTATATTTGGTGATAGCCGTATGCTTACTGTTGCAGCCCTTGTAAATTCATGTGTGCATATTTATATTCTATCTTTAGCTATATGTGTGCAGCAATGATGTTTTTCCCATTCTGACACAGCCGTGTGTCAACAGCTCAACATCAATGAATCTATCAGCAGCTCCAGGGGGTGACACGTCTATTTGTGAGAGGTGAAGTTGGTAATTGATACGGATGGAAATTAAATCGAATGCATTTTATTTTTAAAAGGCAGTTAACCTTTAAAATAGATTCTGTGCGTGGTGACTCACAGAATCGGGTGTTTTATGCTGCAGCCTCACAGGCTGGTTTTACAGGATGCAGCTGCGAGAGTGTGTAGGATCGGGAGGGGGCTGGGCTAACAGCCTCTGGGCTGGAATGCTGCCCCATCCCACGGAGCAACCGCACGTCCCGCCAGGTGAGCTGCGGGCCTCCTCCCGGTCAAACCAAGGGCATCAATCTCACCCCTGCGTCCACTACTCAGCTGCCTGTCAATCAAATCCAAACTCCATGCCAACAGCCAAGGGCCTGGCCCCTCCACTCTTACACCTGATTGGTGCAATCGTACTGTCAACCTTATTTGTGATGTCATCGCCAAATGTCATCTTCCTTACCCCAAATTTAAAAGTGATTCATAGTCATAGGACTGTGTAACTTATATAGGTGAAGCCTTAAAACAAACAGATAAAAGAGAGACCTGTAGGAATAATTTAGGTTAATGACAGCCAGGCTCCATGCTCTGAGAGAGTAGGAGAAGGAGTCACAGAGTAGGGCTTGTGATGTGAGCAGATATCTCGTAGATCACGACTTGCATAGAGTACCACACACACACACACACACACCATGGGTATCTGCAGTTGTATTCCTATCTCAGCGCGAAGGACAGTTTGTCCTCTGCTGTTTCTGGTGGTCATGTATTCATATGCTGTTTTTAGGGCGAAGTGGGGGTTGTGTGGGGGGGGGGTGTAGAGAGTGGGGGTGTAAAATGTGAGCTCCCTGCCCCATTCCAGACCCCATTACTCTGGCAGGTATAGTTATCCTGCAACACTAGCTGTGGAACAATCAGCGCACGTTTGTACCCACCCCCCCCGAAAAGCCAGTTTGCCTTAAGAAGAAGAACCTGCCAATCAGTCAGTCAATTATATGACCTCCCCCTCCCCCCCAGCCCCACCACCTTGCTGCCCGTCCAGATGTGTCATGGTCTACACAGGATAGGCCTCATTTAAAAGCGCAGTCTGCCGGCTGAAACCCGTGAAATCGCCTCGGCCGCGCCAGCGCTCGGAAAACGCTGGCTGACAGGCAGATGCCAGCCACGGAGGCTATGCCACCTGCACCCACAGCAGGCACCGGGCCTCGGCCCGCCACCTGAGCCCCAGGTGATGACAGACGCCCGCCCACCCGCCCATCCGTCCGATTGGTCGAACTACGGCGGCCACCCCCTCCCTATTCCATATTCATGGCGGTTTTGTGAGGACATCCTGTCACATGCACCAAAGTGCCACTGAAAACAGACCACATCCAGACCAGCGGTGTAATGGAAGGCATGCACTAATCTTTAATTAGATTTGTGCTCCAACTGTCCACAACCTTTGGGCTATTATGTTTTCAAATTACCTGAGTAAGGTTTTTTTTCTCCTTTCTAATATTGAAGGCCATTAAAAACAATCTTTGTTTTTTTTAACTCAATCCTCAAATCTCCAGTTATGAACTAAATAAATACTCTAATTAATTACAACATGCAAATAAAGTCAATTGCAAGGTGACCAGCTCTAGCTAGTATTGGTTTTAACAGTCTGCTGGATAAGTTCCAAAAGCATCCAAAACAAAAAGCCCATGACAGGGAAAAACAAAGCGGGCTCTTGCGCATGTCTCGGTGTTTGACAGGAGCAATTTTCATACTCAAACAGAAAGCCCATTCTGCAGGTGAAGTAATTGGCACATTTGGCAGTGAAACCCATGTGCGTATTCTGCAGAGGACGAGGGAGGCAGAGATGGGGGGTGGGGGGGGGGAGGAGGGGGTGCAGCGAATTAAGGGGCACATAATCACCAATCAGGGGGAATTTGTGAGACCTGTCAGTGTTGCTCAGAGGATTCTGGGAAGCATGAGAACCCAGGAGAACATGCACCAATCAGACTGCAGGAAGCCGTCAAAGTCACCTGGACGCTCTGTTGGACTCCATGGAGACGAGGGGAAGCCTCGAAGCTGACTCCCAACAGTGGAATTGAAGCGTTTCATTCTGAACCTGATACTCCCATGGCAGGAGTGCTGACCTAGGATCAGTGTATGACTTTTGGCCTATAATGGATAAGGTTGGAAACATACTGCAGGCACCTAACCCCCGATCAGCACTCTTGGGTCTATGAGACACTTTGAGACACTATAAATGAGACACTTTGAGACACTATAAACGTGACACTATGAGACACTATAAATGAGACTCTGTACATTTGGCTTTGGTTTCTTAAAGTGTCAAAAAAAGCTGAGACTTACAAAAATCACAGCCTGCCACCCCCCACACCCCCCCCCCCAGCCCTTAGATGAAGAGGAATGTAATTTCGATGTAAATCAGGTTAAACTGTTTGAAGAAATATGTTCATATCAGTGACATTAACGCTGCACACTGTTTGAGAGCGCTTAATGGACTTTTTAAAACAGGACAATCAAACTCTCTGAAATGGATGTAACCGCAGAGGTGAGCCTCTCATTATGCAGTATGGATTGAGAGAGCCGAGTAACGGGCGGAGGGCGTGTAAGAATCCTTATACTATGTTATCCATCCAGCGCGATGTCAGCCATTCCTTACCGAGCATCAGCCGGCACCAAGTACCTGTGAGCCGCGCGTCCCTGCAAAACTCCCGCTGCCCGATACTTCAGTCTGACATCATAACGATCCAATGTAATTAAGGGGGGGGAACCTCTGAGAGATGAAAGGGAAGGGGAAGAGGGGGGAAGGTTTCGAGGGGAGGGAGAACAGGGTTTCGCTGAACAGTTGTGAAAATACCTTCCATCTCATCGTTATTTAATCTGCGTCCCGATGGATGTGCAATGACAGCTTGTCTGCAGCCAGCGTCACCAGCGCAGCACAGGCAGCAGGCCCTTCTCTCTCTCTCCTTCTCTCTCTCCCTCTTGCTCTCTCCCACTCCCTCTCTCTCTCTCTCTCTCTCTCTCTCTCCCACTTGCTCTCCCCCACCCCCCAGCAGCTGGGGTACGGGCTGTAATGGAACACAGGTGTGCACCCCACACCTGCAGCACAGAGAGAGGAGGAAGCCAAACAGCACTCCCTTCCCTTTGACGCAAACACACTCACAGATACACACACACTCACACACACACACACACACACACTCACACGTACACACATGTGCACACACAGACTCACACACACACAAACTCGCACTCATGCACACACACACACACACACACTCATGCACACACACATACACGTACATACATGTGCACAAACACACACAGACTCACACACACAAACACAGACTCGCACACATGCACACACACACACAGACTTCACACACTCACAGTCTTGCACACAGACTTGTACACTCAGAATCACACACAGAAATATACACACAGATTTGCACACATTCACACATACATTAACATAAATTCACACACATACACAAATACACACACAAAGTATACCCATGGCCACAAGCAGTTTTTATTTCCCTATTTATTCACAGAGAAATGAACCTCTTCAGATCGGAGTCAAAATTGAATGTCTCCTTTTCCTCAAACTGATTATTATTCAACTGTTATTGTGACTACAAAGCTTAGAATTCACGCTTCCCTCAAACTACATTCTGTTCTCCTGCCACTAGTGTTAAGATGGACAAACATTCTAGAGAGTGAATGAGCAAGGAATTCTGGGATATGCTTCTGCACTGGGGGGAGGTCAAGTTGAGGCCGCTGTCTCTTGCCAACATAAATTCCGGAGAGGAGGAAGACGCTGATAAACCAGTCCAGACCTAGGTGTGTGGATGACAGCATAATCAATTTTTTTTTTAAAATCCCGTCAAAACACGTTGTGAGTCTGTGTACACAATGACGTTGTGGCGCAGTGGCCAAGTCAACATCGCCAAAAGAAACAAAGTCTCCCAGGCTTATCTCATAATTAAAACCTTATTTGCCACAATCATATCTGACTGCAGGCTAAGTGCAAGTCCGGTTTCCTCCCAGACACGGGCTGGGTGAAGCTTATTCTTGTATCTATGACAACTGTGGAATGTCAGAACTGCATGTGTCACAGAGGCCTTCCAATTTGTGCTCACAATTGTGACATCATAACTATGAGCCTTTCCTCTCCCCTGTACTCCTCTCCCAAGGAACAGCCTTCACACCAGCCTCTCTTTGTCAGCTTCATATCTATGACATCATAATCATGAGTCTGAACAGCCTCGCACATCAATGTGGAATAACTCTGCAAAGATTCCTGGATTGTGCTTTGCTAATAAACCAAAGGTAGGTTGTGGGGGCCAGAGCGGGGGGTGGGGGGGAGGTTCAGGGCGGTCACGGATATGATAAAATGCACCATCTGTAATCGATTGTATTTTCAATTGGCCAGGGGAGAAGAGGCACATGAACGTGGTGGAGCTATTCTTCCTGCAGGTAAGAGTCTGACTTCCTGTTACCAGCCTTAACCAAAGGACCACACTGGTTCAGTCGCGCTGGACTAAAACAGAATCCAGTTGCAGTGCTTGTGAAGGCATTTTAAACAGTTTAGTTAACAAAGAGTGCCTTGAATTCTGTTCCTGTAAACATATTTGGTAACATCTGAAATATATAAATACATTCTTACAATGGCACATTCTCAAATCCTATATTGCCAATTACCTATTACAATCAGGAGTAAAAAGTAAAGGTTAAAATAGCTAAGTCAGGTTGTTATAAAAGTTAGAAAAATAACTAAAATTAAGGACATAACAGCATCAGTGCAAGTTTGTAGTATTTTGTATGAAAACATATTTTTAAATAATAAAAGAATAATAATAATAATAATAATAATAATAATAATGGTTGTAGTAAACAAAACAAAAAATTGATTTTCTTCTGATTAGACACATATCTGTCATTAGCATGAATATGTACAAAAAACACCAATAAAACTAATTTATTTTTTAAATGTAGAGGGGCTATATCGCTGAAGCACTATTAAGCCTTAATTTTCCTGTCGAGTTTTTCACAAGGCTTAAGTGGTCAATTTGTCAAACATCTGCAAAGATGGTGTACTAAATTTCCGATCTTTTCTTAATATTTTTCAGGACTTTGTGCCCAAATGAAGTATGTGATACGTGCAGCTCAGCAGCTCTCAGGCCTTAAGTGCTGTACATAAACTTTAGCCATGTTAAAATGGGCACATAGGGCTTCTCTCACATAGAGTGAACTCTTTGAGCTTGCCCAAGTGCTAGCAGGACGAGACATCGCACCATCGTTTGTCAGACATTCACGGACAGAGCACATCCTGTTCAGTACAGTACAGTTTTTATGATGAAATATTAAAATTATACATCCATTAAAATCTATGCAGCATAATTTGTGAGAACTCCTTGGCCTAGAACTTTTCGGCCTACCCTGTGACATTTGGCATATTAGCTTCAGGGAAATGTATAATATATGGGTTCCTGGCTGGAAAGTCGAGAGTGCTTGTTATTTCTACCTCTTTCATTCAACTTCAGATTCCCCATTCTATCTCTTCTCAGTCCCTCTAACTGCCCTGTGGCACACTTAGACCAATCACAAAAATTAGGGTTACTGTATCTGAACTGTTGAAAATGGGAACACACCACGGAGGGGGGGGGGGGGGGCATTGAGATGTGGGGGACCAGAATTGGACTCGTACTTTCACAGTCAGAACTGGACTAAACATCGTGTCGTTGTTGTCTCTTAGTTGCCATAGCTCTGCTTCACAGCACCAGCACAGAAAATGTGGGCTTAGTTTCAGGCAACTGCGCTCAGTCTCTTTCAGGACATCCGCAATTCAATCAATTTCAAAAACAGGCTGTACATATTACAACATTATATATTATTATTACAACATACATTTCTTTGAGTGAGTTATAATACAATAATATGATACCTCATTTTGTAGCTCTGAATCTGTACTTTAGTATCGTGATAAAATAAAAATGTGAATTTTGCGAATGTGCCCCTCAAATATGCATTCGGTCACATATTTTATTAGAGGCAAATAAGCATGTGCTTTGTCCTTTTTTGATGTTTTTTTTTTTTTTTTTGCGTTTTAAAATACAGTGGTATATGCCCTTAAACAACTGTTCTGGCATTAGCTTGCAATGTAACATGAACAGGAAGGATAAGACCCTTTGTAGAAGTAGACAGATATGTTTGATTTTTCTTTGATATGTTTGACATTTCTTTGAGTGGGCGGAGCTTCCATGGTTGCCAGGCAGAAGACAGCTCCGCTCCCATGCAGAACACAATGATTGGCTCAAATCAGGGAGTAACTAAGATATGGGGTGCATCTTAGTTACTCACTGCATGCTGTCTCATTGTCCAAAAGTAGCCCTAAAACCATATGATTAATCCTTATAAAGAGAAAGAAAAGAGGTTCCAAATATACTTTTTGGCAAGACTTTATTAGTATTAAACACAAAAATCCTACATATTGCATTAATTAGCAAAATGAAACCCCTGTTACAACTGCTCAATGCAAGCTTAATCATGCAAGTCTGCTCTGTAAATGAGCAGCATGCAAACGCAAACATAAGCTACACACAAAATGGCTGCAATATAAATGTGCAATTCAAGGACTATTACACCTTAATATTTCACTTATTTGCACATTGTTTAATTTCATTACTCCGTGGATGAATTCCTTTTTTTTTGAGTTATTTGCACAGCAGACTAAGCTTTGAGTCTCTATACTCTATACAGGAGAGACTCACATTTCAGTAAAGATGAAAGATGTGGTTCTAAGACAACTGGTACCCTGGATCAGGGAGAAGCTGGAGTTCCATTGGGATTAGTTTCCTGGAGATCAAACAACAGACATGACATATGTATGTGTTAGTCCTCTACACCTGTGTCTCAACACAACCACAAGCACAGGCCTAATTCAGTATTACTGATGTACAGAGTGTGTCTAGATGTGTATCAGGGTGTGTGTTACTATAGTATTACTGATGTACAGAGTGTGTATAGATGTGTATCAGGGTGTGTGTTACTATAGTATTACTGATGTACAGAGTGTGTATAGATGTGTATCAGGGTGTGTGTTACTATAGTATTACTGATGTACAGAGTGTGTATAGATGTGTATCAGGGTGTGTGTTACTATAGTATTACTGATGTACAGAGTGTGTATTGGTGTGTATCAGGGTGTGTGTTACTATAGTATTACTGATGTACAGAGTGTGTATTGGTGTGTATCAGGGTGTGTGTTACTATAGTATTACTGATGTACAGAGTGTGTATTGGTGTGTATCAGGGTGTGTGTTACTATAGTATTACTGATGTACAGAGTGTGTATTGGTGTGTATCAGGGTGTGTGTTACTACAGTATTACTGATGTACAGAGTGTGTATTGGTATTGTTACTATAGTATTACTGATGTACAGAGTGTGTATTGGTGTGTATCAGGGTGTGTGTTACTATAGTATTACTGATGTACAGAGTGTGTATTGGTGTGTATCAGGGTGTGTGTTACTATAGTATTACTGATGTACAGAGTGTGTATTGGTGTGTATCAGGGTGTGTGTTACTATAGTCTTACTGATGTACAGAGTGTGTATTGGTGTGTATCAGGGTGTGTGTTACTATAGTATTACTGATGTACAGAGTGTGTATTGGTGTGTATCAGGGTGTGTGTTACTATAGTATTACTGATGTACAGAGTGTGTATTGGTGTGTATCAGGGTGTGTGTTACTATAGTATTACTGATGTACAGAGTGTGTATTGGTGTGTATCAGGGTGTGTGTTACTATAGTATTACTGATGTACAGAGTGTGTATTGGTGTGTATCAGGGTGTGTGTTACTATAGTATTACTGATGTACAGAGTGTGTATAGATGTGTATCAGGGTGTGTGTTACTATAGTATTACTGATGTACAGAGTGTGTATAGATGTGTATCAGGGTGTGTGTTACTATAGTATTACTGATGTACAGAGTGTGTATAGATGTGTATCAGGGTGTGTGTTACTATAGTATTACTGATGTACAGAGTGTGTATTGGTGTGTATCAGGGTGTGTGTTACTATAGTATTACTGATGTACAGAGTGTGTATTGGTGTGTATCAGGGTGTGTGTTACTATAGTCTTACTGATGTACAGAGTGTGTATTGGTGTGTATCAGGGTGTGTGTTACTATAGTATTACTGATGTACAGAGTGTGTATTGGTGTGTATCAGGGTGTGTGTTACTATAGTATTACTGATGTACAGAGTGTGTATTGGTGTGTATCAGGGTGTGTGTTGCTATAGTATTACTGATGTACAGAGTGTGTATTGGTGTGTAACAGGGTGTAGTTTTGGGGTGTTGCCCCTGACTCACCCTCATGGTTGCTACAGATGAAGTTGAGCCTCTCGTTGCCGTGGAGACTGACCCAGTGTTTCCCCGCGGTTTGTATTGCCCCTGAGCGCTCACACCTCACCCCAGCATTGCCACTCTCAGCCCATTTCTGGTAGCAAAAGCCCTCCCCACTGACCCAGAACCAGAAGTTCAGGGTACAGGAGTAGCGCAGGCCCAGCCACACGTGATCTGTGGAGGCGTTCTGAACCTTCCTCTCCACCCAGTGCTGCATCTCCCCTGAGGTAACGGAGGCCAGGTCTCCCCCGAGATTCCTGCAGTGGTCTAAGGCATCCTCCCAGCTCTTATTCTCACGGACCAGGATCAGGTTTGCTGGAAAGAGAAAGAGAGAGGGAGAGAGGGAGGGAGAGAGAGGAAGAGGGAGAGGGAGAGAGTGAGAGAGAGAGAAAGAGAGAGAGAGGGAGAGAGAGAGAGTTTGTCATACCTGTCATACCTAGAGCATTTCTGCCAGTCATAGGCACTTACAGTAAATATGGACAAGACCAAAATTATGGTCTTTCAGAAAAAAAGCCAGATCTCAGGGAAACGGGGAAACACTTCACCTTAGGAGACAGCAACCTGGAGCACACCACCAGCTACACCTACCTGGGTCAGGTGATTAGTGCTTCAGTGGTCATTTAACATGGCAACACCCTGGAGCGCACCACCAGCTACACCTACCTGGGTCAGGTGATTAGTGCTTCAGGGTCATTTAACATGGCAACACCCTGGAGCGCACCACCAGCTACACCTACCTGGGTCAGGTGATTAGTGCTTCAGGGTCATTTAACATGGCAGTGAATGCATTTAGGGACAAAGCATGCAGAGCATTCTATGCCAATTCCCCTGGTACAACTAGCCATAAAACATGATCTAAATTTTGCACAACAAAAAATTACCAACAATGTATACAAAAAACTTGAAAAACTCAACAAATATTTGTACATTACTAATTGGCTTAAGGAAACAAATTCAAACAATAAATTGGAAATAAACCGGGCTCTCAATAGAGAATATAACCTAGCAACATACCTAATCAAAGTAAGAGACCCCAAACAAAGGTACATGTTAACAACGTACAGACTCAGCGACCACGGCCTTGCAGTTGAAACAGCTTGCCACAAAAAGACCTGGCTGCCGAAAGAAAACAGGCTTTGTGGTCCCTGCAGCCTGGCAGAAGTGGAGACAGAGGCCCACTTTCTATTAAACTGCCCAAAATGTATTATTCTCATTGGCGATTTCCAAAATCTAACACAATTCGATAAATGAAAAATAATCCTTGGAGAAGAGACCACCACAATTGGGTTAGCAGCCCAATATGTTTCTATATTTTTTTTTCTATCAATCTATCAATACATCTGTTTAATATGGGTGAATTTGTTTATGTTAGTGATGGGAATGCTGTTACTGTCTTTGTTCAGTGTTCTTTGTATTTTGTATTTATGCTTTAGCAACACATGATTGTCTTGTCATGCCAATAAAGCACATTTGAATTTAAATTTGAATTTGAATTGGGGGGGGGGGGGGGGGGGGGGGGGGGGGGGGGTGGGGGGGAGATAGAGAGAAGAAAGGGCACAACCAAACGGGAGAGCCCATTTGTAGGAGCCATATTATATATTATTGCATTTCTGTTTACTTTGTAGTGAAGAATATGGTTATATTTATATTATATTATTTTCTGTTGTTAATCATGCGCCCCTATAGGTGAATTAGAGGGTATAAAGGTGTGTGCTGCCCAGACCTCAGATGACTGCTGGTTTGAGCGCACAAAAGTTTTGACCGTGTGAGCGTGTGAGCGTGTTAGCGTGTAAACGTATGACCGTGTTAGAATGTAATTATCTTTCGTTTGTTAGCGTTTATTTTTACGTTCTCCAATAAATCATTGTTTTTCCCCGGCAAACGTATTGGAAATTTCGTTCAGACACACGCGTCAGAAACAGTGTAATCAACCAGTTGCTCCAACAGTGGCTAAGGAACATAGGAACAAAAAAGGAACATTTTAGCCACTACACCATTACTCCTGTCCTGTCAGCATCATTTTTTAGCTTTTATGTGTTTCTCAGTTGGAGCAGGGTGGTGCGGCAGGAGACAGATGGGACTCACCTCCATGGCAAAAGAAAGGGTGGGTTTCATTACATCTTCTGTCATCCCATTTCCCTGAGTCTGTAGTTCCAACCAGCATGCCGACACAGTTCTCATTCCCTCCCTCATTGTCTGGTTGTCCTGATCTCCAGTTGCGGTATAAGGAGCTGCTCTGGTCTGACCACTTCCAGTACTCTCTGAACAGGCCGATCCACACCCACCCTCCAGTCTTTCCTTGACGTTTTGCTTCTTCATTTATTTTATTATTGTCACTCTGGTTCCTCACACTGACCAGGTCGATGTGGTTCGCTCTACAGTAGCTTTGAGCCCTCCTCCACGTTGCATTCATTTTAATCAGGCTGTGTGGTTCGCTCTTGTTTTCTGTAAAAACACAGCAGCCTTGAGTTATCACTGTGTGTGTGTGTGTGTGGATGTATTTATCAAGTTTATTTCCACAAGCATACATCCCTGACCATATGTATATATATATGTGTGTGTGTGTGTGTGTGTGTGTGTGTGTGTGTGTGGGTGTGTATGTGTGTGTGTGTGTGTGTATAATTTATTTGTGTAACTTGTGTGCTTGCCTCAGTCTAGAGATATGATGTACAGTGTCTTCTGTGAGACTGTATCAAGACAACATGTCATTGAACAGTTACTGTATAACATGGTGGTGTGTTTATATTCTGACAGTAAAGATAATCTGAAAGTAGATTCTATGAAGTACTGAATTAGAAAACGTCATTTGAACCAGCAATGATATTGTCATACTGGGTTAAGATTAAAAGATAAAACAGACAGGAGTTCTCACCGCAAAAGAAGGGCCCTTCTCTGTTTTCACAGGAAATACTACGCCAATTTTTAGTAGGGATCCATATTACTGCACAGTTTTCACTGCTGTTTTTTGAATAACCTACATCCCAGTTTCTATACTCAGTCTGTCCCTCACTATGGCTGTCTTCCAGTGACCACTGCCAGCTGTCAACGTCATCATATAGTCCTATCCATGCAACTCCATTATAGCCAGTGCCTACAGCTCCCATCAGTGCCTTCATTTCCTCTTGGTTGTCTATGGTGGCCAGGTCAGCGTAGTTCTCTCTGCAGTAACTCTGTGCTTCAGTCCAGTTCTTTGTTATGTTTACAAAGTGGTGCTGATGGAGGCAGGTGCAAAGTGTGCAGAGCCCTGTGGACACATTCACACACACACACACACACACACACACACACACACACACACACACACACACACACACACACACACACACACACAAACACAGAAGAACACGCATAAATATGCAATATTATAACTGTCGGTGTATCACTGTATCTGTACATTGAAGGAGTCCACTAATATTCCTTCATTACACAAGCATCCCTGACAGTCAGACAACGCAAATCGCCATCATGGCTGCCGTACCCCCTAACCAATCAGCAGGCTGTGTGCTGTATGATCCTTTTCCTCACTTCTGCTGTGTGTGTGTGTGTGTGTGTGTGTGTGTGTGTGTGTGTGTGTGTGTGTGTGTGTGAGTGTGTGTGTGTGTTTGTGTGTGTGTGTGTGTTTGTGTGTGTGTGTGAGTGTGTGTGTGTGTGTGTGTCTGTGTTTTTGTGTTTGTGTGTGTGTGTGTGTGCATATATATGTGTGTGCGTGTGCACGTGCGAGTGCGTGTGTGTATTTCATTTTGCAACTGTCCCTCTCTGAAGCACCTCAACATCCAGTGAAAGTCACAGAAGCCCTAAAATAGAGAGGGCCACTGTATTCTATTGCCAGGGTAACAATATCAATATATCAGCACCCAGTTTGTTCATATATTGGAGAAATGAACACCTGATTAAATGATAAACAACAAGCATCTGCAGGGCGGAGACTACCTCACAGGTGTAGCAAATAAATGACGAAAGGAGATGACATCCCAGCATGCATTGGGTCCGGTGTAACTGAATAACGGACTGGCCTGTTAGCCTGTAATGTGCCAATTGTCTCACCTTCCTCAGGTGTTATGAGCATGACCAATGAGCAAGCACTCTGGGCTTTATCTGCTTAACGCATTCAGGTGTGGCTGATCTGAGATCAGCATGAATATGGTGCCACTTCTGTACATTCAGGTGCGACATAGAACAGCACTGACCTGAGATCAGTAGGACAAAAAAGACACTCTGCTTCATGACTGATGATGGTCAACCTACAGAAACACATTTATATTTAGTTATTTAAATATTTAAAATACAACACAGTTATTAATGTAACAGAGTTAAGTAGATATTTTCTTTAGTAAAAAGCTAATTAACTTGCATGACGTCATCAGTGATTCCTTCATTTTTAACAATCAAAGTATACGACATGATTGTTATGAGACTGAATATTTTATTATGGTTATGTATTAAAAAGAAACAAAGTCATCACACCAGTGAAGGACACACCCCCACAGGCATCGCACTTTGCTTTACAGGTAAAAACTGGCTCAATTTAAATTATATGAAAATGAGGCTGCTGGCACCATTGCGACAAAATTCAGTGGAGGGCCTTTAAAAGCAGTCAGTTTTAACACATCTAAAATCAGGTTTCAAAGGTCACTGAAATTATCATTATAATTATTATTAATGGTCATCTAGTATGCAACAAACCAAGTAATTAAAGCTGTAACTTGCACATTTCCTGAAGCCAATAAAAAACAGGCTTAATAGGAATCACACAGAGATAGAAAACCTTACATAGTACAAATATCTACCTATGAAATAAAACCACCGTGCCAGTCAAAGGTATGAAAAATTAGCTATTTTCAAAAAATATTAAATTTTTGCATATATCTGAAATGAATATGAACACTTTCCCTCAAAAACATTTGAAGGAAATTAAAACAATCAATCTTGGGAAAATATACAGTCAAAATATCTTAAAAAGTGAGTTTTTCCAGCTACGAAGCTATATTTAGCAGTATCTGTGACACTCAATTTTTTTATGCTGGACCAAATAACTTCTAGACGTGATAGAACTATATTAATATTACTCAGAATCAAAATTTGGTTGCAAGAAAGTAAAAACTGGTGGAGATATTAACTTTTGAAAACTTTGTTCAGGGAGGAACATTATTTCTGTTAATTTGATTACTGTTAAACATTCAGCAACAACTATTTACATGAATATATGTTGCAAATTATCCTTTGGGTTTCTTGGATATTCAGTATAAATTTCAACCCAATCCAGTGAACAATAAGCAATTGGTGAGGCTGAATGTACACATACAAAGAATCGCAAAAATGATTAAATTTCGCTCCCAGCGCCAAACTTCCAAAATTCATAGCTAAAAAAGTATTTGGAGTATAGCTATAGGGCTTTGCAAAGTCCCATGAATTAAATATAAGTTTCCACATTCATTTTTTCAAGAAAATCCATGACCTGAACTGGGAAAAGTTCTGAATTCTGGGTGAGTTGGCATGGAATGACCCTAATGTGTGCTGTAAACATATTTTTTAACCAGGCATAAATACACTAATATCCTATTTTACTCTTTTTACCCTTCTCTTTCATTATAACATTCCTATTATAGTTATTTTTATTCATTGCTCTTACTATGTTGCTATGTTTTATTCTTTTTAACCTGGCATAATACTACTAACACCCTCTTTTCACCTTTCTTTTTGATTATTTTATATTTCTATTATAGTTGCTTTTATTCCTTGCTCTTGCTTGTTTTATTTACAGTTTTTATTCTTTGTTGTTGTTGTTTAATTCATTGTTCCTTTTAATTGTTTTCTCTTATTGCTACGATATGATTTGAATGTGTTGGAATGATATGACTGTGCTGAACTGTCAAAGCACTTTGAGCAGCATACTCTATGAAAAGTGCTATATAAATGAAGTAATTATTATTATTATTACATGTACGTGGGTTGAGTACTGGAAACTGGAAATGGTACGTTACAAATTAACCTTTAAATCCCATCGTTACTTTCAACCTGTTCCTATTTACTTTCCTTGATTAATAATTTTAAAAAATAACAGAATAATCAACAACCATCAAAGTAAAAAAAATGGTTATTAATTTAATTTTGTGGTAGAATTTCTGTTCTTGTGTACCAATTGTCATATTCACAGATTTTGTTTTGATAATTCATTAAATGTAATGAAAATATGTGCCAAATCTAAATTTATTTATGAATATTCTGTAAAAAAAATAAATAAATAAAACAGACAAACCCCATCCAAACATAAATGTGTCTGACCTTCTGATGTTCCCCTCTGAGTGGCATAAACGATGACTGCTTATCTGTCTTTCTCGCTCTCTGTCTCTCTTCTTTTATGTCTGACATTCTTCCTCTTTGCTATGTGTAAACCCCTTGTGTTGTAAATTTCCTGGAATTAAATGATACAATTTTACCACAATATTTGACTTGTAGCTTTTTATTTATGTAGCTGTTATCCAGGAGAAAGGACACATGCAAAACAGAGTTCAAATAAACATCCCTGTGTAATACAAGGCAGGAGTCTAAAAGTATAGCTGTTTTTCATATACACACTGCCGAACACACACACACACACACACACACACACACACACACACACACACACACACACACACACACACACACACACACACACACAGACACACACACACACACACACACACACACACACACACACACACACACACACACACACACAGCAAAAGTGAATTTCTTCTCTTGGTTTTTTGAAACATGTTACCTCACAATGGCAGAGAAGGACAATCTCATTAAAAATTTAAGAGCCAGTTCAAACCCAGCGGTAAAGATTCCATATGGATTATTACTATTTCCATACAGTTTATTACAATTAAGCAGAAAAATGGAGTCGTACGGTCTAAGAAAGACTATGTCTCTGTTTGTTTTCCTCTCTCAACATCAAAAAACCAACTTACAAAACAGTCCTATAATAAACAATCCAGGAAATCAGTAAAACAGGACATCAGTCTAACTTCCTCTTTCTCTTGCTTAAGCACACACGCACATGCGCACACATGCACACAAACACACACACGCACACGCATACAGACACACACGCACACGCATACAGACACACACACGCACACACGCACACACAAACACAAACACACAAACACATGCACAGCAAAAGACAATTTGGTCTCAGTTGATCTGTCTGATTGAATAAAAATCAAATGGACTTTGGAACACGTCACTTCACAAAATTAGAGAAGGACAACCACATGAAAAATTTTAGAGCATGTTTAAAATTGAAAAGATTCACCCTTCCCTTAAATTCTAGAATGAAGAGAATCATCCTCCCCTTTAATTCTAGAATGAGGAGAATTTGCCTCCCCTTTAAATGGTTCTCAGCTCTTTAAACGGCTCTCAGCAGTGTGGCGATTAGCACACGTCATTCTACAGCCATGCACAAAGTTTCTGTTAGGGACCTGTCAAAGCTGTCTTGTGGATTCTGCTCCTCGTTATGTTTAATCGTTGAATATCTTATCTCTGTGTCAGCTGTGAAAAACAGAATGAGAATAGTAAGATTAGGCTCAACACAGGTGTGCTTCCTCCTCACCTGTATTATGCAAACACAGGACACTGGAGCAAGGGTTCCACACAAACCCTCCCAGCCACCATCCCCAGTGCTGTGACCCCAGGTCATGTGATCCCTACACTCCCTGCACCTACATTTGTGTCCTGCTTTACTCCGCCCAGCAGGTGTAGCATTTCGGAATCTTCCACACCATTTAAACCAGGTTTGAAATACTGCCTTATCCCCACAGTTTGGGTACAGGTACACTTTCCCCATAGTGAGGTCGACAGGCCTGCTGGGGGTTGTGTGATCGATTATTTTAGGGTGGTCCTTGAAGACACTTCATATGTAATTTGTAATAATGTGATTTTTGTTACCCCTTTTACAATACATACAGCTGAATCTATGGACTACTGTGTATAATCTGATCTGTATGGGACATTTATTTGACATGCTAATATGTACAGCAGTTATTTCTGTATATGCCCCTTGGTGAGTTCCAGTATATATTCTGATCTGTATGGGATATTTATCTGGCATTTCTTGGGAGTCAGTAATTTTTCAAATCTAAAGTCTCAGAGTGAAGTTCCGGATCTTTCCCTTCCGGCCCCCACCCTGTCCCTGGCTGGCCCCGGCCCACCAGCTGGCCATAATCCTCGTACCTACCCTCTGGTTCGGCCTGCAGGTGGAAGACCCCGCTTTGCCAAAATCGTCAAAGATAACGATGCGACTTCCTGAAGACGGGTCCAAGCTTCCCCTCTCACTGTCACCTACCCGCCGCTCCCCCCACCCCGGCTTTTGAATGTTGACTTCTCAAACGCAGGGTTGGCTCCGGGGGTGGGAGTGGTGGAGCGTGGGGGGGCACTGGGGCTCGGTGGTTGGTGATTTGAGTGCCCCTCTTGTCTACGCTGTATGCAAATGGGGACCGGGGTATGACCCCCTCCATGGGAACTCAGGTCCGCTGGCTAATCCGGCGCGTTTGAAAGACTCATTGAAGCTCAGCATGGTGTCTGTTCCGCCCCCAACCCCCCTCCTCCCCCGTGTCCCGTCCCCCTTGTCCTAAACCACCCTCTCCCCTCCCCTCCAGACACAATCCCCCTCCATATCTACATACGCTCCGCAGGCTACAGACAGCACACTTTGCCCCCATGCCATTCACACCCAGTTTCAAAGATTATGTCTAATTTGAAACAATACCCGAAATCTTTAATAGGGTGTTTGGAGTTCCCACGGCTCAGGCGGGACGTCTGTCAGCCGGGGGGTGGGGGGGGGGAGGAAACTTTAGCGCCAAAGTACTCAACCCCCTCAGCCCCATGCCCCCTCGGGAATCTCCAGCCGTATCCCGCACCACCTGATTTCACTAATTAGCCCACCTGCAAAATGGAGGAGTCTGTCATCCGCAGGGGCAGAGAACGGCTTGAGCGAATACCTGGAGACTCTGCGTTCCTCAGGGTCAGGAGCTGATTTCTATATCCGAAGGTGAGCACAGAGTGTTCAAAACGGGGAGCAGACATTTACGTGGATGGACGGCCCACCATACCGTCTGTGGACATTCGGCTTTCATTGTAGGGTGTACTCAAAGCATACCAACCCCATTTAATAGACTGTGTTTCCCATTATTCCTGCAAACACCAATATTACTGCACGCAAACTGCAAATACTGCAATGGCGTCATTCATGGAAATGTGATATGGGGCACACATTGCACAGACACAAAAAATGACAGTTTTGAGTACACTTTGGTGTCATTTTATGGCTGTACCGGCCCCCTTGGACGTCCAGCCACTTATTTTTTTTTGTTGACGATGAACTGGCCTTCAGTGGATGAGCAGCTCCAGCCGGTTAAACCTGTAGGCACCTGATCATACCTCTGTCATCATTCTGCACAGCTCAGGTCCTGGGAGGCTGGAGCCTCTACAGGCTTTTGTGGCTTTCTGGTAATCAACAGAACACTTAGGTCTAATTAACAGGGTGTATGGACTCTGTAGCAAATCAGTTATGTAGATTGAGCTCTTGAAAAGCTGAATGACACTTCCATTAAAAAAAAGATTTTCCAGAGGGTGATATCTGAACACAAATCTCAGATTTATAGTATTGTAAGACAAAAGTTATATTTTATGTGTAAACGTTAAGGTTACATATGACAAAAGTTATATTTTATGTATAAACGTTAAGGTTACATATGGGTTAATGCGTTTTGAAGAACTGTGGATGAGAGTGTTATGTTAAGGGCAGCCACAGCGGCGCTAGTGAGAGAGGGATGTGAAGCAGAGGGGAGAGCGAAAAAAGGAGGGAAGAAGAGAGAAAGATGGCGATCTGTTAAGCTGCTGTGAGTTGAGACGTTACTAAAGTTGAGCAAGAAAACCAATAAGTTGTTGGACTCCTTCTTTCACACGCCCGCACCCACGTCGCTTACAGTATTTACATTCTTCTTGTTTGATGTTCTCTACTCTCTTCAGAATTACTCACTGCTTACAGTATTGAATATTCAAAATGTAATGTTTTATCCACTAAATGTATGTTTAGATGTATTCAGAATTTAATATTAGTTACCTTTCCTTTTTGTTTTGGGGGGGGGGTGGTGGTGAGTGTTAAGGAGTCTGTTTCGTATCGGTGACAAAACAGACCTTTTATCACCACCATCCCACGAGCCACGTGTCTCGCGAAGGGGGCTCAGCGCCATGTGTATCTCTCAAGGTCGGCCAGCATCAACGGTCTGGATGTCAACTGCTGCCGATGCTGGAGTCAGCGCTTTCGTTGGAGTGGAGGTACAGAACGTTCTGTCCCTCCACTCCCAGCCCCATGCTCATTAAAGCCCCCTACTCCCTCTTCGCCAGCTGGCAAGCAGCTACCCAGAGCCCAGGCTTCTCCTTCCACTTCCAGGCCTTTCAGCTGCAATCACAGTCCCATAGCACAGGACTGCAGGCCCCAAACGGACACCCATAAATACCAATTAATCATCAATGCTATTTTTACACCCTCCCACCCTTGACAAAACACAATATTTTAACATATTCAACTTCAGCGAATTCCTGACAGCAGGCTCTGATAACGTTTTCTAAAAAAATAAATAAATAAAATTATAAAAAGGGTTGGAAAATATGTAGGATGACGAAGAAAGCCTGTTGAAAAAATTCTACAGAGCAGACCCGCTATTGAAGCCAGATGTTTATTTAACTGGCCAATTTTGATAAATGGCGTAATGATAACCATTATGCGCTGGGGTAATTTTATATCAGCAGGGCCCCATATTGTTTTTGTTTCAGAGCCAAATGAACTCTTTTTGCGCCTATAGCCAGGTGTTGGTTTCCCCTCTCTAAATTGGCCCGTTCTCGACCGATCTCTGGTTCTAACGTCCTTCCAGAACACCGCTGCATGTTTTTTTCTTTTTCCTTCCTCTCCTGGAGATCTGGCCGCAAGTAATCGACTTGCTCTGTGTAGCGACGGGTTCCGGGATAACAAACACGTTAGGGCCCTGGAGCTTTTTGTCAACCACCACTCCCCAGTATGATCTCAGGGGACGGGGTCTCTACAAGGGCTGGTTTCGTATAGCATATCACACGGGTGCAGGGGTTGGCTAGCGGCAAAGGTGCTAGATGTTAACAGGAGGGGGGGTTTTGGACAAATCATACCCTTACTGTTTCACTAGGGGTCTGCCCTGCAGTCTGAAACAGACGCTAATGCTCTAACTCCTGCCAGTTCAAATCCATTCAGTTACCCTGAGAGCTCCATGTGCATTTGCTCCTATCGTGAAAGCTCACAAGCTAACTCTTACCTATATGCTCAGCTGAGAGCTACCTGTGTGCATTTGTTCCTACAGTGGACACTCACGTGCTAACTCTCATCTGTAGGCTCAGCTGAGAGCTACCTGTGTGCATTTGTTCCTACAGTGGACACTCACGTGCTAACTCGTGCTAACTCTCATCTGTAGGCTCAGCTGAGAGCTGCCTGTGTGCATTTGCTCTTACAGTGAACACTCACGTGCTAACTCGTGCTAACTGTCATCTGTAGGCTCAGCTGAGAGCTGCCTGTGTGCATTTGTTCCTACAGTGGTCACTCACGTGCTAACTCTCGCTAACTCTCATCTGTAGGCTCAGCTGAGAGCTGCCTGTGTTCATCTGCTTCTGTTAGCTGGAGTGTTAGCAGTCTGTTGCTAATTCCACCCCTGGAGACACCATGGGCCCTTTGGAAGCTAACATCAACCAAATGCACTAGAGAAAACAGGTGGACACAAGGAAATTACCTCAGCGATAGCCAAAGGAAGTGACCTAAGTGACAGAGACAAGAAATGACTTAAATGATAGACTCAGGAAGTGACCTCATGGGCTATCATGGCTATAGCTCTTCAATCCAGCTTAAAAACGTTGTGAAGATTTGGTATAAATCCCAAACAGAATGTAGCTGTCAAATACTGATACTGCAATATGTCCTTAACAAATACACTTATGCGATAGACTGAATTTCTGTTTTTATTGAGGCAACAATTGAATCAAATTCATTCAAAAAGAAATGTTTTTCACCCGCAGTGACCTTAAGAGTTCCAGGGTATTTTGTTATGCATTGGGTAAATTCATATTAGTTTTGCTGTCACAATATTCTTGCAAAATGTGGCACAGAAAACATTATCTGTAGTGTTATATGTGATAAAGCTGTAATCCCTTAGGAATGATAGTTACATTAAGACATATGTTACTAATAAAAGTGGCCTTTTCAAACAAAATATTCAACATTAATAAAAAAAAATCAGTTGTTATTGGTAAAAAAAAAAATTAAAAGAAAAATAATCGAAGAATCTCAAGCAATTTATACGTTTATATGTTGGCATATTTTTGTAAGAGAATGGATTACATACTCATGACAGTTATCAAAAAGCTCTCCTCGTAAAACAGCTCATGTGAATGTCTGTGGTCAAAAGCTGATACTGAAATGATACAACGGTGCCCAACAGTGAGATGTGAAACAGCTGTGACCTTTCTATAAAAAAAAAACAAAATGCAAGATAGCGAGGTGAAAAGTTCAGGCGATGCTGACCTTATTTTAAGGCTCGTCAGCGGCAGAGACATTAGCCAGTCTGTGGTGAGAAGACCACATCAAACCGCCTTTTCTTGAGCTGGGTCTTTGTGTGTTGATTTCTACGTTACTGAATTATTTAATTTCCTTAATCAACAAGTTCTCTGTTCAATCTCATGCTTTCATAATTCTCATTTTTTGGACCACACTTCCTTCTTCTGGGGTATTTTCACACTTTGAACCTAAATTCATGCATTTTTTCAGTCACCCTGGATAAGGACTTCTGCCAAATGTCCGCAGTTTAATGTAATGTAATGTAATGTAATGTAATGTAATGTAATGTAATGTAATGAGTTTGTGATTTTTCGAAACCCAAGTGGGAAAAAGGTGAGACACAGGCTTCAGCAGGTTTTGTAGCATAGCTCATTTTATTGTTTAAACAGTTTTTTTTTGCATAGGAAATAAATCCACTTCCAGTAGCATAGTACTGGAGTATGAGCAGCTGCTAGCGGTAAAGGCTGGGCACAACTGTAACAATCACGATAGGTCAAGCTGTATTTACACTGATTTCAATCTTGTGGCAGTTTTAACCCCCGCACCAAACCAGATCAAAGGCAGTGCCTAACTGTTCAGCCAAGAAGAAAAACAAAAAAAAAAATAAAAACCCACAGTCACGGACAGGAGGTCGAGGGGTGAGGCTGCAGAAAAGGACACCTTGCTTCCTCCCTCAAAAAAAAAAAAATCTCAGACAAAAATACACATAAAGGCTTCTAAAGACTGTAAGGAAGATATATTCAGCTACCTATGCAATGAGTGCACATACCTGCAGTGGAACTACTAAGAGCTAGCTTGTTGTTGTTGTGATGTTGTTGTTGTTGTTGTTGTTTTTGTTACTGCTGTTGTTGAGTTTTTAGCGTTTGTTTGTTTCTAGGTAACTGTAAATTGCAAAGGGTGTAAAAGTGCCACAAGACCCAAAATGGAACCCTGCTGAGTAGCGAGCAAGCATTTTTTTTTTTTTTAATTTCAATTTTAACTGACATTTTGTCACCTACTGTTTGTACTAAATGTAGCATTTTGACGATCTAAAGAAACACACAGCCCTACTTTTTCTACACCAAGAGATAGGGGCTCTCTTTCCCAAATCACAAAAAAAACTCAAATAAAAAAGCACAAGACACTCAGCTGAAGACACATTTCCAGGTTGACAAAAATGGAAGAAAATGGGGGGAAACTTGGGAAGAGCAACCCCAAACATTCTGTTGTAAGTTTTTGTGACAACATTCCTACTGTATCAAGAATGTTATTTACAAACGGACTGCGCTGAGGCTGGACTGGAACAGGCACTGCTGTTAAATATTTTTTTCCATCTTCTTTTTTTTTTTGGTAAACGTTACATATGCTGGTTGTTTTTTTTTGTTTTTTTTAAAAAAAAAAAAAAACATGTTTTTGTTTACACCACCTGATGTTAAGTTCATATTCAATATAGCAACAGGAGAATGAGGCATCTTGGGTACGTCACTGAACCGTTTCAACAAATCAAACGATTTTGCTCTTCACAACAAAAAACGTGATTGGCTCAATGAGTTACTGGTAGTGATACCTGATAACACCTGGTTCTCCCATCGCTAAAGCAATGCCTTCCGTACTTAAACACTATATGACAGAGTGTCACCTCGTCAGAGTCACTCTTTTAAGTTTGCTAAATAAACTTATCCTATCAGTCCCTGTAGCGGTTTCACAATGCATTCGGTTAAGAAACAAAGCAACAAGGAGATTGCATTCGTGTCACTGGCCTTGCTTGCATACATAATAAAAAAAATAAAAAACATTAATGTCCCATTAGCGAGAAAAATTTAAGGTTCTGTACTTTGCCAGTGTCACTGATGCAATTTACAATGTAATGCTGTGAAATAATCTCAGACATGTATTTCATACATGTACATATATTTCCATATATATTTTTAAACTTATCAGCCCTTTGAAATAAAAAGAAAAACAAACAATAAGCGGACAACTAAAACTAAAAAACACAGACATAAACTGACAAACGTATGAATTGACCAAGTTCGTTTCCACCCCGTGATTTTGTGTGCTGCAGTTAGGTATACAGATAAAAAAAAAAACACACAAACAAGAATAAACAAGCAAGGGGAAAGGAGAACTCCAATCATACAAGGTCAAAGGTCAATCCTCTAGATTCATCATTCTAGTGTTCTGGCAATGAAATCAGCACATGTCCCGGATGTCAACCACACAGTCAAAGAAAAGGGAATTACCAAAAAAAAAGTGCAAATATGAAGGTATTTAATTCAATTAATTTCTCCTCAATAGTAAGAAAAGAATAGTTTTGAATTGGATCATAACAGGGGTGTCCAGCCTTACTGAAGCAGGGACAGTGTGGACGCAGACTTCTTATTCTGCTTTCGCATAATGACATCAGACCCTAATCATGAGCTAATGAACTTATAAACGAACCTCAATCAGAAATAAGTAAATATAAAGGGCTTTACCTTTTCAATTTTTATATTATTCTGAATAATGATTTCAGATGCTTAGACTAAAGATTGATAATTAGTCACATCAGCTGTTTAAGTGCTTTTGCCCACGCCACTTCAGGCATAAGGCTGGACACCCCTGGGGTCCTAACGTACAGATGCAGGGTCCATTTCCACCGAAGGGCTCCATTGGGGCACGAAGGTGTCACGAGGAAAAGCAGCAATTCAAAGGTGAGGCCTCACAAATCCCGAAACATGAGTGTCAGAACCATAGTGCGTTATCTGTTATATCCTTAGTTTGACCGACCATGCCATTTCTACGTTGACAATTTCAGTAACCCCTTTTGGTTAATATGGGTTTGTGACTGACGAGGTAGCCTCACTAGTAATGCTCATAACTATTAGCATGGCTAACTGCTCACTTCAACCCTTCAGGAGAAGACGTTTGAACTTCTAAACCTCCCGAGTAGTGCATACTACTGGCAAGTTAATCTGGCCTGTCACAGAGATTCAGCGATGCCTCACTCTCCAATCACTCCAACTGATAGAAAGTTGGCCCACAATCTTAACAGACGATCGTGCGTTGTATCATGGAGGGTTCCCATCACCAGGTTCCTGGCTGTCCTGTTATCAGCTGCTTGGAGACCAATGGTCCGGACACAGTATGTTTGGAATCTCAAACTGCAGACTTCACACTATAAAATAATGCATGCTTTTTCCATTTGCATATTGGGACATAGGCATCTGATATCACTTTAAACACATATTGCAATTACTATTGGCAAGATTCAAATAGAGTCTTCTCTCTAAAGTGACTTGTCCATAGTGACAATACGCTACGTGACCCTAATCTTAAATACCAATACATATATATATATATATATAATTTTAAAAATGTTTTTTTTTTGTAAAAATCACAATAACTTTCTATGGCCGTACTAACTAAAAAC
This sequence comes from Albula glossodonta, assembly GCA_019788955.1. Taxonomy (NCBI): domain Eukaryota; kingdom Metazoa; phylum Chordata; class Actinopteri; order Albuliformes; family Albulidae; genus Albula; species Albula glossodonta. Next base: position 27,652 of record JAFBMS010000191.1, read on the forward strand.
AACAGTGTTACTGTACTTCCAACATTTATGAAATGTTTCAAAAAACCAAGTTAATTAACACTAAATACAACAAACAACCAAAAAAAAAACCTTCATAAAATATCATTTTTGCTACCCTTTACAGTTCCGCAAAGGCTGTCCTCTTCTTCTGAGGAATACAGATATGGACAGTGTTAAATTCTGAATTTGGGTAAATGAGGAAAACTGGAGAGACTCAACTGAAGATTTTTACGTACGCAAACTTTCGCGTTTGTTCATTTAAAATGGACACGACTCATATTCCTTAGCACATTTTTTAAAAGTTTACCTTTACAAAACAGGGTATTTAAAAATGATAAAAATAATAATAAAAACTATACAGTGTATGAACTGCTGTCTGCTAGGTGATCATTCCAACACAAAGACCCTTGATTCTTCTTTCCACCTGTAGCTCCAGCATCATAAATGCACATTTTCCTTTTTCTCTTTTTTTAAAACAAGCTGCCAAAGCAAACAATGTCCCATGGACTATTGCTATACTACTGTCGCCATGTTGTTGTGCCTCTACTGTGCATGTAGAAGAACCTCCTTCACTGTGTCACCTTTCCTAAAAAAACAGGCAGACATGTTCTCATCACGAGAGGGGAAAATGCATCTCAGTGGCCACTGGCAACAGCAAAGCACTGCAAAGCATTGTGGGCTTTGTATTTGTTCATTTGTTTTTTTTTTTTTGAATGGACAAAACAGTGCACATAAAACAGGATGGCTTTGTTGTTTTTTTTTAATTAATTATTTTTTTTTTTATTAGAACAAGCTTCTTAATGAAGAGGGAGCTGAAGGCAGACTTGAGATTCATGTTTTGCCGCAGTGTAGAAGTGGGATGGGGTGGGGCTAGCACACGAACACAGTCCATCTCAGGGAAGAGTGCAAATGCCAAAACTACTACTACTACTAATAACAATAATTATAATAGCAATAATGATAATAAGAATAATGGATTGCATTTTATTCAGAGCTTTTTAAAAGCACTTCAAGGGGAGCATCTTGGACACATTGCAGCCAATTTTCTGCCTTACTCAGCACCAGACAACAACCAAGGTAAACATGTCCTGCTCACAGGGCACTATATGTGTGCCTATGATGGAAAACTGGTTATTCCCAATGGGGTGACTTTGAGAATTTGACTACTTCTCCCAAATTTCATATTTTTTTAAACAAAGTCAACTATTTAAGAATAGCTGGCTTGGCTATGAGCAGAAAGGGGAACGCCTTGGGACAGTTATCACGTTATAGTTTCATTCTAGTAACCTCTATTGTGTGCGGACAGTTAATTTGTCTGGTCCTGCACTGCTAAAAAAAAAAAAAAACAACAAAAAGCACAAAACAAAAATGAATTCCAGTGCCTTTGCATCATGTTCACGCTCAAAAGCAAGCTTCCCCACCCCGACATTACGGGTTATAAAGGCAAGAACCACGTCCTGTGCAAATTTCACGCTAAGCCACGGGACATATGCTGATGGATCAATGAAGTGATTTTCGTTGCTGGTGTAGTCAAGGCGCACTTGCACCTGCGTGAGAATGATTGTAGCGTGATCACAAGAAAGTCACTTTGTTCATTAAGGCCTCGGCTTATATAAAAGTCATTTGCATATATGCTTATAATTCAACGACGCAAAAACTATAAGCACAAGTAAATTTTTTTGTTTCGTTTTTGTAAATGTCTGTTTGATGACGCAGTGGCAGTGCTGAAAGAGCTATGCAGCAACGCCCCCCCCCCCCCCCCCCCCAAGTCAAAATTTAAGGGAAATTTGGAGAGACATTGGCGGGGTGACTGGAAGACCTTTCCCAGAACATTCTGTTCCAAGCTCTCTGACGGTATCTATAAGCGCTTCCTATTCTGCGACGTTAATTTGATTTCCTCCATTTACTATTTTAAAATATATTTTGAAATCTGGCTCTTTATGATTGTCACACTCAAGTCACAGCCTCCTCTCTGGCATGAACGGGCTTGGCCCGGTTTATGCTCCGGCACCCTGGGGGTGGGGTTTTAAAAGCAGGTGAACCAGTCTGTCAACGGCAGACAGATCGTTGACTTTGCAGCCGTGTCCAACCAAGAGTGCATTTTTCACTGACGTGCCGTAAAGATCTTAAAACACAATAGTAATAATATGAAAATAATAGTAATAATAACAATCATTCTCCCTCCCCTGGAATTAAAATAGAATGAAACACACTTCTCCATTTCTCAGTACACTAAAAAAAGACCTTGTCACTCACTGCATAGACAGCAGCTCCCACTTTGGTCAATTAAAAAAAAGGAAACACACCAACAACAACAACAACAACAACAACAACAACAACAGCATCAACAACAACAACAGCTAAATAAATGTTTACAATATCGTGTATCTCCCTATTAGCTTATAATGATCAACAGAGCTAAAAGCACTACCTACATAGGCAAAACCTGGTATTGCATAATTCATTGAAATCTGACACTCCAAACCCTTCAGGGTCCCCCCCCCATCCTCCCCCCACCCCAAAAATAGTAACTGGAAGATGACAAAAAGAAGAAAAAAAAGATTATTAGAAAAAACCACCAAAAATACTGAAAATACTGTAAAATAATGCTGTTTGATTATAAACTTTAAAAGGGCAACTATACACAGCCATGATACGCATTATAAATGTGAGATAAAGTAGCAAATGTTAAAAATCAACGATGTCACAATTTCATCCAGAGTACAAAATACTTTTTTTATCACAAAAATGTTAATTCTTAAAATGGTAATAAATGCAGCAAAAAACAAGTGTAGTGATGTTTCTTCTATATTCAAAGGCAAGGCACGTGACGTGGGCTATATATATCTTCGTGCAAATTAAGATTGTTGGAAAAGAGAAGTTAAATATATCACAACTGGAGATTGAAAGGCAAAAGGTTTCCACCGCGGCCAAGCGAACCGTAGAACGTCTCCACTACTGTCGCTAATCAGTCGGAATCACCCATGGAGAGCACGCCAAGTTCTCGACGCTGCAAAAACACAACAGTTTTTGGGGGAATGGGACAATATTGACAGAACGCTGTGAGAACGTTATGTGCTGGCTGTATAATGTACGTGCGTCCACAAAGCACCATGCAACTGCTGCCCAGGTCTCGAGTAGTGTTGAGCTGAGTGCAGACAAGCTTCTTTTTTTTAACAGCCTGCATTCCTATTTTAAACAAAAAAAGAAAAAAAAAAGTTTTGTAAACAGTAGCTTTATAAGCTTGACGGCCAAATGGATTCTCGTCCTTTTTTTTTGTGATTGTGAAATCACAACCCATTTATACACGGTTTAGTGTCTCATTTGTCTTTCCTTTCCTCACAATAAATAGGAGCCATCCCGGGGAAGGGGAGATTTCCATTGGAGTAAGTGCTGCTTTGCTTACCATCAGTTCTGTGTGGTTACGCACAAACACAAACGTGTCCGTATCATCTCTTTACATGTTTCCCCCTTTTGAATCGAGGATGCAATTTAAAATCGTTAAACGTTTTTTTTTTTTTGTTTTCTTAAAACATTCTATCTCCCTCCTTTTAGAGTCTTAGGGCTCACAGACTTTGATAGATTCCCTTCAGTAATAGCATTTTAATTGCACTTGCCTCCAGAGATCTTACTTATTTACTTTTAACTTTTTTATTCCTTTTTTAAGGAAAGATTTTTAATTTTTGAATGGGAAGGGGTCTTTTTTCAAACCTATAATTTTAGGTTTTTGATTGATTTTGTTGCTAAAATATGTTACATATACATTTTAGAGTCATTTCCTGTTTTTAATGTACTTAATGCTTAACTTAACCTTAACTAAGGTAACTAAATATCAGCACTGGGTCAACAGGATTAGTTTTTGCGATTAAACAACTGAATCATGGAGAATTTTTTTCCAAAGAAAAAAAGAAATAAAAAAATCAGATTTCACACTTTGTTAGGATGGAGATGCGGTGAAAGTCCAGACTGCTTGGACTTTTTTTCCTGTTATATTGACAGCAGGCTGTCTTACCGCCATGCCTCTGTGCCAGAGAGTCTTTGCATGTTCAAACCTTTTTAACCTGCTCCGAGACTTGGTTACTAAGGCTCCCTCAATAACAAGAGAAAAAAATAAAAAATAATAAAAGTACTACGGAAACTAGCATTTCATGCAAACATTAAGGCATCTAAAGTCGTATCGGTACATCACAGTATTGAACAGGGGTATTTCTTCACACAAAACACTGCACAGCAGGGGCGGTTTCCGCAGCTGAGAGGGTGCGGCGGCCGAGCCTGTAGTGTTCTTAGCCAGCGCCCCCTAGGGGAGGGGAGGGGGGATGCGCTGGAGATTGTACAACTGCAGCATGCTGGTTTTGCGTCTCCGGGGTCGGGGGAGCGGGGGCAGGGTGGCGGGGGGGCTGGGGGTCTCAGTTACTGCTCTCTGCTTGAAGGTAGGGTTCACCAATGATGTTTATGCTGTAGTTCTGCACATTTGCCGGAAGAATCTGACTCCCGTTCGACACTTGAAATGGAACTAAGCTCGCCCAGGTACCAGGACTGTGAAACAAGAGAGAGAGAGAGAGAGAGAGAGAGGGGGGAAAAAACATTGCCTGTGTCAATATTAATTTGAAATTGTTGACAGCAATGGTATTTTTTTGTACAATAGAAATAATAGAATAAGGGTAGCATTCTCTTTCAGCAGATCAAAGAAATTGATTTGTTTTACAAATTCAATGTTTTACACTAATAATCTGAGATAAAAAGGAAAAAAATCAACAATTTATCCAGCTGTATTATATTACACAAAAGCCATCAATTTTTTCATATATAATACTGTATCTTAAAATAAAAACCCAGCAAATATTATGACTATTAAAATACATCCGAAAAACTGTTTTCCTGCAAGTTTTGAATGAAGTTGTGCACAGCATGGCAAACTCAAATGATGATGTGAAGGTTTACATGGAGTGTGTGTGTGTGATTGGTCAGCATGCAGAGTAATACAGGAACATGAGCAGTGATTGGCCAACATGCACACGAGGATTGTCAATGTGAGACAATCACAGGCATGTTTGCAGTGTCATGGACTAACGTGTGGTGGAAAAGTGCTGACCGCTTACTAAAAAGCTACAGAAATACAGAAATGCAAGAAGTCACAGGTAAAATAAGAAGGGACAACAAAAACAAACCAAATCCAAAAAATAAGCCAAAGACAGTGAGTCTCAAAGTCTGCTAAGAACAAGGTCATGTAACTGACAATACAATATGTTCATGAGGTGTCCTGATTACCAGTTAATTGAAATTAAATTTTATAGCTACAAAAATGACAACAGCAAACTAAAATCTCAGAAAGTAAATCTGAAATATATCTTTGATGTAGGAAAAAGTGTCTTAAGACAGAAATACATGTAAATAAAACTAAATCATTTCACACTTAAGGTATTACCGCTGAACAGCCTCCTGTCCTGATGTGAATGAGAACACAGGGGGTCCTCGGGTTACGACGGTCTCGAGTTATATCATTTCGTGGTTACGACGCACTCCCAGAAATTATTTAAAAAACCTAGTTTCGACCTAAGCAGTTTGGTTTGTAAATACGACCACAGAAATAAAGATAATAAATTGTTCTCTCTTTTTTTATTACTGTTTCATTTAATTACTGTATTTTATATGTCCTTCATGTGTTGTGTGTACAGTGTGAGTGACTTAAGGTGTTAATTTAGGTATAATTTAGGTATAAATTCCGACTTACGTCAGAAATCGATTTACGACACGTTGTAGGAACGGAACTCGTTCGTAAGTCGAGGACCTCCTGTATAGCTGGGTTCGTTCACTCATGAAAGCTATTCACAGACACCAAATAAAAACAAAGGGCCCACAATTCCTCTCACCACACACCAGTTTTAAAATCTTTTTCTGGCTGGAAGGATACCTTAGAGCAGTCCAAGACTTCAGTAATTTCTTCTTTGATGACAACATTTGCTTTGCATTTAAATAAACATTTCTTCTCATTAAAAAAACATTATGCCTCCTTAAAGTGACCTGTGAACTTTTATTCATTTTTGAAATACAGTGATTCATTACTTATTTCCAATGTTATTACAAATAAAATGTACACAGACTGGTTGGGAGAGCCCAGAGTCCTTTGTCTAACAAAATACATATTTATGAAGAAAGAGAGAAATAAACATTAGTAAGTGATCTGTGGTTGATAGTAATGGGATAGTGTTTCTCTTATCAGCTTGTGATCAGCAATAACCAGTGATATGTTTACACATTCCCGCGTTGGGTCGTGTTTTTAAAAGGCTCTAGAACAGACTGATTCCATTAAAAATAAGCTACTGCCAATTTTTTGTCCTTTTCTTCTGTGTGAAAGCAAACCAACTTTAGATAAAGTGTTTCCTGGTGAAGGAATGCAAATAACCTCTAGCTACGACCGATCCCCCCGTCCCGCAACAGAATCAAAACGGTGAAAAAGCGTTTACGCCAAAATGAGTTCTCAGAAGTTAAACCAGGACAATGACCGGTGGTCCCCTCTGTGGCAGGAGATGGCACTTCCATCAACGGTGTTAGAAAAATGCCGATGTGAAGCTTCAGCTTCCTGTCAAAGGTTTTTTATTGGCCACTTTTTCTGCAGCTACTTCTTAGCTGTACATAGTCTGTCTACAGGTCATTGTACAATGGAAGACCATTTCTTGACCAATCAGAAGTAGATGTAGGCATGACATAGACATGATGTAAATATAAAAGGTAGGGTAAGAAATGACACTGTAGTGTTTAGATGGAGTGAAGAAGATGAGACTGACTGGCCTCAGTAGGTTTAAGTCTGCAGCATCTCACACAGTCAGGCAAAGCTAGTTGGTGTAGTATTTTTGTTTGTCCCCTCCCCACCAACTGTATTCTACGCATGGGTTTCTCACGGGCATGTGGCTAAATCCTACCAACCGGCTGCGCCTGGCGAACCCCAACCCCCCTCCCTGCCCCACCCCCCCACCCCGAAGCCCCGGCGGAAAGGTTCGGAGACGGACAAAGACCCCCAGGGTGGGACACCGCGCCACCTCTCTCTCGCGCTCTCTTCCTCGCTTTCTTTGTGAATGACATGAGACACAAGCCATATCTGTCCTCAGACACCCCCGGCTTTGCACCGGTGCCCCCTCCCCCCTTAATCCTCTCTGCTGCGGAAGGTAGACCTCTCCATCCGGCGTTACCGCCCCCCCTCCCCCAGCAGCCAGACAACGGCAGGATTGTTAACAGCGGGGCCGGGGTGGGGGTGTCCCAAACCAAATGCAGAATCTGTGGGATCAGACAGTCCAGGGTGTTGTACTGGGGGTGAGTTAGTGGTGCTGGGGTGCTTAGCCATACGTATACGTGTCGAATAATTAGGCAGACAAGACCCCACCCGCCCTTAAATACCTGCCTCCCACAATAGTTTGTCTCTGTTTGCGGATTAGGGCCAGCTTTCACCGCCCCCCCCCCCCTCCAAAAAACACAGGGCTACCTTTGTTTTAAAAGGGGGGGGGTGGACAGACTTGTTTGAAGGGGAGCAAAAGAGGAGAGGAGAAAAGGGGCTGTGCCCCTAGTTATTTTTTGCAGGTGCAAGCCCCCCCCGTCTGCCCCAAAAGGGATTAAAGGACTACGGGTCGGGGGGGGAGTTGTTTGTTTTTGGAGGGGTGAAGGGGATTGAGGTGGGGGGTGGTTAAAGGCTGTGGGGGGGGTGGTTGGGGGCTGTGGAACACTGATTTTATTCTTCCGGGCAGGGGGGGGGGGGGGGGGGCTGAGGAGGGTAGAGTTGGGGGGGGGGGGCTAATTACATGGTCTGCGTTTTATATAGACTCTCTTTCTGCAGACTGACAGGTGCTCTAGTCATAAGTTTGAGATTCATTTGGGGCGAGTCCTCATTTTCAAAGATAAACCATGACAGGAACCTTTTTTTTGGGGGGGGGGGGGAATGGGGTTGGATCCAAGCTTAAGAGGGGTTAAAAATCAAGGACTGTTTCTGTGAAGTCATTCTCTCGCTTGCCCCTCCCTCACTAATCTCTTTCAGTACATTCCAACCGATCTCTCTCCTTCTACAACTCTTTCCTCCTGGTCACACACGCACACGCAGACACACACTCTTACGGATTCTCCTCTGAAATCCTCAGACAGGAAGTGGTTGATTAGGTTTTGCCTGCTGTAGATGGCGGGTGCGCTCACCTAGGACAGCAGCAACAGACAGTGACTTCTGCCCCGTCCCCGATCCCTCCCTGCCACCCAGTGCTTCCTAAAACACTCCATTCAGACCCAACCCACGTCCCCCTGCCTGGGAGAGCCCGCTTTATTGATGGTGGGGTGGGGGGGGGGGATCCATTGTTCCTCCCTTTTGTGAAGTCCCCCTAAAGTTCAAGTTCAATCTGCCATTACTTCACGTCCCGTTTCCCCGGGATACCAGACGATGGCCCTGAGATGTGACTGCCAAGTAAACTTCACCCCCCCCCCACCCCCCCACTTCATCTCCCTTATCGATTCAGACTTTAAGTAATATATCCCTTCACTTCTTCCCCAAAGAAACCCCCTACTTTTCCCAAATCAACTCCTCGCCCCTACTTTCGGCCCCCAGACTTCCCAAGATGCACTGCAGGCAGCCTCAGACTGCTGGCTGGTTTGCCCCGGAGAAGGCAGGCAGCATTCTTAATTTTAAGGATTAAATTTCCAGATTCGATTAACTAATGTCATCTTAATGGACTGCTGACCCATTTCCTGTAGAATGGGGGGGAGGAGGGGGGCTGCGTGCAATTTGATTTGGGGGGGGTGGGGGGGGGTTCAGTCCAGACAACACGCATGGCAGAGACACTCCGCTAGCAGAGCGAGAGCTAAAGGTTCGTTTTTATTGACATGAGAACACACTGTGACCACGCCCGTCCCTCTCACCACTCCAACCTCACATCAACAATACATCCATACTGAGCATGCTCAGAAAACAGCTTCCCTTCCACCCACCCCTTCTGGTACCCAGACAGAATCTGCACTTTGAGTATAAAAAAAAAACAAAGTTATAGAATGTATATGAAGCATCATGACATCTAAATACTAACATTTCATTCAGCTTTTTGGATTTTTTTTTGACATCCTGAAAATGGCAAAGTTCCAAACTCCCCACTGCAAGACTATAACTGCTGTGTTACTCAAGTCTGTCACAGAACAAGAATGCTGCATAAAATTCATTTCGCCGTTTATGTGTCTGATGTATAAAAAAGTCCAATGTTCTGCAGCATGTTCACAGCGAAATTAATGGCAAATTGGAGAGAGATTAGATCTGAATAAAATAACAAACAAATAGCTGTAAATGTGACTACATGTCCATTAAACAGTCAGTGTTTTCTGTCATTGAATATGCTCAGATTTACCGCTCTTGGGTGAAGCCTCTCTCTGGCGAGCGGCGAAGTGGATCATGGAATAGAAACGATGTTTAACACCCAGACTGGATTTCAAAGCACAGCTCTATAAAGAGCAGAAGCCTTTATGAGAGGAAACTCCTCCGCCCAAAATCTTGGCATTGCTCAGAAAACCGGGCTGTTTTTTCTCCGCTGGTAAGCAGATATGTTGCGCCTGCTGCAGTCTGCAGCTTTTCGTTCCGGGGCCGGCCATTCCAGAAAAGTGACCCAGGTCAGTTAGAGCTAATTATCAGGTATGCAAACTTTCTTTATCTTGGAGATGGACTGTGCAGAGATTTGTCGGAGTCTTGCGCTGAGGGCTCTCTCTCTTTGCGAGGGGCTGTGGTGGGGAGCGTTTTTACCCCCCATACCCCCAGCAGAGAGGAGAGGGGTACAGAAAGGGGCCGGGATTTGAGCGAGGGGTTGCTGAGGGGAGCTAGCAGCATGTCAGAGGCAGGAATCACAGAGCAGAAACACCCTGACTGTGAGAGATGTGTGTGTGTGTGTGTTAGAGAGGAAGACAGAGTGTGTGACAGTACATGTTTGTGTGAGTGTGTGTGTCTGTAAGCGTGTGTGTGTGTATGTGCGTTTGTGTGAGTGTGTGTCTGTAAGCGTGTGTGTGTGTGTGTGAATGTGTGTATGAGTGTTTGTGTGAGTGTGTGTGTCTGTAAACGTGTGTGAGTGTGTGTATGAGTGTTTGTGTCTGTAAGCGTGTGTGTGCGTGTGTCAGTTTGCATGTGTGTGTGAGTGTGTGTGTGTTGGTGCTCGTATGTGATGTATGTTTGTTTGTTAAACAGACAAGCGTGCATGTCACAACCGCCCCGTGTATCACTGTCAGTCAGCTCTGCAGATGTGACAAACTGCATACTCAGTTAGCCAGCCAAAGTTAACAATGTTAATTTTAGCATGGTTTCACTGAGTACATTTATGCTGTAGCTGTTGCTTATCGAATGCTTGTCCTATTAAACGCCTTCAACGTGTCCAGCTAGCACGGCCCTGTCACCCCACGGCCCATTCCCCCACCTGGCTTAGCATTAGCGCCACAAATCAGACAACAACACACAGCAGTGCTTCACTTAAGCTGCTAGAATATTTATACACATATACACAGACATAAATAAATTAAAACGCCATATGATTAATCTCATAACCCCCCCCTCCCCCACCATCACCACCCATTATTCCGTTCAGGAGGGCATAATCCTACAAGATCTGAAGCAAGCAAGAAAAATAGCTTTCACTCTCGCTGTTGTTTCAGCGCGTTAGCTCAACACCGGCCGCACAAGACAAATGGGTTCTTAATGTCAATGCATGCCAGCCAAGTGTATTTGTGTTTTTAATTAGCTGCTGAAATGGGCTCGGTCTGCACGGACGGCCTAGTCTGGCCGCTACACCGCACGGGGCCCTGTTTCTCTGGCTCTCACTCTCTCGCTCTCTCTCTTTCTCTCGCTCACTCTCTTTCTGCCGCTCTCTCTCGGAATTTGCTTTTTATGAGCTGAATCAGAGCTTTGCAGAGTCTGATCGCAAACGGTCAATCGGGGGTTGCTCTGTGATTATTTATTTATTATTATTTATTTATTATTATTATTTATTTATCTATCACTTTTCTTTTCTTTCTGGGCGGTTGGGCCCCGTTTGGGTTTGATGCTGGGGGAAATGGTAAATGGTTTTCTGTTGTATGTCGCTTTTTGTTGTTGTTTTTTGTTGAATTGTCTGATTGAGCTAAGGTTCTTCTTTATTTTTTGGTAGAAATTGAGTTTTTTTTATTCTACACTTATGCCCTTTGTTGAATTCTTCGTTAGATAAACGTTTTTAAAAGTCAAAAGTCTCCCTCTGTTTTTCCTACTCTCCCTCTCTTTCTCCTGCTCTCCCTCCCTTTTTTTTTCTCTGCTCTCTCTCACTTTCTCCTGCTCTCTCCCTCTCTTTCTCCCGCTCTCTTTCTCTCTCCCCCTCTTTCTCCTGCTCTCTCTCTCCCTCTCTTTCTCTCTCCCCGGCCAGAGTAAATCCCATAAATTCATTCTCCTCCATGGCCATATCTGATCCAGGCTAAGCAGGTTTTCTGACTGACCTGCAGAAATATGCTCCCTCCGTTTCCTCCAAGCCCCTAACAGATGTCATTCCGCAGATGTAGGCTGTGTGTGTGTGTGTGCGAGAACCGCACTATAAGTGTGAGTTTGTATTGTAAATGTGTGTTACAGACTCTCCATTTATACAGTAGGATGTTTTACTGAAGCAATTCAGGTTATATTCTTTGCTCTAAGGTACAACAGTTTTGCCACTTCCTGGGAATTGAACCTGCAACCTTGGGATTGCAGGTCCTGCTTCTTGACCTTATCTCATACTACCTAACATCTTTCTGTAATGCAGGGTTTACTTAAATCAATATGGAACAAACTGCACCAACAAGAGCATCCCAAACTAAAAACAGCAGCCTCTGAGACTGAACAAACAATTTAATTAAGATATTAAATAAAGTTTAATCAAATAGTATGGACATCATCTCCATTGGTAACCAAGCATAGGTATCCTAGGAGTCCCTGCTGACTACAACGGGCCTCAAACAGATGCTTTATGTATGTGTTGCTTTTGCTGGAGTATGTTTGGCCAAGACCATCCAAGGCCATCGTCTTAGTTTACATTAAAAACTGACGTGAAACATAACAGTTCTGTAGAGAGAGAGAGAGAGAGAGAGAGAGGCTATGGGGGTAGGAGTGAAAATGAGAGATAAAGGGAGAGAAAGAGGAGGAGGGAGTGAGAAAAAGACAGAGTGGGAGAGAGAGAGAGAGACAGACAGAAAAAGATCGAAGAGAGGTAGTTCAACCATTAATGACCCAGTTTTAGCACTGGCCTGTGGTAAGTTTTGCTACAGGATGTAGGCTGTATTTATTGATAGCTGCCTCCAGTGGTCAACAGGAGTAATTGCAGCTGTTTAAAACGAGTAAGAATATGGCCCCATACATCTTGAGCTTGGCTCTATTACTCAAAACATGGCAAAACAAAAACAAACAGATAACATCCACTGGACTGCTGAAGGCAATTTTTAAACAATGACTGAATTTCCATTTCTCGTTTAAGAGATGTATCCGTTACCTTTGGTTGGAAAAGGACAAAAGTCAGTTTAGTTCTCAATAGAGCATCTATCACACACACCTACCTTACTGTTTGACTATTCATCAGTGAGACTGAAAGACTTTTCAAACTTTTTCAATGTTATGGATATCCTCTCAGGGTATACACAGCTCAACATGTGATATACTGACTGACTGAAGTCCATGCACAGAACAGCACTGAGGGTAAGTTATGGAGTATCATTACAGCTACAGTATGAGAACAGCAGACAGCAGCCAATACAAAAGGGCTCTATAAAAGAGCTAGCGTCATCTTTCAGGATCATAATTATGACATCATAACCACGAGCCAGACTACTGTCTCACTCTGATGTGTTTCAACGATGTGGAACCTCCAGGGGTGTACTTTTCTGATGGACCAACGGTCAGTTACAACTTCTGCCCAATCAGACAAGTGAGCGTATGAAATGACTGACGGCCTCAACCAATCAAATCCAATATCAGTAATTAACTGAGCACCAATTGGATCACAGGAACACTTAGCAAGAAAAATGGCCTCCCATAGACTCTAACAGAGATTGACAATCTGGAGAAGTCGAGATGACGCCTGAAGTATGACTGCAACGTTAAAAATGATCTTCATAAACTGTTCCTCAAACAATGTAGGAGGGCTTGAGAGGAAGTTGAGACCGGAGTGTGTGGAGGTGGCACATGCTGCTCTCTTGAGAATGTGTTCACCCAACCCTCAACCAACCACCCCTAGACCCTCCACCCCCACAGCATCCCAAGAGTAGAGTCCCCACTCACCCCCACACCAAGGCACCCCAAAATTGCCTAAAGCTCCTAAAAGTGCTTTGTACTGTCCCTGAATCACAACTGACATAAGTTAGTGTGAAATGCTCCAAACAAGTAAACACGTACAGCACATTGGGAATGCCTTACTCATAATCAGTGTTTTAATAAATTACACGACACTAATCATAATCAATTTAATGAATTTATTATACTACTCAATTACATAGCTAATGATGTGAGCGTCTGGTCTTGTTTTCTCTGACAAACACAAACCATGGTTTCACTCGAGGACAGACACACTGCACACTCTTCATCTTGCGCTTTCTTTTGTCGATTTGATTCTGGGAGCTTGTGAGTGAAATCAACAACAACAGAGAGGGGTAGAGGTGGGGCGGGGCGGGGGGTGGGGGCAAGCCAGCGAAAGCAGATGAAGAGTATGATGCTGAGAGATTAATTATTATTGTTATTATTATTATTTTTTTGGGAAATAATGAAAAGGTTACCTCTGCCATGTAATTCCCACAGTATCCTCACTCGCCCTGGGGTATACATGCCTGCCGTTCTGAGCCATCGTCCAGTCACATATCCTCAGCTGTCAATCAAAACCTAGCAGTCAGATCCCACGGCTTGAGCACAACTACACTTTTCATATCTACACAAAACAAATCATAAAATCATGCAGGCAAAAAGAAAACAAAAAATAAACATAACAGCAATCTAATGCAGGTTTACATGACAAAGCCACTGTATTAAATAGTGTTATCCTTTTAATTAATGTCACAAACACAGCACCATCATTCACTTAACATTATAGTGATTTATTTTAATGAATAAAATAAAATTGATTTATTACATACATAAGTTAACACATACAGTATGTGTAGCATGCAATCACATTAGTACTGTAAATATGATTAACCGACCTGGGAATAAAAGAAATGTTAGTGATGGAGAATGAAAAAAAGCCTTGTTAAAAGGTTTGATCATCCAAGGTAGTGCTGTCTCGCTGTTATTGTAAGCCCCATGCATGTGACCTTTGACCTTTAACCTTTCAGGGCATGCGGTCCCTTGATGTTAGTGCCAAACCCAAGTTATTGACCATTGTGACAGAGAGCCCTGTCGAACGGACAAATATGTCTAGTACACAGATATTTCTTGGCTTTTTTACATTTCTGCTCTGTTTCTGGGGAGATATCCGGAGCGTACAAGCTCTGAAAACGTCTTTCATTAATTTTATATGTGGAAATATCTTAAGGATGAAATGGAGGTGTTTCTCCATGCGTCAAGCCCAACCTGGGAAAATCGGCCATGCTAACTTGTGTGTGACAGACATCTGGACTAAGGAAATGACCATGTACGAAATCCAGGGGAATCCAGGGATAATGTATGTCTAAAAGTTTAAATCTGGTATTAATATCTGTCAGGTTACTCTGCCAATCGCAGAGACTCCAAACGTGCTTAAGATACGCTCTGTAGTCTTTGCCATATCAAAAACATGTCAAGTCGAGATACCGCTAGATATTGACTGTTCTCACCCGCCAACCCTGGTGTGGACATGTGTGTGTGTGTGTGTGTGTGGGTAAGAGAGAGTGTGTGTGTATGTGTGTGTGAGCACACATGTATGTGTGTGCATATGTGTGTGTGTGTGAGAGAGAGAGAGAGAGAGAGAGTAAGAGTGTGTGTGTGCATGAGTGTGTATGCGTGCATGAGCACACATGTATGTGTGTGTGCATGCGTGTGTGAGCGTGTGTGTATGTGTGTGTGAGAGAAAGAGAGAGAGAGAAAATAAGAGTGTGTGAGTGTGTGTGTGTGTGTGAGAGAGAGAGAGAGAGAAAGTGAGTGTGTGTGTGTGTGTGTGAAAGTGTGAGTGTTAGTGTGAGTGTGGGGGTGCATGTGTGTGTGTGTGTGTGTGAGTGTGGGGGTGCTCTCTGAGAAGCCTGCACACCCCCATTTCTCAGAAAGGTTCACACACTCTCCGGGGCGGCTTGGCCCAGGCTCATGCATGCCTCCTCCTCTGCCTCTGCCCGTGAGGATACGGTTCCACAAAGCCAGCGCGTTTCTGAGAAAACTCCTCTGCATCAGCTCCCAGCCAAGGCTTCCCTGCCCGCCCGCCCGCCCGCCGCCCGCCCTTCTCATAGACGTGATATTGAAACAAACCTGACAAACTTTATTTGCCGGAGTGAGGAGTCATCCGGGGATATGCGCAGCGCGGCCCTCCCTCAAGGGAGAATTCGATTCCCCACCCCAGGAAAGGGGCCCCTATTTTCATAGATTACCACCCCCCACCAAAAAAAAAAAAAATGCAGAGGCATGCAATTTGCGTAATGAGCTGCGTTTATGTCTCAGCTGGCTAATCAGAGCTCTTTTGTGCAGTGCCGGGGCTGCGGCTGGGACCTCTCTGCAGACGGAGCAGGAGGAGACTGTGCGAGCGCGCACATTCGCGCGTCTCTGTCACGGCCTACCACCGCGCAGGCCTGGCCTGCGTTTCTGCCCGACTAAAGGCCATTTCTGTCTCTTTTTTACAGGTATTTACGCGCTTTAAAGCGTAAAAAAAGAGAGAGAGAGAGAAAATGGAAAACCTCCCCTTTCATATTGTTTTTTTTTTTGGACCAGTTTATTGATTGTTCAGAGGCTGAGGTGTTAAATCTGACACTTGGTCTAGAGCGGGGCGAGGCGTTTTTGAAAAATAAAGCCTTTTTCTGGGGTTTGGCAGAGAGCACTGCTCATTCAGCACAGCCAGTGATGTCAGCTGAGGTTGCCAGCATATGTGCATACACACACACACACGCACACACACAAACACACTCACACACACACACATACACACAGACATACACACACACACTCAAACACATACACACACACACACACACACACACACACACAGACATACACACACGTACACACACACACAGACATACACACACACACACACAGACACACACACACACACACACACACACACACACACACACACACACACACACACACACACACACACACACACACACACACAGGCATACACACACACACACACAGACATACACAGTCTCAAACACACACACATAGACACACATACACACACACAGACACACACACCCCATTCACATACAGAACTCCAGTGCTATGAGGTACATGTAAATGGCTGAAAAAGACTCTACACTGGACTCTGTTCCCACATCGTTAGGTATCCCTGCGGAAGTCTAAGATTGCTCATAATGCTGTTTGCAGAGGTCTTATTCAGGTCCATAGCTGTGCCTTTATCTCTGTGTGGGTGGGGAAGGGGGGGACCTTGTCTTTGCTGTCTGTTTTGAAACATCAGCCAGCTCCCCAAACACAATGCTGTATCATGTTTCCTCCCTCTCAAAACCCTGACGTGTGAAACTAAGAGACAGTGAATGAGAGGAAGTGTGTGTTTGTGTTTGTGCAAGAGAGAGCATGCGAGTACTTGTGTGTGCATGTGTCTGTGTGTTCATGTGAGTGAGTGACAGCCTGAATAAGTGAATGTAAGAGTGACAGAGTGAGTAAGAATGCGTGTGTGTGTGTTACTGTAAGTGACTGAGTAATAGATTAAGTGAATGCGCGAATGTAAGAGTGACAGAATGAGTAAGAATGTGTGTGTGTGTGTTACTGTAAGTGACTGAGTAATAGACTAAGTGAATGCGTGAATGCAGAGTGACAGAGTGGGTAAGTGTGTGTGCGTGCATGCATGTGTGTGTGTGGGCGCACACGTACGCACTCTAATGAATATCGGGTCTGGCGTGGCACTGAGTGAATGAGCTGAATATTCATTTGATTTCCTCCAGCGTATAAATGCGCCTGGCCCCGCGGAATGAATCCATTTCCTTAGCAATGAATCTGCAAGCGAATCATTGATTTCCTCTCTTTACTTCAATGAGTGCCCCCCCCCCACCCAAAACCCCCCATACGCAATCTGAAAGGTTCAGAAGCCAGGGCTATCAATTCCTCAAAGTAAAAAGCTAAAACAAATTAGTTCAGGACACAAACAAATAAAACAGAAAATCATAAAGCTAACCCTTGTGGACATCGCACTGAATCATAATGCAATTACTTCAGTCTGCCATTGGATGACTGAACACAGAATTGATCCATGTTTGAATCGCTTATAGATTTAAACCCCCCCCCCACCCCTTTTAGGCTGGGACAGAAATTAAAAACATCTCCAGAAACACATCCATCAATATTTTCATGCATACTGAGGCAGTATTGTGGCCTCTGCTTTCATTTACCGGATCCTCCTTAAAGTTAAAGCAACATGAACTGGAATTGCAAAATATAATGATGAAAGGGTATTGGGCTTGTAAATCAGAGGTTGCAGGGTCAAACCCTTTGCGGAGCACTGCTGTTTTATCCTTGAGCAAGGTACTTAACTTGAATTGCAAAATAAAATATCCAGCGGTATACATGGGTTGTGCGTTTAAAACAAGCAAGCATACTCTGGATAAAAGAATCTGTTAGCTGTGAATGAAATTCATTCTAACACACAGGAATCATTCAGGACAGCCTGTTGCCTTATCTGACCTGTAACCTGACCCTCTGTGTGCTGTGTTTGATCAGTTCTTCAGCTCATATACTGGCATGGATATCTGTATTGGTGTGAGTGTTATCATTACCTGAGGGTGAAAATAATGAACTTAGAACCAGCCACACGTAGGAACGAATGTTTCAGCACCATAAGCGATTACCCCCGGAAAATAGTCCAGAGGAGAGGCTGCTTTATTTTGTTTGGACTGTGCGGGTAGGTGAAGGTTTTTTTTTAAAATATAAATATATGTATTTTTTTTTAAATCTGGGAATGCTCTCCTGACAGGCTGTCACTCACCCCCCCCCCAAATGCATTGTGGGCCGTGGGGCACCTATGAGGTGACCTCAGATGCACCTGTGCGCCCTCCTTCAGGTGAGATGGTCGCTGCCTAGCAATTTAAACAATGGCTTCCCAGTGCCTCAGAGGCTACAGAAAGCAGAGGGGGGTTTCGGGAAGGGGGAGTTTAGTGAGGTGAAGGCAACCCCAAATAGGCATCTTTTGCCTGGGGCGGATGAGGGGGATATTTGAGAAGGAGAAGGGGATTTTTTTTTTTTTTTTTTTTTCTTTTTGGGAGGGGAGTCATGGCATTGAAAAGCCACAAAATCAGCCCCCGGATATCCATTTACATCAAGCCGTTGTTCCCGCACAATGCTCCATCTCTCCCCCCCTCCCCCCCTCGCTCTAGAGGTTCCGCTCACCCCAGCCCCTGCTATTATTACTGCTGGAAATGCATTAAACGGCGTGCTGGGGGACAATGCTAACAGCCAATAACAGAGAGCTAAGCAGAAATGTTGCTATGGGGAGCAGTTCCTCGACTTCTGCACAACTTTTTTTTTTTTATGGATCACTGAAACAAAAAACGCACTGTTCGGAAATCTCTCTCTCTCTCTCTCTCTCTCACTCGGTCAAAGATTAATTGTCCAAGGAAACAGTCAAAAGGTTTTGCCTAGGGCAGGGCAGTGGGACTCACAGTGTCTGCAGGTTTAACTCCAGTCCTGGAGGGCCGCAGTGTCTGCAGGTTTAACTCCAGTCCTGGAGGGCCGCAGTGTCTGCAGGTTTAACTCCAGTCCTGGAGGGCCGCTGTGTCTGCAGGTTTAACTCCAGTCCTGGAGGGCTGCAGTGTCTGCAGGTTTAACTCCAGTCCTGGAGGGCCGCAGTGTCTGCAGGTTTAACTCCAGTCATGGAGGGCCGCAGTGTCTGCAGGTTTAACTCCAGTCCTGGAGGGCCGCAGTGTCTGCAGGTTTAATTCCAGTCCTGGAGGGCCGCAGTGTCTGCAGGTTTAACTCCAGTCCTGGAGGGCCGCAGTGTCTGCAGGTTTAATTCCAGTCCTGGAGGGCCGCAGTATCTGCAGGTTTAATTCCAGTCCTGGAGGACCGCAGTGTCTGCAGGTTTAACTCCAGTCCTGGAGGGCCGCAGTGTCTGCAGGTTTAACTCCAGTCCTGGAGGGCCGCAGTATCTGCAGGTTTAATTCCAGTCCTGGAGGACCGCAGTGTCTGCAGGTTTAACTCCAGTCCTGGAGGACCGCAGTGTCTGCAGGTTTAACTCCAGTCCTGGAGGGCTGCAGTGTCTGCAGGTTTAACTCCAGTCCTGGAGGACCGCAGTGTCTGCAGGTTTAACTCCAGTCCTGGAGGGCTGCAGTGTCTGCAGGTTTAACTCCAGTCCTGGAGGGCCGCAGTGTCTGCAGGTTTAACTCCAGTCCTGGAGGACCGCAGTATCTGCAGGTTTAACTCCAGTCCTGGAGGACCGCAGTGTCTGCAGGTTTAACTCCAGTCCTGGAGGGCTGCAGTGTCTGCAGGTTTAACTTCAGTCCTGGAGGGCCGCAGTGTCTGCAGGTTTAACTCCAGTCCTGGAGGACCGCAGTATCTGCAGGTTTAACTCCAGTCCTGGAGGGCCGCAGTATCTGCAGGTTTAACTCCAGTCCTGGAGGACCGCAGTATCTGCAGGTTTAACTCCAGTCCTGGAGGGCCGCAGTATCTGCAGGTTTAACTCCAGTCCTGGAGGACCGCAGTATCTGCAGGTTTAACTCCAGTCCTGGAGGACCGCAGTATCTGCAGGTTTAACTCCAGTCCTGGAGGACCGCAGTATCTGCAGGTTTAACTCCAGTCCTGGAGGACCGCAGTATCTGCAGGTTTAACTCCAGTCCTGGAGGGCCGCAGTGTCTGCAGGTTTAACTCCAGTCCTGGAGGGCTGCAGTGTCTGCAGGTTTAACTCCAGTCCTGGAGGGCCGCAGTGTCTGCAGGTTTAACTCCAGTCCTGGAGGACCGCAGTGTCTGCAGGTTTAACTCCAGTCCTGGAGGACCGCAGTGTCTGCAGGTTTAACTCCAGTCCTGGAGGGCTGCAGTGTCTGCAGGTTTAACTCCAGTCCTGGAGGGCCGCAGTGTCTGCAGGTTTAACTCCAGTCCTGGAGGGCCACAGTGTCTGCAGGTTTAACTCCAGTCCTGGAGGACCGCAGTATCTGCAGGTTTAACTCCAGTCCTGGAGGGCCACAGTGTCTGCAGGTTTAACTCCAGTCCTGGAGGGCCACAGTGTCTGCAGGTTTAACTCCAGTCCTGGAGGACCGCAGTATCTGCAGGTTTAACTCCAGTCCTGGAGGGCCACAGTGTCTGCAGGTTTAACTCCAGTTCTGGAGGGCCACAGTGTCTGCAGGTTTAACTCCAGTCCTGGAGGGCCGCAGTGTCTGCAGGTTTAACTCCAGTCCTGGAGGACCGCAGTATCTGCAGGTTTAACTCCAGTCCTGGAGGGCCACAGTGTCTGCAGGTTTAACTCCAGTGAGAGGGAGTGTGTATATGCATGCAAGTTTGTGGGGGGTGTGTTTGTATGAATATGTACGTGTGTGTGAGTGTATGTGTGTACGTGTGTGTGTGAGAGAGAGTGTGTTTCTGCTCTCCAGGCTGTGCTAGGCCAGCCCCACAGTGAAGCACTGAGCCTGTCCCTCTCTAAGGGTGGTTCCAGGCCGTGCTCAAACTGCTGGTTTGGGTTTATCGGCCGTTTCATTACACAGGCTATAAATACAGACAAGTCCCATAGATGTCCTTCATTTTGGAGTCAGTGAGGATAGCGTTGACACACACACACACACTCACACACACACACACACACACACACACACACACACACACACACACACACACACACACACACACACACACACACACACACACACACACACACACACACACACACACACACACACACACACACACACACACTCACACACACACACACACACACACACACACACACACACACACACACACACACACACACACACACACACACACACACACACACTCACACACACACACACACACACACTCACACACACACACACACAGAGCAGACTACTCAAGTCTCAGGCCCAGGCTGGTTATACAGTATCTATCAAATGATGTTACAGAAAACACAAAGAAAAATAAATTACAGTTATTTAGATGATGCTTTTATCCAAAATGGCCAACAGTAGATCCACCTAACCAGTGGCCATTCCCCCCAGGAGGGATGTGGGGTTAGGGACCCCTTTCAAGGGCCGGCCCAAAAGCTGCACTGATTTAATTTGGGCTGCACTGGGGCTTGAGCTACCCTCCTTCAGGAAGCCAGTCAAGCACCTTAGCTGCTAGGCTATCGGTTGCCCCCTGCTCAACGCTCCTATAAGCGTTATCAGCTCCACAGTGAGTTCTTGCACTGACCGCGTTTGACCCGAATTCTAAGAGGAAAGGCTTGCCACGTAAAGCTTTTAAAAACCTCCTCTGAAGACACGAGGCCGAAAGGAAGCTGTCCATTAGCCTAATGGCTGCGTTCAGAGAGCTGTATGTGCGCAGGGCGACACACCTCCTCCATGTACAGCTGTGCATTAACTCAAACGTCCTCTGTTTGTCTTGGATCGTGTTTCTAGGGAAAGCCTTGCATCTATAGGCTTGGCTGCCGGCATTTGGAAACTCGCGAGAGTGTTCACCGTTTACACGTGCTACATGAATTAGCCTGAACTCCAGCGATATGACCTCAGAGATACAGATGACTTGGGAACGGGGGTTTATAATTCTGAAAGTGTCATGGCTCTGAACCGAGAGAGTCAAGGCAAATATGATTTCTGCTTTCTATGACCTGTATGGATTTTGAAACTATAAAGCACAAAATATTTCGTAATATTAATGGATAAGGCAGCAGAACAATGTAACCACTGATCACAGATTCACAACTGTTCTATGTATATGCAGCCACCTTGTAAAGTCTGTGTTTGATACATACTCATATAAATGAAAAATAATATTACAATAAAGAGAACAGGCCGTACAGCCCACCTAGGCATTGTTATCAACAATCTACCGAGCTTCTAGAGCTACTTTAAGGCTGGACATCAACACTCAAAGGGTCTCTGCCTCTACTACATGACCTGGCAACCTGTTCCCAGCATTAAAAACACATTCCATAAAACAACACTTCCTGATTTCAATTTTGGGAATTTACCCTTAACTAGATTGTCTCTCTGCCCCCTTGTTCCGCTGAAGGCACAGAGCCTGAGACACCTAATCATAATTAGGCCCTGTTCCTCACAAACTACGATCAGGGCACGCACGGGCAGGCGATCGCATCGCAAACATTCCCCCACGGCTATTAACACGCCCTTTCTGGCCACGATGCTCCACGTTAAATTCCAAACACAAGAGGCTGCTCTTGAAATGTAAAGTTTTTGTGTTAGTGCGGTGCGATGCATATCCTCTGAGTTATCCCCCGACGCAGGAGCAGAAGGCCCACAGTACAGCTACGAGCACTCGAGTGTTGATGCCTCTCCCGAACAGACCGACAGGCCTCGTTACCATCGCCGCGACAACGCCAGATGACGGAATCGGCTATGTCTTTCAGACCACTAGACAGACCTGACCTTTTACAGCAGGTCAATCCCTGGGTGATATAAAAACCGAAGAAAACAGGCCTTCAGAAGTTCGTTCAGGCAAACTTTAAACATTTTTTTATAACATGTGCGCCTTTAAACAAAGCTCCTCTCTCTCTGAGAACTTCCACTTCCCACACTTTTTTAATAAAAATAAAGTGTCATTGTCAATTAATCACATTTTTTCTCATTGTTTTTGTTTTTTTTTCTTTTTTTGAACGTCCACCCCCAGTCTCAGAAGCATGTTTGTCCTGGCCGCTCTCACTATGCGAAGCCTCAAACGCAGCAGTAATGGAATTTACTCTCAAACGCCTCTGAGCAGACAGCCCGGTCCCACTCACCACAGGCATGCGGAAGGCCAAGAGACGGTATTCAATCAACCCGCCGTACCAGGATTCCCATATCCCCATTCCATTTGGTATTCAATCAAAGAACCAAACCAACCTGTAACTGAGACAAAAAAACCATCAGCCGGGTATGTTGGTTATGAGTCTGCTCATCTACCCAGTGGAGAGCACTGAAGTAAAAAACAAGCACGAAATCGCAATAGCTGCGACCAGGCCACTCCCACTGCCATGCCCTCTTTTATCCAGTTGGCAGGAATAGAAACACAAACCTTCACACATACGCACACACACACACACGCACACCTTCACACACACGCACACACATACTTGACCTCCATGCCAAATTTCAAGGGCAAGAGTGTGTAAGTCGGGGCAAGAGTGCGTAAGTCAGGGGCGAGAGTGCGTAAGTCAGGCGAGAGTGCATAAGTCAGGGAGGAGAGTGTGTAAGTCAGGGGCAAGAGTGCGTAAGTCAGGGGCAAGAGTGTGTAAGTCAGGGGCAAGAGTGCGTGAGTCAGGGAGGAGAGTGCGTACGTCAGGGGCGAGAGTGCCATCAGTCCTACAGTGGGGTAAAAGTGCCATAAGGGTAACATAAGCTTGGACTAGATCCCTGTAAAGTAACCTGTTGAGGAAATAAAGAACAATCTTAGTACCAGTAAGATTACTATTAAATTGTAATGGACTATTAAATTTTAATGTGGAACAAACTCTCAGATACAGCATTACAACTAACTCTTTCCCTTATACAATGGCCTGGGGGTGCTGAAGCCATGTTTTTTGTTTGAATACTGGAGGGTGGGATGGGAGATAAAATGTGTTCAGCAGGGGCTGAAGTATGTACAATACATCTGCATTAATTTAATAATGGCCAAAAATATGCTGTGATTTCAAACATTATTTTTTTCTGCTAGGCTAATTCCTGCCTGAACTAGCTCTGCATCTCTTCACGTCTCTGTTCTGAATTCAAAAGGAAAGACTTCCACAAAAAACTACCAGCCCACGGCCAGTCTTTTGCATCCCGTTTATTTTTAATGAGCGCTATAACGTAACCAACATTTAACTGTGCTCGCTTTGCTCCTCAACTTTTGAAAATGTCACTGACTTAAAAATACATTACAGTAAAAAATAAATAAAAAGGGAGAGAAAAAACTGAAGAGGAAAAGTCAGCTAAGTTTAATAAGTTATTTCATATCACTAACAAGCTACAAATTTTCAGCACATTCCACCTTTGCCTGGATTCGGAGCAATAAAAGGCTGGCTTGTAATTAGCTAGTGCAGGGATCGGGAAAGGAGAGACCGCTAATTATTATTTAGCCGCGCACATGAATTGAGTTAGCGCCCAGTGGATAAGGCTGGCCCCAAACGAGAGCTTCTGCGCCGCCGTCTGAGCCTGCCGCACAGGCCTGACCCTCGTTTCTGGAACCAAAATAAACACTTAGCACCAAATTCACCCGCCCATGCCTCTTCTCCCCACCCCAAAAATCTAAATCCTCTCCAATACCCTTACCCAGAATGCACAGGGTCCACCCACTGACCCCTACAAAACTTCCCCCACTCAGTCAGATTCACATATGCATTTTTTTTGTATTTACAGTTTGCTCATGCCCTCTGAAACATAAAGCGAGCCGCTCTGACATTTTCTTTCATAAAGGGTGTAATTAGAGTTTAAATAGCCTACAAAAAAAGGTCAACCAACGACAGAATAACCAAAAGAACAGAGCACACACTGATGTGCTTCTGATTGGCTCGTTGTATTCTCAAGCACAGTCATTCATCCCTCTTTTGCTTTGATCCTCATCTCCCAAGACAGCAGTTTAAATGGTATCCAGTCTAGCTGTCACATGACCTGTTGGTACTGTTTTGGTTACCTCCCAGCTGACCAAATGTACATCGGGTTCTATGTTTCCTAGCAGCAGGAAAGTGATGTCACAATCCTGAAACTGAGCTGTCAATCATCAACATATCTTAACCAATCACTCTGCAGCAAAAATTATAAGCTGATATCACTGAGTGTCTGCAAACATACCCTAACAGAAACAGAATACACCATAGTCCATTGAAAATATACTGAAAGTATCTTCATAATATATTTAAAATATACTGCAGTATGAAGTTTTTTAAGGGTATGGTAGCTCCTCCCACTTGTGGTTTCATGAAGCCTCGTTCCTGCATCTCTATGGTGAGTGTCTGTTTTCTCGTAGAGTATCAAAAAAGCCAAGGCTAATATGGAGGATTTAAACTGCCTGAAAAGACACCAAACACTCCTGGGTCATTTTTATTCGAAACCTTGAGCACATCCAAAGCCATCCACCCTACCTCATACGAATGAGTATGGGAGTATGGAGACCACTTCAACCAGGACCACTTCTCTTGTCCATAATTGAAAGCAATTAGCTGTATATTTCAGCTAAGGCAGTAGAAGAATAAACTGAGAAGAAAAAAATCTAAGACAAGCAAAAAACCCAAACCAAAACATAATAAAAAGAAAAAAAATGTACCAATACAGTCAACTCCTGATAACTGCATATTGGATAACAGCTTGCTGCTATTGCCACAGTGCAAAGAGCAGTTTTTCTTATCCAGTTTTACTGGGCCTGCTTTGGGCATGCTCCGGTTACTGCAGGTCGGGACCGTCCGGTTCTGTGTCACTGGAGGGCCACAGAGTCTGCAGATTTTCGCCTTTTAACAAGCAGCCAATTTAGAAATTGCAAGTGTGCTCTTTAGCCAGTCTGAGGCTTAAATTAAGCACTTTCATTCCAAACCCATCTTAAAAAAAAAACAAAACAAGCATGCACTGTGACCCTCCAGGACTGAAGCTTGATGGCTCCTTTATGGGTGTCTCTACAAACATCACAATATCAGTGAGCAAATGCAGTTACACAGAGAAGACTGTAGGGGGGGTGTGTCCTTTCAGGTGCACCACGCAAGGAGGGAGGAGGGAACTGGGGGGCGGGGACAGGGATGGGGGCGTGGTCAGGATAGGTAAAGCCCCCTGTTGTGGGCGGAGCTTACCTGCTGCTGGTGAAGGAAGGCGGGATCTCGGGGGCTCAGTCCCACGAAGCGGTTTGAAGTGGGGGTCCCGGGGGCTGAATACGCTGTGGGGAGCACAAGAGACAGAGCGCAGGGGTCAGAAAATGCCCAAAAACGCCACCAAGTGCATCTTTCACGGTGACAAAAGGCCAAAAATAACAATTCTCACACTGCACCACGTAAAAGCCAAAAAGCACAGTTTTTACAGCTTAGATGTAAAAACAACATCTCTTACAGTGCATTTGTCTTATATTGTAAACGTACAAAAAATATGCCTTAATTTGTAAAGGTAAAACCCACACATATCTCAGTCTAAAGGTATTAAAAGCCACCTCCCACAGTATAGAACTATAAAACACATTTCTCACAGTCTAAAGCTCAGAAAACACACCTTCTACAGCACAGAGGTCAGAAACCACACCTCTCACTGTAGTTCCACCTGTAAAGCTTGCGGTGTGAATGACTAAGTCCTCACTGTCAGGTGTTATAAATAACTCTGTCAAACTTCAAGGGATGCGCTTTGCTAATAGGAGAAAATATTAAAAAAAGTCACACTGACAATCTGACATCTGGAGTCAAGACAACTCTAACTCAAAACGGGGCTGTCCCTTACGGGCCATCTCCCCCTGGAGGCTATAATCATAACAATAATGATAAACTATCAATCCTTCTCTGGATCACACGCCAAAAATGATATGTCATTTATGACAAACCCGTCATTCATCACACACGCCGCCCCCAGGTAGAGCCCGTGCAACCGCGGCGATGAGACAGACACGCTCTATCGCCAGTGTTATAAAAATGTCTCTGATTCTCATCTGCACTTTATCTACCGTGTGTTAGCGCTGCAGCTCGTTTTTTTTTACTGCCTGCCATTTTAACCGGAATGACATGCAATGGGACAGCAGTGCAGTACGAGGCGTGGCCATTAAATGATGAGACTAATGTTGTAATTCAATTTTAATGAGGGAAACAAAAGGTTCAGTAGCCATTTTGTTCAGTTTCACCAAAAATTATAATCGCTAAATGGTTAAAGAGCTGGTCTCCTAAACCCAGGGATGGTGGGTCCGATTGTGAGCTAGGGTGCTGCTGTTACACCCTTGAGCAAGGTACTTAACCCAGAATTGCTTCAGCAAAGTATCAAGCTGTATAAACGGATAGTGTGTACAAAGGTACGCTGTGTAACCTGCTCTGGGCAAGATCTACTGAATGCTAAAGTGTAAATAGTTTCTTTGATTCTGATCTTCTTAACTGCTGTTGTACCCAGAGGAGATGGTATCCCCAGGCTTTCAAAACTCTAGAGGTATTTAATCGTTGTGCTTTGCGAATTTCCATTGACTATGGCTTATAGCAATAGTTATTTAATAATTACAGCAATATTACCATAATAAAAATATTATCATATAAATATTAAATTAACAAAACTCATTGCAGTATGATTTTCTTCAGCACTGTATTAGTGCACATTACTCATGTTGGCAGCTGCCTAACAAGAAACGCATTGTGAGTTTTTTTTTGTTTCTAATCTCTGTTTGGCGGTCAAACTTAAGGACAAACTGCCAAGTGTTACGATCTGTCAAACCTCCCCTTAAAATCCCTCTGTGCCCTCAACCTCTTCAGAGCATGTCCAAGAGCTGAATTTATCCAATTAAACAACTCAGTGATTAGCTCAGTTAAAGAATTAAGGTCCCAGATGGGATGAAAGAACAGAAAGGGAGAGAGACAGAGAGAGAGAGAGAGAGATAGAGAAAGAGAGAGAGAAAATGAATGAACGTGACCTCACACTGAGGCAGAGCAGTGAGGACAGTCTAACCGATGAAACATGTCGGGGCAAGAACACGTCTCTCTCTCTAGCTAAGAGCTGTCTATTGTGGTGATTTATTCCTGTGAATTATGTCTCCCTTAAGATAACAACTTTTAAAACTCCAGCGGAGTGCATATTTCATTTAACGCTGCACCTGAACAATCAATATTGATATAACACTAGAAATATCAGCACTCAGGAAGATTGCTGTCACAGCCTGTTTGTGACTGAGTGCCAGTCCTGGCTCTACAGTGACGCAGTGTCGCATAGTTAGGGAGCTGGGCTTGTAACAGAGGTTGCAGGTTTAATTCCCAGGCACTCACAGAAACCTCAAGCAAGGCAATTCTCCAAAAAACCTGTTTCAATAAATATCTAGCTGTATACAGAGATTGCGTGTAAAAACGTAAACTGTGTATATCACTTTAGAAAAGTGCTTGTTAAATACCTGAAGTTAAATGCAAATAGAGATTTTTGTGAGCAACCAACAGCTACTTGGTGTCCTAAGTACCACATTTGCAGTCTTGCAATCTCAGACAAAAACTGACAGCAAGGAGTAAGGAATCAACCTTATGGAAAGTGTTTATTTTCGTGCACAAAGCGCTGAGCTTCACAAGACCCATTTATAAATTCTTGGTGTGTCAAAGCATAATGTATTTATGGGTTCTCTCATTAAACGACAGCAGCTGCCCGCATGGGGCCTGGGATTGCACGCAAGTCTGTGCTCAGTCTGCAGACTCCGCAGGCTTGGGAATCTGAGCTCCATGTTCCCAAACTGAGGCTGTGTACCAGCATTTATGCCTCCAAAGGACTATTGTGCAAAAGACTTTTCTAGAAGACTAATGCAGGAGTATTTATGCCTCCAAACAAGGGAACGACTATTGTGCAAAAGACTTTTCTAGAAGACTAATGCAGGAGCATTTATGCCTCCAAAGGACTGTTGTGCAGAAGACTATTCTATAAGACTACTGCAGGAGTATTTATGCCTCCAAACAAGGGAACGACTATTGTGCAAAGGACTTTTCTAGAAGACTAATGCAGGAGCATTTATGCCTCCAAAGGACTGTTGTGCAGAAGACTATTCTAGAGGACTACTGCAGGAGTATTTATGCCTCCAAACAGGGGAACGACTATTGTGCAGAGGACTATTCTAGAAGACTACTGCAGGAGCATTCTGAAGGGAAAGGCAGACATCCAAACGGTCGGTGTGATGTAGTAGAGAACCACAGGCCAGTCTGTCAGCTGTGAGAGAGGACACACAGCAGCCAGGGCGTTCTACTTTTTTTGCCAAGATCCTTTCATAAATAAGGCCTGCTGAGAAATGAGGCAAGAGTAAATATGTACATGCACATTTAACAAAACGTCATGTTTGTGCCACAGAAATAAAATCTGTAGCTTGTGTCGTGCTTGCAATCAGCGCATTCAATTCCTGCAAACTACCAAAAAACTTTATCTTCTCCATCACCATTCTTAATTTAATACCCCTTCTTATGTCTCTTACATCTTACTTCTTATCTCTTATCACATCTTGATGATGGAGACAAAGCCCGTCAAGGTTTTATTTTCTATGTCTTAATTTACAGTCTGAATGAAAAGGTGTGTTTGTGTGAAGGCTTGGCGAGTTGAGGCAGATTCGCGCGAGCACTGGGAATTTCAGGATGACGGCATCACGCGTGGTTTTAAACACTGCATAGAGTGAAGCCTACACTGTTAAACAGGTCCTGAGTACACACACCAGAGCGAAAGGTACACAACTAAACAGGTCCTGAGTAAACACTACAGTGAGGCCTACAGCATTAGACAGGTCCTCAGTGCATACAACAGAGAGTAAGGCCTACACTACTAAACAAGTCCTAAATTCAAAGCCAACACTTGACAGCTAAACAGCAGAACAAAACAAAACAGCATGCTTCAATAAATGTACATAAGCTTAATGGTATCAGGAATACATACGGAAGGCAATGACAGAATGAGACGTGAAAAGGAGGCTAAAGGTTTAAAAAGCTTTGCAGTACATTTATCATTATGTAATACAGACCACTGGCAAGGAAATAAAATTAAAATTTTGTTCCTGAAAAATGATCCCATTGTTCAACGGAAGTGGAAAAAAATGAGCAAATGATCAAAAATGTAAACATTTGTCAGATTACAGTACATGCATCTGAAATAGATGTGTTGGTATAAAATGAATTAATTCTGCTATAAACATGTATCTGTCGGAAACAAGACCTTTCTGCTGGTTGCATGTACGTTTGAACTTTCTCAATTACCTTCCGTAAGGCCCCACACTCTGAACACTGTCATATTTTTGTCTGCAGATTAACTTCCTCCTCACTGAGGTAATGCAAAACTCCTTGTTTGAAAGGCAGAAAGACAGAGAGAAAGGATCAAAGGTAATCAGAACTTCATTTATTTTGTTCTGGAGAGGTAAGGAAATACCAGGAGGAATGAAGAAGACATTATGTCCTGATCATAGGGAAAAATGAAAATAACTTTCTGGCCCAGTAATAAATTGGTTTTAATGAGAATACTTAAAACCACCATTACTTTTTTGTATGAAATGAATACAACTGTAAACATCTATGTGTGTGTGTGTGTATGCTTTTACAGAGAGCAGAGAGTTGTCGATGTGTGGAACAGCTTGCCAGGTTGTGTAGTAGAGGTAGAGACATGTGAGGTGCTTAAAGTGCAGGCCTAACACAGCGCTGGATACTCTCCAGACTGCAGGTAAATGATTAGATAAGGTGAGCTGAAACGGCCTGTGGTCATGATTTATCCTCGTGTTTTTATGCACTGTACAAACATTGGGGTCAAAACTGCCTTTTATTTTCTTTCATTCTGGACTTTGAGAAAGAGGTTTTGTCAAGGAAATCCAAGTCAGAAGAGAGACTGGAACATCGTACTGCGTAGCATTTAGCATAGCGTAGCTTACAGTGTAGCATGCAGCATAACATGCAGAGTGTAGCATGTAGCATTGAGCATGGCCTAGCGTAGCCTGGGCTAGCGCTAGAGCAGTACCTGCCGGTGGGCGTGAGCAGTACTTACAGGTGTGGCTGGGCGAAGCTGGCTCACCTTCTGTGGATGGGGTGATGGGCTTGGTGTCGGGCATGGAGAGGGAGACAGGCCGCACCCCATGGTGCGGGGAGGGGGCCAGCACTGGCGTGAAGTGGCCAGGAACCTTCCCCACCACCTGGCTGCTGCTGTTGGGCTGTGCGTGGGACACACGGGATAGGGAGGGGTTACAGAGGGGCTATGTCAGGCCAGCGAATACACCGCAAACAGCATGGTGCTACAACAGGCATGTCAACAACAGCGTTTGTAATGGAACTGCAGCAGTCAATTTCCCCTGTGTCATGGTGTGCGTTCTTGCGTATGTCTAAGATGTCAGGTACCTATCCTGTTTGAGCAGAAACTGAGCAAATGAAGCAGTGTTACGTTTCCCACTGCCTCCTTTAACCCTTCAGTCACCACTGCCTGCTTCTATTTTTTCTGTGTTTCTTAGGGTGAAATCAAAAATTAAGTTTGGTTGAAGTGGGCCTTGTAATCTTAAGATGCTGAAAAAATTTGTGTTAAAAAAGGTGTTACTGCAGATCCCAGTAAAATCCTTTTACACTCACACACATACACGCACACACACACAAAGGCACACTCATTCTCCACACACACACGTCCACGCATGCACGCACACACATAAAAACACACACATGCACACAGAAAAAAACCACACTCATACTCACGCAGACATGTCCACCCACACACACACACACACACACACACACACACACACACACACACACACACACTTTCTCCACAGTCCCTGATTCTAAGAAATGGCCTCAGCAAAACTGTACTTTTCAGGGTCCCCAAAGTTCAAACCTCAAAAAGGCCTTAGAGGGAAAACAGAACTGTATCCACAGGGTTCCATAATGAGAATAGAATGTTTAATTAGAGTGTAATACAATCAGCATTAAAGCAAGCATAAAAACACTCTGGCGTACAGCCATGGGATTCTCACACAGCGTGTTATTAGCCAAACATTTCCTCAGCCTCATCAACTGAAAAACGGCACGTATCTGCAATCTTTATCTTCACCACAGCCCCCCCCCACCCACCCCCCAAAACTGTGATGGACCCCTTCCATCGTTGAGATTTCTAAAACTCTGCGCTGTGTTTTCACTGAACACACGCAGTCAATTCTCTCTCTCTCTCTCCTTCTCTCATGAACCACACGACAATTTTGTGGTTACTTTTTTTTCTCAATAATAATACTAACGACTTAATCATTTCCAAAAACATAGGCATCCTTCGAAACTACAAGAGAAGACAAGGTTCACATTTACACGGTTGTATATTTATGTATGTGTGCCCATGTGTTATTTGGCAAATATTTTCCCATTAAAATGCTATTTCTTATGCTTTTGTTTCTTTTTGAATAAGCAAAGTTCCGTATTGCCTTTTTAGCAATGAATTGCAGGAACTATTCTCCAGCCGAGGGAAAACAGTTGGGGCTTTAAGACTGTTTATGAAATATCTCTCGTAGATCCACACCGTATCAGTGTGACTCTTACAGTCTCTGCACCACATTTATTCATTTATACATGTGTGGCAGACTGCCAAGAACCAGGTACGTTTCACTACCCCCGCCCCACCACATGAAAATGGACGTGCTCAATAGCTTTACAGCACTACATTTTTTTTTTTGGAGTCTTAAACCGTTTCCCTCACATGCTTCAAGGAACTGTAGGTACTGCTCAACTGCTACACGACAGAGAAAAAAAAGACATAACTCCTTCCTCATGTTTAAGTTGGGTTCTGAGGGATCGCGTAAGTACGCAGGAACACAGGAAACGGTTCCTTAGAACACGCCTGTAGAGCGCGTTTCAGACCTCTGCCGCTCTTGAGCGCGTTTCAAAATCAACACGTATTCTGTCATGGTAAGGGGGGGGGGGGGGGGGGGGAGAGGAGGAGAAAAGAGAGAGCGAGAGAGAGATGAAGAGGAGGATGGAGCTAAGCAGTGCTCTGGAATGTTCCGACTGGTTCTTGTGGAGACAGCTATAGGCTTGTCAGGCCATTTTCCTTTGAGCTGCACCGAAATACCTGAGCTACAAAGACAACTCATTCAGGACTCAAGTTTCCTTTTTTTTCCACCAAGAAAATCGTCACATTCTTTGTCTACTGTAGTGGCTCCCAAGCCTGGTCCCGCAATGCTCCTGTGTCCTCTGGTCTTCATTTCAGTCCAATCTTTCTGTTTATAAAGGCTGCTGAAAACATGTTTAAATTCCATAATTTTGTGCTCACACGATGCAGGTTTGGGTCATCACTAAGATCTGCTTTTGAACTTTTCGTCTTCCACAAATCGTTTTTGTTGCAATGTGACCAGGTGTCCACAATTTCAGTATTAAGGAAATTTAGCTGTAGGTCTATCAGTTAATAAACAGGAAACAAAACAAAAAAAAACACTTCAAAAGGAATCATTCGCCACAGCACACTGCAACAAATTTACTCGTTAGTCATCATTCAACTGATATACCTGATTGAAAGTTCGTAGATGAATACAGAACATTGTGTCTTGGAAACATGAATATCCTTCTTCTCACACAATGAAGACATTAAGACAGTCAATTTAAAAGAATTTTAAAAGAAATTAAAAGAATTTTAATTGACAACAATTATCTGCCCTTTACACTCAAGGAATTGCAATAGGGTAGGTAACATAAGCAGGAATGCACAGGGTCTCTATGGGATGCAGGGCTACAAACCGATGCTATTATGTCTTGCAGGACATTGGCCAGTGTGAAAAGAGTACTTAACCCAAACCCCATCTCTGGGTAATCACTGTATACTCATTACCCACGATACCCAGCGGTCAGCGACTCTCAGGCCTCTAAGCAGGCCCACGTCCATTTGAATTCGCTCTAACATCTTATCTTTATCTTTCTATTTGCAGTTTTTAAGTTCAGCTGAAGACACATAAATATAATGCTTACATCATCTGTAATGACTAATATGTGACTAATAAATTTGATTCAAAACACAGGACTGAAAGTTCTCGGTTGATTGTAATCTATTGATAAAACATTTTTCTGCTCATTTTCTGAAAAGAAAAACTACGGCATGTCAGAACGAGGTAATCCTAGGCCTTGACCACCGTGTGACTGTTATGGTTCTTTATTAAAGTTCTGTGTGCTGCATACTCAAAATTAGACTTAAAAATATTCTTATGTTGCGGAGAAACATTTTTTTTTCTGGAGCACCCCTCTGAAAACAGTACAGCTAATTATCTTCCTCCTGAAAGAAAAACAAATTGAACCATTCCTGGGGGAATAAAGACTGGCCTTGAACAGGCTAAAGCACTTGTGCAGTCTAAAGCAGTTTCAGGCCCACAACACTCCACACCCTCTGTCAGAACTATCTGAGTCCCTTATTGGCTAATTGTTTATTGTGCCTAAGTGAGGAACTCCATTCGGTCTGTCCTGTTTCACTTTCAGAGTAATTGCTGTTTCCATTCTCTGCAATAATGGAGTGGAGGCCTATTGTGATATCACCTTTATGACATCATCGTTTGCTTTAAGGTGTTGGACGTTTTCAGTGAATTTGCTCTGCTGTGGGCTGAAGAATATTTAGCGCATTGAAAATAAAAATGACTCTGAAGGTGAGGGCCATCACATTAAATAGACAGATTTTGGCTGGAGTGTCCCTTTTAAAAAAATGCACAACTAATTCTCTTCCCTGCTGAAAGAAAAATAAATTGAAGCGTGCTGGAAGAGTAAACAATGTCCTTGAACTGCTAATGCGATTTGCATTCGACTCAAGGAAATGAAAACAGAACCGGGTTCAAACTCCGGAGATTGTTGGGTTGTTTGATGCCCTCCTCTCGCCCCCCTCCCGTCTCCCCCTCTCTGGTCCCCCAAAAAAACCTGGCACGGGCTCATCTCACACAAGGCCGACCGGATAACGATAAATTGAATAATTTATTTTCCGCAGAGCATAAATAAATGAGTGGAAATGCTTTTGTGAACTGCACTAAACTGCACGTCTGCAGCGGGTGGGCAGACAGACAGGGCCGGCCTGGACCAAAAATCACAAATCTCTCACAGCCTCATGAATTATTCCTGCTGCTTTTCGGGAACTCTACCCCCCCCCCCACCCACCCGCTGACTGGGCACTTTTCAGGAACAGATGCGAATGGTGCCATCTCACAAGCCTGAGCCCCCCGCCCCCTCTGTGCCACGACCGAGTGCCTTACTGTTGGCCAATCAGCTCACAGATCAGTGATTTTTTTTAAAACAGAAACATGGGAGCAGTCCAATCGCTCAAGCTGGACCCACCATATTGCTTCATGTCCGCCAATCAGCTTTCAGATCTGTGATCAGGCAGAGCCTCCAGCCATAATTATGGCCAATCAGAGCACAGAGAGATGGGTAAGGAAAGCACTCAGACTAGCAGCGCCGAAACTTTGTGGAAATGGTTGAGCCAGAATCTGAATGGCCAATACCAAATTTCGTTGCAATCTAAACTTTTAATTGGCATTTTCACCAGTCAAATCAAACACAGGGAACATCACATGAAGGCCACACAAACAGCTGCTTTGACATATCCCACCAACTTTACACCCTTTTCTGAGAATATGTTTGGGTACATTTATAAAACAGAGGGATTCAGTCTAGTGAAGACCACAGCTAAAACTAAATAAAGCACAGAATCTGCCATACTTACCCATCTAAGACCACAAGAAGGCTAGGCCAGAAAGTAACAAAGCGATCCATATGGCCTATCACACACTGGGCTCTGGACTAAATGTAACATAGATGTAGTGGGATTCATTGAGCAGCGAGGGGATTCTGCTCCAGGAAAGCCATTGGCAAACCAAAACCACTGTAGGCACCGCAGAGGTGTATTCATGTTTAAAAAATGCATTCTGGGCAGTACAAATATTGACAGAAAAACAGAAAGAAAAAGGAAATCAGCTATTACCTTGCACTGAAGCCTAAAAAATATGTATCAATATAACCGCACCATATTTTTAAACTTTTTTTTAAACTCGGTTCATTTTAATAGACCATTTTGTTCCTGCACAGTAAAGAGGTTTAGGAATCCCAATGGCCGTACACACGCTCTGACTACATAAGCCTTGATGCACTATTCATGCTACCCTGTGTGACATCACAACAAGACCTGCTGATGTCATCAATGACCTTCTAATAAGCTGCACGTGTTCCGAATGGCCAAGTCAAGTTTGAAAATTTTGTAAGTAGAACATGGCTATTTAACTCCAGTCCTGGAGGGCCACAGTGTCTCCACACCACCACCACCCCCCCGCCCACGCAGCTTCCAAGCCGTCAATGGGCGTGGCCGGCTGCACAGGTGCACGGTGACAGGTAGAGCTCACCTGGCTGCTCTGAGTGCTGGACGGGTCGTACGGCGGTACGTAGGACTTGAGGGCATCGGGGGGGTTGAGGTGGGGCGGGTAGCGGATGGTGGGGTGGGAGAAGTAGCTGTTCGGGGCAGGGGGCAGGATGGCGGGGGCAGAGAACTGCAGCGGCGACGGAGGGGGAGGGCTCCTGGTGGAAATAACTGCGGGTTTTGGGGATGGGGGAGAGGGGAGAGGGGACAGAGAAAGACATTACATAAGCAAGCACATCATCAACAACAAGGAATCAATGAGCAGCGATGACTCACTGGGTTTGGGGTGGGGCGGGAGAACAGCTGACAAAACAGCTTTGGACCAGAGCGACCACAAAGACGGAGATGGAATTTCACAGGCGGAAAAACAATCTGCAGTAAATCATAGCGCTCTCCAGTGCACTAATAAATCCGTGCTCCTTCTTCCGCTCCAACAGCACACCTCTCCCTGGGATCCACATAACATAACATAACGGACGGGCAGAGCGCTATCGACCAGCGATACATTCCACCTGAAGACAAACGCTGCATCGATCCGGCAATATATCTCAGCCCCCGGGTGGAGAGTGTTTTATCCCCCTCTTTAGAAGGCCTCAAAGTCAGGCATTTATCAGAGAATCTGAAAGTGCACTCTGAGCTAAGTGGAGAGCGAAGCAGGGGGTCACGAACAGAACTTTTCCCATAGTGCCTCAAAGTCCTCACAGTCCCTCCGAACAAAGCCACTGCATTCAGCCATGACGCCAAACAGCGTTTCCCACAATGCCTATCTACAATCTTAGTGGGCAGCAATGTACAGTGTTGTATAATGGTTAGGGAGCTGGGCTTGTAGCTCAGAGGTTACAGTGTAGTATAATGGTTAGGGAGTTGGGCTTGTAGCTCAGAGGTTACAGTGTAGTATAATGGTTAGGGAGCTGGGCTTGTAGCTCAGAGGTTACAGTGTAGTGCAATGGTTAGGGAGCTGGGCTTGTAGCTCAGAGGTTACAGTGTAGTGTAATGGTTAGGGAGCTGGGCTTGTAGCTCAGAGGTTACAGTATAGTGTAATGGTTAGGGAGCTGGGCTTGTAGCTCAGAGGTTACAGTGTAGTATAATGGTTAGGGAGCTGGGCTTGTAGCTCAGAGGTTACAGTGTAGTATAATGGTTAGGGAGCTGGGCTTGTAGCTCAGAGGTTACAGTGTAGTGTAATGGTTAGGGAGCTGGGCTTGTAGCTCAGAGGTTACAGTGTAGTATAATGGTTAGGGAGCTGGGCTTGTA
This sequence comes from Albula glossodonta, assembly GCA_019788955.1. Taxonomy (NCBI): domain Eukaryota; kingdom Metazoa; phylum Chordata; class Actinopteri; order Albuliformes; family Albulidae; genus Albula; species Albula glossodonta. Next base: position 65,170 of record JAFBMS010000191.1, read on the forward strand.
GCTCAGAGGTTACAGTGTGTATAATGGTTAGGGAGTTGGGCTTGTAGCTCAGAGGTTACAGTGTAGTATAATGGTTAGGGAGCTGGGCTTGTAGCTCAGAGGTTACAGTGTAGTATAATGGTTAGGGAGCTGGGCTTATTCTTCAGAGGTTGCAGGTTCAATACCAAGGTGGGGTACACTCAAAGTGAATATTATCATATGTTTCGACTGCCCCCTGTGATTGGCTGAAGATGGTTCTTACCACTGTGTCCAGCTCCAGCCAGGGCAGGGTGGTGGTGCTGGGAGAAAGTGGCCAGTCTTGGGGAAGAGTCTTGCGGGGAGGTGGGGCTAAACAATGGCTTCTCTGGCTTCTTCATGGTGGGAGACGACATGTCTGCTGGAGAAGACAAAATCAGAGCCGTCTTCAGCACCCGCGACATGGGGTCCCATTTAGGGAGGGGGTCTCTGTACCCCCCCTTTTTGCATAAAAACACCTATTTCATAATGCAGTCTAATTATGCCAAAACTGAACCATGACACAGCCGAAACACACGCATTCACATTTGGACACTTAGGAGATGCTCTTATCCAGCAGACTACACTTCTACACAAAATCCCTTTATGCAGTTTGATGTTTAGAGTAGCGATTCAGGGCAGAGTCGGGTCGGGTACCCGCGGGTGAATCACGGGAGAACCACTAAGTTCAATGTTACAGGTGAAAAAATATTAACGTTGTCAGGTGTAGGTGTGGTTGGGAACTTGTAGTGCACAGGTGGGCTGTGGGTGAAATAGATCAGGCTGTTTTCTATTTGAAAAAACGATGGACATTCTTTTTTCCTCTGACTGTCACCAACATGCGCGGCGAGGGAGGGTCTAAAAAACAGGACCCATGCAGGAATGAGTCAGGGTAAGCACCTTGCTCAAGGGTACAACATCAATGCCCTGCCTATGAATTGAACCTGCAACCACTGAGTTATAAGCCCAGCACTTCAAACCATCATATACTATACATGCATCCAGCCGAGTCTCAGACATGACCATTAAAGCTGATCCTAGATCAGTCCTCTTACTGCACATCAACACTGAATCCCCCTCCCCACAGTCCCACCGATGCATGGTCCTGCTGGATCAGCAGAAACAAAACGTAACGGAGAAAAAAATCGTTGTGCTGCAGCCGTTTGTCTCCTCTTTAAAGGGTGGACGTCCTGAAGCCGGGCTGTGGGCATGGATCCGCTTTAAAGATCTTTCATTAGATCGGGCCCTTGCCGTCTGCCCCGAAGCCAAAAAAAAAAAAAAAAGCAAAAGAGAAATGAAACAGACAAACTGACAGGAGTTAATGACGCATGTAAAGACAGTTTCTCTTGAGCGCGCTCCCATGCATGGCTCACATCGCCGGGGGGGGTCAGCGGAGGGCTTAGCGTCAGTAAATATTTTCAGATGTCGAGCCTCACTCTTCCACCCCCACACCCCTCATCTCTGGTGCCACCTCACAGACACAAATGTGTATATTTCTTCCACGGAATTTAAAAAAAAAATAATAATCTCACAACCACACACACACTTAAGCAGAAAAAGTTAAAGGGTTTCTCACTGTGGGACAGTCCGGGAGGTTTTCTGTTTTGTTTTTGTTTCGATAGCAACTGAGAGCATAAAAATGTGAGGAAACAGCTTATGAAAGTTTGGGGAAGGAGACACACTGTACAAAAAAATCTGAATAAAAAACTGAATAAAGAAGAGAAATAAAACAAATTGTTTTCTGTTATATATACACCAACACCTGTTGCAACACAACAAAATGTGAAAGATGAAAATCACATTATGGTACATAATATAAATTACAAAAAAGTTGTGAGATTCTTGAGAAAATTGATTCATAGACACATACTGAATTTTTTAGTCATGAAGTTAAAACACAATAAGCCGTTTTGTGCTGTGAGGAGGAGAAGCGCTGGCTGGGAAAGGGCCGTGTCTTTCTCAAACGCAGAAGGACAGCGCCTGAAAGTTGATATTTCTTCATTGCAAACAGCTGTTCATTATCATAAGGTTTCAGAGCGAAAGCTTCAGCGCCGAGCCAAAAACGCAACAATGGGGGGGGCCCCTTAAACTCCAGAGGAAAAAGGTGCGCTCACCGAGGGGGAAAATACCCCAAAAGGGCCCAGATCAATTCCTGCCCATTTAACTCAAGGTATCCAGCTTTAAGCGGTAGCTTAAGATGTCTTTCAATGGCACTGATGCAGTGTGAGGTGAATACAGAGACTGGTGTGTTGGGGGGGGAGGGTGCAGGGTAGAGGTAGGATGGGGTGGGTGACAGTTTCCTGCTAAGACCTCATATGGAATCAATATTTTTCCCATTTTCTCTGTAATATTTTCTTAACAAAACAACTACTTTCTCATGAACCCCCCTCCAACCCCCCCCCCCAACCCCCCCACATCCCCCTCCACCCCCCCCCCACCCCCCTCAACCCCCCCCCCCCCCCCCCCCCCCCCCCCCCCCCCCCCACCTCTTCGCCTGCAGCCTTGGGCTATGACATCATTCGGCTGTGTCAGCAGGGCTGGAGTCTTGGTTGAAAAGCATAAAGGAGGTGGGGTGTAGGGGTGTGTGTGTGGGGGGGGGGGGGTCGGTTTAGAAATAGTTTGAGCGCTTGTTAAAGAACAGTAAAAGAATGACACCGGAGGAACATTCTGTCCTGAATTCTAGAATCTATTACCCCCAACCCCCACCCCCACTCCCTCCCCCACCCTCTGTCCCACGCCTGACTCTGGTGGCCTGGGGCCAATCATACTCCATTTGTGTGAAGCTGGTGCGTGGTGAGGAGTTGGCGGGGGGGGGGGGGGGATATAGAGACATACGCATGAGCACGTTAGCCCCGACTTAATTAACAGTGGCGCAAGTGTCAGGAGGGACGGGGGGAGGGGGAGCATCCGGTAACAGCAGCGTCTCACATCAAAAGGAGCTGACCCCCCACCCCCTCCCTCCCCCCAGCCCCCCCCAGCAACCTCCCCGACAAAACCCCACCTCCACACTCCGGCGGCAACCTGTCACCGACGACAACAGTCCCGGGAGCACCGTCACATGACCCTTCCCCCACCCCCCCCATCCCGCCAAATGGCTGGCCACCTGTTCGCCGGTAGCATGTGCCTGCGGAGGACAAGTTCAAACAGGAGCCGGCACAACACCTGTCTACGAGCACACCTGTTCACATACACCCCCCCCAACACCCGCACCCCAACCCCCCCCTCCAGGGAGGCACTGAGCCACAGGTCCCCCTCTGTTCTCCAGACTTATCTAAAATCACAGCTCGCATAATCTCTCTCTCTCCACAGCACAGTACAGCACAGCGAGCGGAGATACGCAGACGCCGCGGTCGTATTTTACGGGCTTTTATGTGAGCGCGTCTTGCTGAGCTAATCGCCGGGGTACTGTCCTTCAGGGGAAAACGCATGATTGATCTGTCGGGTGGAGCCGGTAGTGCATAACCCCATTCCTGAGGGGGTCCCGATGCGGACTGCATTTTGCGGTTTCCTTTCAATCGGCAGCCGATCGCTGACTCAAACCGAGCGCTTGTGGGCTGACTTTATTGATCGTCTATGTCATATATCCATGTCACATATTCCACGTGTTAATGTTAACGTGTGTTAAAAATCGACGCCACACAGCATCACTGTGCAACTTTTACAGGGCGCACAATTTATATTTCCATACTTCATATTTCATCTGCATGGGTTTGCAGATGTGATGCAGTTATCCTGTTTGCAAACTTACTGAGCATGTTACTTTTCACATTCAAAGCAAGTCTGTTATACTTAAATAACAGCCAGACAAGCAAGTCCATTTCTTAAATAAGTAAGTCTGTTTTGACTAAATCGCACACACCCTTAAAAAGACTGAGTGTGTTTGAGAAGGTTCCAGGGTAAGCGCGTAAATTTTGAAGGCCAGAGTACGGCTTTCTCTATCCTCAGACTTAAGGCACGCCGCTGAGCCTCACCTCGCCCCGTGTGCGGGAGAGCCGTCAAAGAGGAAACACCTGAAAGGCCACAGTTACATACAGGTTTGTCTGCATTGCTGTGCACTGGGAGAGATTTATGCACTCACATCCGTCCACATCCACATGGCACAGTACACTTACGCCGCTATCAGTGACACCATCTTTTGACAGCTACGCTAATGGCAAGCCGTTTTTCATTATCTGATAAAGCAAACTACAGAGGAACACACGTCGTCTCAGTTCACCTGCGGCTTCACCTGAACTACCTACTCCTTTATAGCACCTTTATAGTATAGTACCTGTAGCCAACGGGGAATAGATGTATTTGGAGATATAGTATCAGTAGCAAATGGGAGAGAGCTGCATTATGACATGTAGTATCGATAGCCAATGGAAGGAGCTGTATAACAAGATGTAGTATCAGTAGCCAATGGAGAAGAGCTGTATTGGAAGGTGTGGTACCAGTAGCCAATGGAGAGGAACTGTATTGGGAGATATTGGTACCAGTAGCCAATGGGGGATTCCCATCCTCACCTTGGTCTCTCTCGTGCCAGGTCCTGCTGGCCGGGGAGCTGGGAGAGGGGTAGAAATCCCCCGACGGGCTGGTCTCCATGTTGTCTTCATTGGCGATCGTCTTGGGCCGCTTGCTAAAGGGGGGAGAGAGGCGTTCAGCAAACGAAACAGCAGCTGACTGCCACTACTAAATAAGCACCATCAAAACAGCAAGCAGCCGCCCTGGACAGGTGTTTGAGACCTGCCCCCCCCCCCCCCCCCCCCAGGAGTGACACTGACCTGCCGGGTGGCGATGATAGGGACCGGTGGAGCCCCACGCCGGAGTTCAGGTCATGGTAGTACGGCTGGCTGGCCATGTCTGCCATGGAGAAGTTTACCCCAGCTCCGTGGGTGATGGGCGCTGCAGAGAGACACACACACACACACACACACACACAGAGACACACACACACACACACACACACACACACACACACACACACACACACACACACACACACACACACACACACACACACACACACACACACACACACACACACACACACACACACAGACACACACACACACACAGACACACACACACACACACACACACACAGACACACACACACACACACACACAGAGACACACACACACACACACACACACACACAGACACACACACACACACACACACACACACACACACACACACACACACACAGAGACACACACACACACACACACACACACACACAGAGACACACACACACACACACACACACAGAGACACACACACATACACACACACACACACAGACACACACACACAGAGACACACACACACACACACACACACACACACACACACACACACACACACACACACACACACACACACACACACAGAGACACACACACACACACATTCATACAGAACATGCACCCGCACACACATGCATGCACAGATACATATAGCATACACACGCACACACAGACACACACACACACAGAGACACACACACATTCATACAGAACATGCACCCGCACACACGTGCATGCACAGATGCATATAGCATACATACACACGCACACACAGACACACACACACACACACAGAGACACACACACATTCATACAGAACATGCACCCGCACACACGTGCATGCACAGATGCATATAGCATACATACACACGCACACACACACATATGCAGACAGACAGACAGACATACAGAAAAAGACACAGACAGAGAGAAAATTGTAAGAGATGATAGTGTCAAACAAAAATCGATCTAGCCCTCCAAAAGTAACACGCACAGTAGCAAAAGCCACTATTTATCATACTCAAGTCTCCATAGAGGCAAACATGCACATAAATAATGTGAACATTTGTGAGGGGTGAATAATTATTAAAACACTCCTACAGGAGGTTAAAAGGGCAAAATGTAGCAACCTGTTGTGTAATTTATGATATACGATTTATTTATTTATTCCCAGAGTTACCCGTCTGGCTGCGGGCCTGGGTGCGGTTTGTCAGTGTTATCTGTTTTTACAGCTGGATATTTACTAAGGCAGTTGCGGATATTTACTCAGTGCAAGTTGGGCTCTTTGTGTTTTGGGGTTCAGCAGGGCACCCTGCAATCTCAAATGCACACATCTCAGCACACAGCCAACCCCAAAAATGCAGTTTAGGAGCGAATCCAGGCCGATGGGACAAAAACATGTGCCCGTCCTCGCCGGTATGAACCGTGCGAAAGATACGAGCAAATCTGTGTTAGGGAGAAACAAGTGCGCCGTCTGTTTATTGTTAGGCCATGCCGGGCCTGACAAAAGACTGGGGCGTTTAACGTCCCCGCGCAGACAGACAAAGAACAAACAACAATGACTGCAGCTGCTTGCAACCGGCGTGGGACTCAGCAACACGTTTTTGACCATTCAGGTCCTCTGACCACATTCAACGCTGTAAACAGCAATGCGATTCGACAAATCAGGTCTCATGTTTCAGGCAGCAGCGACCTATCGCGAGAGGGACCCATCATCCTCCCGGCACACTTGCCTCAACCTGTAGACCAGGTGAGAGAGACATGGAGTTTCACCTGGTTGTCAGACTTTGGAAAGCTGGCAGCTCAGCTGGTTGAATCACACATATCTGCACCATCAGTCCAGGCCTACACCACAGATTTGTGTTTTAGCACGATATGCAAAGCAGTGGCTGGCACAGAGGAAAGGAATGCAGAGTGCTGGATTTTAATACAGCCCGACGGCTGACCTCATTTGGCGGTTTACCCTTCTCGCAGACACGCCCCCTGATGAACTGTGGGAAATCCAACCGCAAATATCAATCTCTGCCTCTCCACTTTCGGCGGCGAAAGGCCCAGATTGTCTCGCGTCAACATTTGCATTCCTGTGCACTATTTATTTACACAAAGAAGTGGGCTCAGTTTTGTTCAGCGTCTATAAAACTGTATGTTACTGAAGTAAAATGTGTATCTTAACCATGCACACTACAGACAGTGTAAAACAAAATGTATGTCAAACAGGAAGGAGAGACAGTGCCGTTTATTGTCCCTAGCCATCCCCGATGCAATAATAAAAATTAATTTTTGTTATGACATGGTACACTTGATTTTCAAGAAATCATTAGTTCAAAAAAATTATCAGTTAATTAATTCTGCACAGAAGGGACAAAATTAAAACATCACATTTAATACTGTACAGTAAAAATGTAATTACATTAAATATTAGACTTTATAAGAGTGTATACATTGTATACATTTGTTCTGGGCTAATTTTATTATAGATGGTGATATATATACAGTATATAACTAATATCCAGCTAATCTCCTTGTACAGTGTGTAAGTGTGATCTGCTGAATGTCAGGCAAAGCCCAAACTGTTGTGCACTTTAATTGTTAGAGGTGTCTGATACGAAGACCTAAGGCTGTGCTTCTGAACATACGGAGGGCTGGCAGAAGGTCATTAAGACAGACTGGGGCTTGACCATGCAATAATTTGTAGGTGACTGATAAAAACACCATAGATTCTGAACTCAGCTGGGAAATCAGTGTAAGGATGCCAGAATCAGGGTGTACATAGTGCTGTTTATAGTTTTGATTTGTAGTGTTGCATTATGTATTATGTACCAGCTGTACATGAGGTCGGGCCTGTTATGGCTGAGGCAGAAGTACAGTGGGTTACAATGTCTAATCTATAATAAATGAAGTCATGGGTGACTTTTTTTCCTCATCAGCAAATGACAAAAAAAAAACCTAACCTTAGGTCTATTTCTCAGACGAAAAAAAATCACAACTGAACAACTCTTCAAACGGGTTCATCAAAGCTCATCAAAAAGCAAGAAAAATGCTGATTACAGGAAGTGGAGGTACTGAAGGTGAAATAGAAGCCACTGCGTCATGAAGCAAGGCTGGGAGGGGCCTGGAAGGTTTCAGAGGCATTGATTGGGTGCCCAGCTCTCTCTGCAAGGCCACGGCCCAGGAGTGGAGGTGTCCTGGGGCAGATGAGGGCTGCAAATGCAGGGGCCAGTCTGCTGTGACCTGTGGTTCGCCCACAGCACTCAAACAAAGCCACTGGCCAATCAGCTGCAGCCATCCCCCCATGGAAGAAACCCACCAGCCAATCAGCTGCATCATATCCCCCTCCCGGCACAAAGCCTGCTCAGCCAACGAGACTTTTCCTTCTGGCATCCACGAACAGCCCAGGAGGTATTTTTGGCAGTTAGGGAGGCGAGGCAAAAAAAATAAAATAAAAATGCTAACCCATAGCGGCCGTATTCCCACATTGCGGGCGTACGGACGGCACCTTTTCCATCTGGCTCAGATCTGCAGGCTGTGAGACGTGGCAGGAGCCTGTACCGAGGATCCGGGCCCGCGCCCGGCTCCGTTTGTGTGTCAGAGCACTTTTAATCCTTCAACAGCAAGGCACACGTGTGTAACACTGCACTTATGGACATACGTAATTACAGCACATATGTATAATGTGTCTGCATAAACATTTTATTCTATTACAATGATTTATTATCTATATTTTATATAGGACAGCATGTGTAGAGACACAGCAGTGTGTAACATGGTAAAGACGCTACAGCCCTCCTGGTCTACGTCTGTACATACACATGTATAAAGTACATAATATGATTCATTATTATATAATATTATTCATATAATAATTGGATTTTATTATAATAATGCATTATTTATATCTTCATATGTATTGATTTTTTTGAAGCTCTCAGATTAAATGTACACTTTAAACACATGGGTTTTCCAGAAGGCAAAACTAGAAACGCTTGCAGAATTTTGAAAGGCGATGCGACTCCTAATCTGTAGGAATGCTCCAGTCCAGGCTAGCGATGGTCCCTTTGGGGAAGCACCATGCTGTATCAGACCCGTTTCCCCCCCGCCCGCCTTTCTGTCTTCCGGCTACTGCAGTCAGGGTAGGGGAGTGCCCATGGGGCCAACAGCCCAGCTGTCTCATCTGGCCCCAATGCATTATGGCACAGGTAGAACGCACTTACTTCTGGAAACTCGCACCAGCTCTGACACGCTGAAGACCCCTGACTTGATGAAACTGTCCTCCAGGTAACCTGTGGAGAGAAACAGAGGGGGGGGGGGGTGTCAGGTGAGCTTTCTTACAGCACTCTAATGCCAGGCCAAGGGTTTTAAAAAGCAGGTGCCCACATGAATCTGATGTTTTGCACATTTATGGTCTCCTAGACTACACTTTCCCTCCCCTAGTGTACTACTGCACTTTAACCCAGAACTATGTCTTTGTACTGCATTTCCCTATGGGTAAGACTATCCACTAAATACCTGCAGTGTAATGAAGTCCATATGAAATACAGTAGAACCTCAGAGATTGAGGTCTCAGAGTTATGGACTTATGAAATCACACATTTTTTAGCATGATCTGTATTGTTTTTTGCCACTTCAAATGTTAAACAAATTATCAAACTAGTGGAAATTGGGATCTCATTAGAACATTCATTTTTTTTTATCAACAACACATCCCTGCCGTTGTTGGCATCTTTTACAAACTCATATGCACTTTGTTAAATTTTTAAAGCCAAGAGTGAACCATTTAAAAGTAAAGCTACAGTAAAGTAAAACATTCTGTCGATACAGGTTTCTAATTCTTTGTATAAATATTTTTTATATTACTTCCAAAGTTAGCTATTATGTTTTCAGAGACCTTTGTTCCCAACATGCTACTGTCTCACAGATTCCACTGTGTGGATTGTTTGAAATAAGGGAGCAATCCCAAAGCTACCATCATTGTTATGATTTTATTCATCAAATTCTCCGGGCTGTGTAACGAGGGAGCTGGGGAAGCAGGTTATTTCACTCCAGAGAGGCTGAGACGGGGAGAAGGGCCACACACCGTTATTGGGTTAACAGTGCTTCCCACTCTCCGCTTGACATTAAAGACTGACCTGATTATTCACCACACCTGAAACACAACAAGCCCTCTGCAACCTGGACACCTTTTAACATTTAATTCAAGCAGAGGGTTTGGTTGAGCAGGTGACCACTACTAAGAATTATGGCTAAAAGTGTGGTGCGTCCAAACAAACACTTCCCCAGGGATTGTGTTCTACAAAGAGATTGAATCTTGGTTTCATTTTAACGAACTGTCTAATCCAACAACAAAAAAATAGGACTAACATTTATTTAATTGCTGCTTTTTTAAAAATGTTTATTCTTCTTTTCCATACACCTCAGGTGTATGATAGAGAAAACAACAGACTGTGACATAATGATGGTAAATAATATGTTGATAACTGTACTGACTGCAATGAAAGACATTAAGAAAGGCACTCCTGTCCAAAGGCTTAAACCTGCCTACAGCCCTGTTGAGTTGATATATCCTTGATTTCCCTTCCATCCCCTTTTCAACCCATGTTTCTCCATGTCTCCCAGAAAGTAATGACTTTAACATCATCTTTAGATAATGTATGCTTCATGAAAAAAAAAGAAAAGAAAATTGCATGACCATGAAGAGGACTATTCATAAAACGAGGGAAATGAAAAGCGGTAACGGCACTGAGGAGGAAACCCCTTTGTGTGTGTGTGGTGACTTGGAGCTGCACCAGGGAGCTTGGCAGAGGCCTTCAACCCCCCCCCCCCCCCCCCCCCCCCCCCCCCCCCCCCCACCCCCAACGGTCTGCCATCCTTCCCACAATGCCCTGGGAGAACAGACCAAAGCTCTGAGTCATCAGCCCGCTGTCATCTCTTACCCCCCCACCACCATGCAGGACCTGGCGAAGGGGTGCCACGAAAATTTGACTCAGGTTTCGGTCTTTAATCCGGAACATTCCGGCGCCAGAGGACCCCTCCTGGTGGTCCGAGAACCCGAGATTTGTGGTGAAACCGCAGTTTGTGGTCCCTCTCTCCAAATAATAATGTAAAAATAATAAAAATTTTAAAAAAAAAGCCCACACTTGCTCATCGCCACAACCAACACCACGCAAACCCGCAGGGAATAACGGCTGGCAAACCAGGAATGTGAATGGATATTGTTTCCCCAATGGCAAAATGCCAGTTACACCAGCAAACCCACACCCCCACAAGCCCCCACCCACACCCCCAAACCCCCAACCCAAAAAAGTTGTGAGTCGGGACAGCATTGCTGAGTAGGTAGGCTAATTAAACGCAGAAGGCAGATTTTTTTCAGTAGCCGGGAGCGAGGAGACGGAACTCTTTGTTGTAGCACGCTGGTCTCTGCAGAGAAACAGAAGCTTATTACAGACCATAATGCTTCCATTTTTAAAGAGGCGGCCATTAAAAAAAAACCTGACTCTCTCTCTTCTCTCGCCCGCCACAGGATTAAAACCACAGGCCAGTCTGCAGGGTGGGGGGTCCCCAAAAGACAGCCCCAACACTTACAGTTATGCGTTTTCGAGTGGAGAGATGCTCTTATCCAGAGCGTATTATTATTTTTCTAAATTCAATCTCTCTATACAGCTGGATTTTCCTAAAGTAAATAAGCTTGAGTACCTTGCTTAAGGGTTCCACAGCTGGGAATTGAACCTGCAACCCCTGAGTTGCAAGCTCTCAGTCCCCAAAGCAGAACACGCTGTGGACTTAACACTCATTTTATTTATATATTTAATATGTCTTTTATTCGACCAGGTTAGGACCTGGGGAATTAAGGGGTGTAGGAACTGCAAGGGAGCACACAGCCAGACACAGGGGTTACTGTGCCAGCCAGATGTAGAGAGCCAGTGGTTATGGGAATCTGATCAGGGTGCCAGGGTTAAAGCAACCCCCCACTCTGTGAGCACAGGTCTCAGTTTGGTGGCTCATCTGAAGGAGGATGCTTCCCACAGCATGGTACCCCCATCACTGTACAGGGGCACTGGGGTTCTATTTGGGGCACGGGGAAGGGTGCCCCCTACTGGCTCAGCAACATACCAGCAACTTAGCTTCCCCACAGGGTCAATCATCTAGGAACTAACCAATCCCAGGCCTGCTTAGCTTCTCTAGCTGGCCATTGGAGGAGCTCCAGGCGGTCAGGAGGCCAGGCCTCTCGGTGGTAAGTATGCTCTCCTCCATCTGAGCACTGAGCTGCTTGCGTGAGAAGTCCGGGGAAGCAACGTCAAACGCTAACTAAATGCTAAACTAATTCCCGCCTGAATCCCCTCTGAACAAACATGAATTCCGCCGGAGCTGTCCTCCCCTGGCCCCGCTAATCTCATCAAGGCGTGCTATCCCGCTACCAGTTTCCCTGCCGACGCAGGTAAAGGTGAACCGTTCCGCCGATTGACGTGCACGGCATTTGGGCTTCCTCTGCAGGGACAGGGCCTCTATAAAGAGACGATGCTGGTCTACATTTAATCTTTACATTGCCTCTTTATCTCTTTATATAAGCAGGTACAGTTCTGCTTTAGCGCTGAGATGGTTGTGTTTGTCCGCTGTGGTTTTTTTTTCTACATGGCCAGATGGAGAGGGCCAATTAATGTGAAAGTGCCATGGTACAACATATATAAAGCACATATAATGCCTAGATAATGTGAGTATAAGCATGAAATAACTACTAAATAAAGCATTTATAAAGCCATTTTCACCACACACAAAGTGTTATAACATGGCATAACTCCACTCACAGCCTCACAACACCACCCCTAAATTTAATGTGTACATAAACTAATGTGGCATATGTTATAACATTTTGTGTATATATTATAATTATTTTTATTAAGATAGATAAAACAGCCTTTCATTTTTATGCACCATAAAGCACAATGTTCATAAATTCCACTAAATAAATAAATAAATACATAAAAAACACGATTATAGTTGTGACAGCTGGTGTAAAATGTGGGATAAGGGAGATAAATTCACCCGTTCACTCCGGCCGCACTCGGTTACGGGCCTGCACCACGGTAACGGGCCAGCCCTCTGGTTCAAGAAAGACAGGTTTTGAAGACCCAGCTACTAAGAAACGTATCGGATGGCGTACAGTGCACTTCGGCCGTGGGGCGGACGTGCGTGGCTGTGTGCCAACCGCACGCCGGTGGGGGGGGTGGGGGAGGATGGCAGACGGAGCGTGCTCACAAAGGCATTCCAACCTGAGACATCCTGATCACCATCTTGTCCAGGAGCGGCAGAGAGAAAGAGAGCGGGCTGGGTCTCATAATGGCTCAAAGGGACGAGCGCTGGAATGCCAGGGTAATGACACTCCTGGCCCCATGAAACAGCTCTGGGGGGTTAGGGGTGGGGGGGGTTATTTGTAATTGAGCCAAAACCCCCTGTTCAGTTATCACAAAGGATTGTGGGATATCGCCCTTTTTCTGTTGTTTGTTTCATCCTAGACTGTAGGGCAGAGGAGAGCACTTTCAGTGGGAGGTTATAGATCATGCACAAAGTAGAAAGTGTGTGACAACGAGTCGAAAATTACTGGTAATGGTCCCTGAACTGTGTGTGTGTGTGTGTGTGTTGGGGGTAGTGCATCAGTAACATTGTGGGAACAGGTGTGTGTGACACGCAAACCGAACCAGCCCCGTTGTCAAATAAACCCGACAGAAGGCTTGGTCCTGAACAGCAGGCCGCAGTGAGAGAGGGCCACAGCGTGCACTAAACAGGCCCCTCCACAACCCCACCCCCTGCCCCCCAGGGCTGGAGCCCTGCAGGGGGTCCCCGTCGCTGGGCTGAAAGCATGCAGGCACAGGGTGCCCCTGCACACACCTGGAGGATTCTTGCCTTGCTCATTGTTGCTGGGACTTCCTGACTGCTGGGATTCTGAAAAAGAAAAAGAAAAAAAGGGAGGAGGGGGGGTGGGGGGGAGAGAAGAGAAGAGGGATTACAAGAGAGAACCAGAGAGAACCGCTCTCAGCAACGGTGTTTGTTCCGGCCCCCCCGAGTTAACCCGTTTCATTTGACCTCCCCGGCAACAGAAAATTAAATAACAGTCCACTGTAGCTCTGAGGAGCTTCCGGGCACAGTGTGTGTGTGTGTGTGTGTGTGTCTGCGTGTGTGTGTGTGTGTGTGTGTATTAGGTGGGGGTTATGGAGGGTTTGGGGTCTTTTTGGGGGGGGGGGGGGGGGGTGTCACAGTAAAGAGATATAGCCGTGCAAAGCCTGAACAAAACATATGTGGGACCCAACAGTGAGAAACTATATAATGTTCAGCACTGCTGGAATGTATTTTTTTTTCTCCAGTAAAAGTCTTGTTGTCGGTTGAAGTTAGGGGAGGGGGTAGGTATGGGGGGCGGGGAGGGGGGTGGTGAGAGAATCGCAGCTGTGCGATTCAAAAACACAGCCCAGATACAGTAAGAGAGAGAGAGAGAGACGGAAAAAATGCTGCAGCAAACGGAAAAATGACTGGAATCTCAGCCTTAAAACAGCATTCCGTTCGGACTCCACATTCCTCTCCCCTTTTTACCTTACTTTACCTAAGGAGGCTAATCTCATGTTCTGCACTCGCACCACTTGCTACTCATTACAGAGCCGTCAACTGTCTTCTGCTGCACACATCTCCAATTCTGAGCATGCTCAGTGAACCTCAGCTACTACCTGCTGCGCTTCCCACAGAGCCGTCTACAGATATGTAAGAAAGGCAGAGTCATTACTGTACTGACATACTATGTAAACATTGAGGCTTTGCACAAGTTCTTTGAGCTACCACGCAAGAACAAAACAGTCACTGTATAAGTTTAACTTATTTTTTCATTACTGCACTCTTCTTCTAAGTTAGGTTTTGTACACTTTTGTTTGTAACTTGGCTGAAAGGTCCAAAGTTTTGTTTGTCACTTGGCTGAAACCAAAGGGACAAAAAAGGAATCTGATGTATGGGGAATTTATTGTATTGAAAATGCGTGCAGAAACGGTGAATTCTCTGAAAAGGTAAAGTTGGGGTGCACAAGCTTGTATCAGCCGTTCTCCCAACAGGAAATGAGAAGTCATGCTGCACTGTGGGGCCGCCTCTTCTAACGCAACCCGTCAAGACAGCTTCTGGACCCTGACCTCACTTAGCCCTTTCTGACAACACCATTTTTTTTTTTTGTTTAATTTTCATAAAGCCCTAGCAAAGCTCCATTTCAAGAGCTGAAGAATAAGGAAAAAAAAATCTAAAAAGAAAAACCGGTGGGATTTATTTTTTCTTCTCCTAAAATTGACCATTAAACAGCGCTGCTAAAACGGAATGTTCTTGGCTTCGGCTCAACAATGACAGGGAAGGGAGGGAGCTGCACCATACGTTTCATGAGGGATGAGAAAGAAAAAACTCTCCTCTCTCCTCCTCAGAGTTTAACCCCTTAGCGTCTCCCTGTCAAATCCCCCCCCGCCCCACCCCCCTGCAACAGGCCCCAGGACTTCCCTGCGTCGTTGCCATGGCGTTCCCAAAAGTTGTTTCCATGGTGTTCCCCCCATAACTACCCTGTCGCTCGAGGTCATTCTGTTCCCAGAAACATCTCTAACCGAAACGAGCGTGGAGACGCTCTGCTATATGGGATAGACGTGGGTGCCAAAGCAGGCCGACTCATGTGTTGCATGCTGGGATATGGCAAGACCTCATGATGCAGTTCCTATCTCTACAGGAGGGGGCGCAATTACTCAGACGGGTGGGGGGGCTGCTGTGCATGCTGGTGTCTGTGATCTTCTTTCGATCAGAAACCAATTTAATTTTCAGAAACAAAATGAATGGATGTTTTAGCTGATAAATCACTTAAATGAAGAACTTCATGGGCCAAACACCAAAAAACTACAGACACTGCAGCCCTCCATGAGTGAAGTTAAGTGGATGCTTGTATGCTCCAGGACCGGAGTTAAACCTGCAGACACTGCAGCCCTCCATGAGTGAAGTTAAGTGGATGCTTGTATGCTCCAGGACCGGAGTTAAACCTGCAGACACTGCAGCCCTCCATGAGTGAAGTTAAGTGGATGCTTGTATGCTCCAGGACCGGAGTTAAACCTGCAGACACTGCAGCCCTCCATGAGTGAAGTTAAGTGGATGCTTGTATGCTCCAGGACCGGAGTTAAACCTGCAGACACTGCGGCCCTCCATGAGTGAAGTTAAGTGGATGCTTGTATGCTCCAGGACCGGAGTTAAACCTGCAGACACTGCGGCCCTCCATGAGTGAAGTTAAGTGGATGCTTGTATGCTCCAGGACCGGAGTTAAACCTGCAGACACTGCGGCCCTCCATGAGTGAAGTTAAGTGGATGCTTGTATGCTCTAAGACTGAAGTTAAACCTGCAGACAATGCGGTCCTCCAGGACCGGAGTTAAACCTGCAGACAATGCGGCCCTCCAGGACCGGAGTTAAACCTGCAGACACTGCGGCTCTCCAGGACCGGAGTTAAACCTGCAGACACTGCGGCTCTCCAGGACTGGAGTTAAACCTGCAGACACTGCGGCCCTCCAGGACCGGAGTTAAACCTGCAGACACTGCGGCCCTCCAGGACCGGAGTTAAACCTGCAGACACTGCGGCCCTCCAGTACTGTATCCTGTATGAGCACTTGTGCTGTAGCGAGACAGTAAAACAGTAGGAGGAGCTGTCCAGGGGGCGGGGGGGGGGACCATCCATCAGCGTGGTTGCACGGCCTCTTGTGCCTTCTCACTCTGGCAGGGGGCAGAAGGGCCTGGGAGAGGGTCTGCTGGGGGTGGGTCCCCCGAACCCCACTCCCCCCCTCTCCAAAAAACCCCCACCCCACCATGACCCAGCTCTCAATCAGCTCACTGTCTCTTTGTGCAGGAGCAAGCGGGCGGCACAAAAGACCAGCTGGCTCCCAGCGCGTTAGAGCCGCCTTTCGCAGAGTCACTACCCTACATTTCAGCTCCATCACCGTCTGTCTAACCGCACCACTGACTGACTGACTGACTGACTGACAGAAGGGAGGGAGGGGACGAGTCTGTGTGAGGCAGCAGACGGGGGGGGGCCCGCCACCCCCCAAAAAAAAACCCTTTCACCCACCCCCCACCCCCCACACAGACAGAGCTGAGCTCAGGTATCACCTCCAAAAAGCACATTCATTCACAAGACTGCCATTGTCATTACTAATACAGTGAAACCCCAATTTTACACGCCCCTATTTAACCCAAATTCTGATATATTGCGATGAGCCATTGCACCCTTTTTTTTCTCCACAACAATGATTTATTCACGGAAGTCTTTAATTCAAAGATAATTTACTTGCAAGAAGGTAAAAGTCAAAAAAACAGGTAAAATAGGGAGTTTCGGATAATAGGCCAACATCGGGTCAGTTTGAACACCGATTTTCTTGAACCCCGATTTAGCTCAACCCCGCTTTTTTTCGCAATTAAATTTTATGTACCTCAACGACCGCGTTATAACAGGGCCACACAGTATTCCACTAATAGCCTCCATATCTGCTCTCTATAGATATACTTGTTGATCACTGCACTGCTTCTTCAGCTCTTACTCATGCATTTCATTGAGCGATTTAAGCGTCTGATGACTGAATTTGGAGCCCATTTTTAGGGTGAGGGCGAATCCCATCACACCCTGCAGCTCTGCACGATGGGAACTCACAACCCCAAAATAATAATACAACATCCAACATGAAATATCCATCAAATCGCACCATTCCTGCGATTTGATGGATATTTCAGATAAATATTCAGGCAAGCAGCCGCAGTGTAAGAGATTCAAGCCACACGGAGAGAAATGGAGTCTTGCCACTGAGACATCTGCATTCCTGAACAGGTCGAGGCAAGAAAATTAATAATATCAGCAAAACTATCTGTTATTTCATCCAGGGCTCTTCGCTTCTCCCTCAGGGGATACTGATGAAAGCTTTAAGATTAAAAAATAACACCAGAATAAAATTTAAAAACTGATTTTTAGCATCTTTTTTTTTCCTTCATAACCACATGGACACTGATTCAGGTTATTGATCAGTGACTCACAAGTCAGATATCTGGATCAGATATTCAATCTCACCCTCGGCTGCTTCCATGCTACATTTCATCGAGCATGTCTGGTATTCGCGTCAGCGAAACGGATTGAGCACGACATCACTTCCACTGCCTCTCTGCAGAGGGTCTCTGTGTTTTTGCCCGAGGCTTACGTATGACACACGCTTACAGATATGATGTAATTGTATATGTTGGCATATATCATGGCTGCCAGAAATTACCCATGAAAAGGGATATATGAGTATGCGCACTGTGAGGTACATGTGCATTAGTGTGCATGTACAGTAGAGGCTTTGATTGTTGTTGATTGTTTCTGCTTGAGAGCCTCGTGTTGGCCCTTGACATGTTTTGGACGGGTGAACCGTGGGAGTGAGCCCAAGGTGTGCCGTGTTGAGATGTGTGTTATCGCTCTTGGTGACCGATTGCTCATGTCTGTTGGGTTCGTTCTGAGTCTGTATGGAAAATTACAGTAATAAAGTTATAAAAAAAGACGAAAAAGAAAAAGGGGTCTATTGTGTGCAGCCATGATTTCCTATGACAGTAACGGTGGGGGTGGGTGTGGGGGGGGTGTCTGATTGATGACGCACTTGAAGAAAAGGAGACCCCTGACACCACTACTGGGGAATTGGGGGGTGAGGGGGGTTGGGGAGGTGAGGGGGGGTTGCACCCTGGGATGTCACACGTCCCGAGGGGTTCTCCTCTATAGCCCAATGAGCCCAAGCTGTTCTGGCAAGAAACACCTGCAGAATTGCCTGTGTTTCATTCATGTATGTTAATCCCCCCCCCCCCCCCCCCCCCCCGCCCTCCGGCTTATATCTCCCTGTAAAATTCAACTTTTAGATGGTGCCAATTAAATGATTCAAGCCGCAGGTGTTATTTTTTTCCCCTTTCGCTACATAACTCTGAGATGACTTATAACTCTTCCCATATGCGCACACACGCTCACACAGACTCACATACACACACACGCTCACACAGACTCACATGCATAAACACACACACACTCACACAGACTCACACGCTCACACAGACACACACACACACACGCTCACACAGACTCACATACACACACTCGCTCACACACACTCACATACACGCTCTCACAGACTCACATACACACACAAGCTCACACAGACTCACATGCATAAACACACACACACACTCACACAGACTCACACGCTCACACAGACTCACACACACACACGCTCACACAGACACACACACACACACTCACACAGACTCACACAGACTCACACACACGCTCTCACAGACTCACATACACACACAAATGCTCACACAGACACACACACACTCACATAGACTCACATACACACACTCACTCACACACACTCACATACATGCTCTCACAGACTCACACACACATACACACACGTTCACACAGACTCACATACGCAAACACACGCACACATGCCCACATACACACACATATAGACTCACACACACACACATACACACATGTGCACACACACATCCACCCACACACACACACACACAGACACACACAGGTCAAAGGTTAATTAGCCAAGCTTGACAGTCAAAAAGTTTTACTTACAAACACATATACACACACACATACATACATTCACAAAGGTAAATGGTATCTAGCCAGGCTTAAAAAGTCTTGAGTTGCCGACACAAACACACTCACAGAGGCCAAAGCTAACTAGCTAAGCTCCAGGGCCAGAGCAGAGTGCGTTAGTATGAGACACACAGCCTGATCTTTCACAGGCGGCAGCCCTGGAGCACAGGAACGTTAGCGCCTGAGAGGCTAAACAAGCCTCGGCCTCGAACTGTAGGCCAAGGCGGTGGCGGAGGGCTCGCCCGAGCGTGCGGCGGACACGTCGACACGCTTCCTCTGAGCCAACCGCGGAGCCGCGGGGCCACCTCAGGCAACTGGGTCAACGACCCGATGTAACAGTTACATCAGTGAGTGAGAAACAGGGCAAGGGGCGTGGCCAAACAGCCCTTATCAGACGCCCGCTCTTCAAAGGAGCCAAGCCAGAGCAAAAGGGAGTGACAATCTAGATGAGCAGCGCGATCAGGGACGTGAGAATACAGATATGTGAGATATAAAACATTGCATAACATGACTGTAAACACAGCTAGCATTACACACTACAAAAGAGGCTGTCTCATTCAGGTCAGGTAACACAAAAAAAATATGTGATATGTCTGTTTATATATCAATATACCTGTATTTTTACACTACGATCGATAGATATGAGATATATAAGCATTGCATAATGTGACTGTGAACAGGGTTAAAGGCATGCTACGTGCATAGCCTGAGTCATTTAAAATTCAATTAAGCGACGGGAAACAACGATGTATGCCTTGGACACAAAACAATGACCAAACAGCTGGCCTTGGTTTGCGAGAAAAAACATAAGTTAGGACTCAGTGTTGGGTGCAGATTTACATTTCAGTTTATCAGATGCTCTTATCTCGGGTAATTATATAGTTTGGCTACATCTCTGCACACCGTCCAATCATACAGCGTTAAAAGTTACCGAAGCAAAACGAGTTAAATTCTTCTCTTTGAAGAAAAAAAAAACAAGAAATAACTCTCAGGGAAATTAATCTGCAACCTGTGAGTCCTAGCTATCAGGCTACACTTTGGCCCTGAGGACTTATGGGACAGCAAAACACTGTAAGGATAAAAGCCTGGAGCAGATCCACTAGCGAATAAGGCTAAGGCCAATGTGTAGGTGTTTGGTGTTGGGTTAGGAGCTGAGGAGGAGCAGGGGGTGAGGGGCGTGCTCTCCCTGGCAGTCAGAACGCTGTTCTCAGGGCTGCAGCAAGAGTAGAGCGATTCGGGAGGGGTGGAGGGGGGGGGGGTTTGTGGGATGGGGCTTGCTGGGACAGTCTCTTGGCAGCTGGTGAGCCGGCCAGGCCAGGCCAAGCCAAGGCTGGACGAGACAGAGCTGGCTGCCGGAGGACCGCTACTGTACGAGGGCGCGCTGCTGTAAAAAGGGCAATGCCCCCAGCGCCTGCCCCCCCATGGACCCACTGCCAACCCTCCTTCCTCCTCCTCCGCCCGCTCACTCCCTGCCCCTGCAGCCTTGGCCCTGTGAGAGAGAAGAACCCCATCAGCATTCGGTCTGGGGTCTGCCAACACTCACAGCGGCACAGGAACGCCCACAAACCCCACCTCCACAAACCGCGAAACACGCCCCCATCCCTCCCTCCCGTTAACCGCAAATATGGGGATCCCCTCACACCCTTAAAAGAAGGGGAGGAGCTGGGAAAATCCATACTGTGCACCCCCACTTCTGGCTCTGCAAACAGGCAACCAGGAGGTTTGTGGAAGACTATGTGCAGTAAATTATGAAAGCGAAGAGAAAAGAGAGGGAGGAAAAAACATAAATCTGATTTTTTTTTTTAACTGAGGGGAAAATTATGTTTTTATTGAGGGTGACCCTTGAGGGAAGTTTCAGTTACAAAAGGGGCACCGATCAGAAGACCGAGCCAAGACATTTACACAGTTTTAGACAAGCCACTTCCCAACAAACTGTCACGTTTATTATGTTTGACAACAGCACTACACTACCTGTGACTTAAACCTTAAACCAGTAAACTACAAACCCAGCTCCCTAACCATTACACTACACTGTAACCTCTGAGTAATAAGCCTAGCTCCCTAACCATTACACTACACTGTAACCTCTGAGCTACAAGCCCAGCTCCCTAACCATTACACTACACTGTAACCTCTGAGCTACAAGCCCAGCTCCCTAACCATTACACTACACTGTAACCTCTGAGCTACAAGCCCAGCTCCCTAACCATTACACTACACTGTAACCTCTGAGCTACAAGCCCAGCTCCCTAACCATTAGTAACCCAGAGTCCTAACCATTAGACTACACTGTAACCTCTGAGCTACAAGCCCAGCTCCCTAACCATTATACAACACTGTAACCTCTGAGCTACAAGCCCAGCTCCCTAACCATTACACTACACTGTAACCTCTGAGCTACAAGCCCAGCTCCCTAACCATCACACTACACTGTAACCTCTGAGCTACAAGCCCAGCTCCCTAACCATTACACTACACTGTAACCTCTGAGCTACAAGCCCAGCTCCCTAACCATTACACTACACTGTAACCTCTGAGCTACAAGCCCAGCTCCCTAACCATTACACTACACTGTAACCTCTGAGCTACAAGCCCAGCTCCCTAATCATTACACTACACTGTAACCCCTAAGCTACAAGCCCAGCTCCCTAACCATTACACTACACTGTAACCTTTAAATTACAAGCCCAGAGTCCTAACCATTACACTACACTGTAACCTTTAAATTACAAGCCCAGAGTCCTAACCATTACACTACACTGTAACCTTTAAATTACAAGCCCAGAGTTCTAACCATTAGACTACACACTGCTACCCATTAGGCTGGCCCTGTGACTGACAGAGTCACATAAACATTAACAGTCATTACTAGAGTCATCACATGCGACTGGCAGAGCAGAGAGACCTGAGGTGACCTCACATAGCACGACCACCTGACAAACTCTGAAAACGTGTTCCCTTCAGGTTCAAATGCTCGGAGAAAATGTTTGGAGAAGACACTTTCCATACCGACAACAACAGATGTTTTAGTACAGATGTTTTTGGGGGGGGAACTGGACTCCCTTTTTTCCAGGGAAAGCTATATTTTTACTGAAGAGTTCTGGGGAGCGCGGTTTGACTCATTAATTTTTTCTGGTGAGTCATTTCTCCTGGGTAAACTGGTGAGATCCGTTCCTTCACTCACTGCCGTTCCCACGTCTCAAACAGAGAGGCCCGCTGGCTGGCGTGGCCCTTCTGAGAGGTGAAAAAGGACATTTTCCAGTGGGGGTGGCTTTTTTGGCATACACGTGCCCTAATCAGGCAACGAGGGGCAGCTCACGAAACCCCTCCGCTCTCCTTCCATCTCCACACGACTCTTGCAGACCCTCTGCGCTAAGCTAACCATGTGGCGAACCCCCTAAATCCAGATTCTCAGATGTCAGAGTTTTGGCAGGTAAACCTCCATGAAACCGCTAATTGGACTGACACCACCCGCCGAGTAGGGGAGTCCGGCGCTGCGCCTTGATTGGGTCTAACAGGCTATGCTGACGCAAATCGGGGAGACGATGGAACAGGATGACGAGAGAGAGAGAGAGAGAGAGAGGACAGAAGGGATTGGAGGGGGAAATGAGAAAGCAGAGAGAGGAGAGGAGTTAAAGTGGGTGAAAAATAAAAGAGGAATGCTGACTTTTTAATTTTTAAATCCCCTCTCTGGAAGATTTGGGTGACTGTGCTGAGTGTCTGACTGTAGTGAAGATTTGGGTGACTGTGCTGAGTATTTGACTGTAGTGAAGATTTGGGTGGCTGTGTTGAGTGTCTGACTGTAGTGAAGATTTGGGTGACTGTGCTGAGTGTCTGACTGTAGTGAAGATTTGGGTGACTGTGCTGAGTGTCTGACTGTAGTGAAGATTTGGGTGACTGTGCTGAGTGTCTGACTGTAGTGAAGATTTGGGTGACTGTGCTGAGTGTCTGACTGTAGTGTCTGACTGTAGTGAAGATTTGGGTGACTGTGCTGAGTGTCTGACTGTAGTGAAGATTTGGGTGACTGTGCTGAGTGTCTGACTGTAGTGAAGATTTGGGTGACTGTGCTGAGTGTCTGACTGTAGTGAAGATTTGGGTGACTGTGCTGAGTGTCTGACTGTAGAAAAGATTTGGGTGACTGTGCTGAGTGTCCGACTGTAGTGAAGATTTGTGTGACTGTGCTGAGTGTAGTGAAGATTTGTGTGACTGTGCTGAGTGTCTGACTGTAGAGAAGATTTGGGTGACTGTGCTGAGTGTCTGACTGTAGAGAAGATTTGGGTGACTGTGCTGAGTGTCTGACTGTAGAGAAGATTTGGGTGACTGTGCTGAGTATTTGACTGTAGTGAAGATTTGTAAGACTGTGCTGAGTGTCTAACTGTAGTGAAGATTTGGGTGACTGTGCTGAGTGTCTGACTGAGGCAGTGAAGCACTCTGGGACGTAGGTTCACTCTGTAAATGATTGCCGGGTCAGTGGATTCCTGAAAATGCCACATTGAAGAGATTACTTGCTTATCAGGAGCCTCGGGCCACAGGGCAGGTCAGAACAGAGAAACGGAGGCCGATCGATCCAGAGAGAGAGCGAGAGAGAGAGGGAGAGAG
Source organism: Albula glossodonta (assembly GCA_019788955.1). NCBI lineage: Eukaryota > Metazoa > Chordata > Actinopteri > Albuliformes > Albulidae > Albula > Albula glossodonta. The sequence continues at coordinate 89,223 of JAFBMS010000191.1, forward strand.
AGAGAGAGAGAGGGGAGACAAGTAGACTGCTGACAGAGAGAAAGTGAAGTCAGAGAGGAAAAGAGAGTAGTTTTATAATAGATTAGAATAGAATAGAATATTTAATGTCACAGTGAGTTTGAATTGTATAGGATTTAATTATTTTGAATTGGATTTATAGCCAGTAGTCAATAAAACATGTAAATTCAAAACTACGCACAGGCATATAACATACAACAGCAGTTGTAGTGATTTCAGGAAAAACCAAGTTGCCAGGCAAATTAAATCATGGACATTTGAATTTAAATCCTCCAGTTTGAGATGTACTGAGGAAAAAAGTGCAAGAGACTGAAATAAGAGTGTGAAACAGAGACCAGAAGAGAAAGGGAAGAGGATGGAGGAGGAGAACGGGAGATTTAAATCTTAATGCTAGGCTAAATGCAATCAGTTTGAGTGAGATACTGAGGTGGTCAGTTGAGAATGACCTCACCTTTGATACTGCGATGTAGACATAGCATATCCGCATTTCAATATATTTCACTGTTTCTGGCTGGGTGGTAAATGGCGCAAATTGTCGAGGTTTTTTGTCCATTTGGATGCTCTGCCTATTTAGCAAACTATTTATTTAAAATAGTTCATTTTGCAAACTATTTTATTTAACCCTAATTTACAAAGGGTTCAGCAATCATTTTTCAAAAGTCAGTTCTGGGTTCATCTAACTCATTCACGTTTACTCAGTGTAGGGTGTTGCTACCACATGTTACCAGTCACTTACTAATTTCAACCAATCCCGTTTTTGCTGTGAAGGGAGCAACATTTTCATTGGCTGAAACAAAGTTGTCGATGGCAAGTTGTAGCTCTTGCCGTTTTTGGCACCACAGCACCCAGTTCTCCCATCGCTGCAGCACAAACCCCTGGCTCCAGCCTCGCGCAGATCGCTAACACAGGCTCAGCGCCTGATTACTGACGATGCCAAGTCAAAGACAGGGCCAAACGCACGAGACCCAGCCTCGTGGCCGTGCCAAAGGTACACAGCAGAGAGGAGAAAAAAAAAACAAATAAAAATCAATGAAAAAATAACTAATCGTACAGTTATCTTCTTCAAAAAAAACAATATGGCGGAGAAATCAGATTTCAGAGTCACTGCCATACCTTCACCGTTTTCTGAAATCAGTCATCACAGCTCCTCCCAAAAATCCCGCCTTTCAAGCGGTCTTGGGTGAGCCTCGTGCTGTAGGCTCCTCCCCACACTGTCCTCCTTATCTCTTGGCATGGTTACACAGACTCCAGCTCAAGCCCTGCCAGCTCTCAGCATGGTGTAAAATTCGGCCTACGTATTTTAACCCCCCGCTCCCCCTAACCTTGGAACCCCCTCCCTCCCCTCGCTAAAATCGGGTATGGGGGGGCTTTCGTTTTAAGCTACATCAGCAAGCACATGCACTCACAATCAAGCTTGCACACACACACTTGGACACAAACACACAACTGTGATCGCTCAGACATACACAGGTACACACACACAGACATATATATACACACACACTCTCCATCTCTCTCTCTCATACACACACACACACACTTGCGCTTCACAGGCGCATACCGTCGACATTTCAGGAGCAGCTTGGCAGCCATTTTAGATGAGGCCTACGCACTGCACATGTATCGAACCTACTGCCAGGAGAGAGAGAGAGAGAGAGCGAGAGAGAGAGAGAGAGAGAGAGAGAGAGAGAGAGAGAGAGGGAGACGGACAGGGAGAGGCCGCGCGAGCCAATGACACGCCTCCGTGCTTGGAAAGGAGCTCTACTGAGAAACGGACTCCAGAAATATCTTATAATTACAAGCCGCTTCATCCTTAATGTTTTAACAATACAGCTGTGTCAATGTAAATATTCACACACACTCACACACACTCACACACACTCACACACACTCAGGGCTGTGTTTCCAGAACAGAAGCTTCCCCCCCTCCAGTCTGTGGAGGTGGGGTTAGGGATCCATGAGCATGGCCAGTATCCAAAGGTGACCTCCCCCCCCGCCCAACCCAATCCCATCCCCCAACACACACACACCCCACTCCTGGCTGTTATCAAGCACAGCTATTCCAAAATAAGCTGAGCCCTATCAGGCCTGCTAACACACATGCTACTCCCTCTCTCTCTCTCTCTTCCTCTATTTCTCTCTAGCTCTCTCTCACGCGCTTTCAATCTTCCTTCCTCAGTTAGATTGGCTACACTCTATTACCATGACAAACATTACCTACACAAGCATTGACAAAGCATTATCATAACAAACAAATGAGGCAAAAACAATTCAGTGATTCAGTAACACAAATTGTACAATGCACATGCTGCCATTCGCTCTCTCAGTCCCTCATTCATTCATTCTCTCTCTCCCTCTCTCTCTCTCTCTCGCTGTTGACAAAACAGCCCTCCATATCGCGGCGGGTCTAACCCAAACAAGATAGGATGAGGAAGTGTGCAGTGAAGAGGAAGAGAACCTTATCCTACGCAGCCCACACCCATGCCCAGAGTGAGGGCCCCACACGCTAGTCCAGTGCCCCACCGAGAGAGAGGCGGGGGGGGTCAAGGTGATAACAGGGTGCCATCTTCAATGGTGGAGTGAGGAATTCTATGGTACTTTCTACAGGATGGAATTCGATGGCATTTTTCTACTAGCTGTCATTCTTTGCTTTGTGCAAGATGGAATTCCACAGTACCAATTCTGATTCAAGGTTATTCTGAAACATTTTTAAGTATGGAAAGTGTTACACTGCTGAAAACATGACTACTGCAATGACATTTCCCTACAGCAATTCAAGTTAAATACTCTGCTTTGGGTAAAATCAGGAAATTCAAAAGGGATCTCTATGGCTCGCACCCTGTAAGCAAAGATGCTAACTTCAAACAGATACAATGCAACAGAACTGTACAGTGAGCTGAGCTGAGAGGGGCTGTTCTGGGGCTGGTCTTGCGACTCAGAGTTTGCAGGATCAATTCTCTCAGCTGTTCCACTGTACCCTTGATCAAGGTGCTTCTCCGAAATCGCTTCGGTTTCTGTCCAGCTATGTAAACGGAAAAAGCTTGAGATCAATGTCAGATGTCAGAGCATCTGCTGAGTGGCAGTGAATTTAAATGTAAGACGTAAGCGTAAGTGGTGCCCAAGCAGGTGGCATCTAGGTTGGCACAGCCCCTGGCGTTCCCGGGTGTGGCGAGGGCAAGGGCGAGGGTGTGTGTGTGGGGGGGAGGGGTAGACTGGGGGAGGAATTGCCAGCCACCTGGTGCCAAGCGGGCAGCCATTTATCAACTCTGACACGGACCCTCCCTCTGCCCTCCCCACAGAGCTGGTCAGGCTGCCCCCACTCACTGGCAGAGGAGGGAGAACACTCAGGGACCCCAAAATGGGTGGGGTGCCATATGCTGGCAGTGACTCTCTGAAACAAAACAGTCATGGTGATTCTGCTGCAGACAGCAAAATGTTTACATCGGTTCTGAGGCTATCAGGTTTACTTCTGGAGGTTTAACATGTTTTTTTTATTTCAGTTCAAAAAATAAATTGGACATTCGAACATGTGTTTTAGCCACAGAGGTCTGTCATCAGCTTGCAATTTAGCATGAAAGTTATGAGATATGTTTTCCAACAAAGGTTTATGTATTTGAATACAGACTATAAGCAGAGAATGTGTGTGAATGTGAATGTGTGTGTGTGTGTGTGTGTGTGTGTGTGTGCGAGTGTGTGTTTGTATGAGCCAGCACCCGCCTGAGAGGAGGGAGAAAACAGACTCCAGACAGGACTTTCTCACCTCAAAGGGGGTGAGAGAAAGACCAAAAGGGTGGGGGGGATTTGGGCAAAGGCGAAAGGCAAGGGAGAGAGACGTGCCAGTGCCTTTTTTTTGCCGATTTTTCGGGACAAGAATCCACCCCACCCCCTCTACGCCCAGCCTCTCTCACCCAGGGGTCTGGGGTTTGGTGGGGGGGGTGCCAGTGATCGAAACGGGAGCCCAGAGCATCACCATGCTGGGCAGAGACAGGACTTTGGGATCTTGTGGGACTCCAGTTAGCAGCGTTGACACTTAGCCTGGCTGAACTGCTCAATGCACTGGCAGGGCTTGCGCACAGCGAGTGACTCGCATGCTAATGGCACGCAGCGCGTCGCGTCCCTTTGTACTGGAGGTTTCTCTAAACAATGCTGTCTCCTCGCTCGCTAGCACACACACTCTCCTGCCAGGATGAAAGGAGGGCTGCTTTGCAGCGCCAGAAAGCAAGTCTGCTCATTTGGGCCACTGCTTTGCAGCGCCAGAAAGTGAGTCTGCTCATTCAGGGGACTGCTTTGCAGCGCCAGAAAGTGAGTCTGTTCATTCAGGGCCAACAGATCGCCACGGTTACAACACAGCGTGGCCCATCATAGGACACCAGACACACACAGTCACGCACCCACTCATGAAGACTGACACACACATATAGTTGTCTGTGCACTGCATTCCTTTTTTCTGCACTGCATTCCTTTTCCTTCCCATTCATGCGCTGGCTACCTTGCAGCCACATGGATACTTGGTGACACACATGGAAAATGTCTTTGCATAACAAAGATAAAGTATCTTACAGAATGCATTTGCACCAAAAAATTACTTGCTGGTTGTTTGATACTGCAAAGTTGATATTGCACTATACCAAACACAAGCTGAAAAATCGATAGCTATCTGGCAGCTGCTTAAGATCTGCACACACATACATATAATTCAAATAAAGGCAATCCGACTATAAACAAAAAGATAATGAGTCTCAAGCACTAAACTCAGCACTAAATAAAACTGATAATTATATTTAAACGACCCTCTTCACGCTGAACATATGCTCGCTGACGGTAAATCCAAACGACGTAATAACAGCGCGTCTAAAAAAGACGTCCCCCGTTTTATTGTTGTTTAATCGACTGACAGGATTGCAATTTGCCCCCTTCCTCTGCCGCCTTGCAATCTGTGCGTCTCCAGCGAGCTACGCGACCCAGGGGCGGCGTTCTCAGGGAGCCATCTTTAACGGTGGCAAACGTCCAAAAGCCCCCCCCCCCTTTGTACGGCGTAAAGGAGCTGGAATATAGATTTAATTATGCATGCGTATACCCCATTCAGCCATGACAGTGTGGGAAGGGGGGTGGGGGGGGGTCTTTGGGAAAGGGGACCAATAAAATTCCAGTGTACGTATTTCTCGCCGCCACGTCCTGGAGGAACGCTAATGAGGTGACTCTCATGTCCTGGACCACGGCCAAAACAGACCATTAACTCCTCAAAAGTTGTTAAGGGACAGAGGGGGGGTGTGGGGTGTTTGGCGGGGGCGGGGGGGGGGGGGGGATAAGAAAAAGGGACGAATTGGAAATCGGGCGTGTTTTGTAGTTGTGAATGAAACAGTAGGCAGCTGGTGGGGTGTGGTGGGGGGGGCGGGAATCATCGCCGCGACGACTATGGAGGATCGGGGGGATGGGGGTTGGGGTGGGGTGGGGTTGGGGGGTGTGGGTTAAGGTGACAGAGTTAACGCAGTCTGACACGGACGAGCTAACGGACAGACCTTTGGCAGGACGTCCCTGTGATTCTTAACCACCCCCCCCCCACCCACACTGCCACCAAACTCCTCCTACCCCACCCACACCCCGCAGTTAATTATAAGACAAAGGCACTGTGGTCGTTTCAATTGGCAGTCCCCCACCAACCCCCCCTTCTCATAATGAGAACATGCTTCTAGCCTGTGGTTAACCCCTTATCCCTCAAAGGGAGAGAGAGCGGGACAGAGAGACCCACAGACAGGGATGGATGGAGCTAGACACAGATTGAGAGATACATAAGGCAGAAAGAAAGATGGAGAGAGAGAGAGAGAGAGAGAGAGCTTTACTCTAACTCAGCTGCTCTGAAAACTGCCATTGGATCTCCTGCAGGGACAAGACCCACAATCCACCTCTTCTATGTACCGCACAGTGAAGCGACTGGTACTATTTTTAAGTCTTAAGCTTGTGTGACAGCCAGCACTCACAACCAAGCCCAAGATGAACATTTTTGTGTGTGTGTGCGTGCGTGCGTGCATGTGTGCGTGCGTGTGTGTGTGTGTGTGTAAATTTACAGCTTAAAAATGCAGCACTCCATCTTAAAGCCTCCCCAAGACACCGGCCAAAAGAAAAAGCTGACAAAGATAATTCTTAACCTTGGAGCATCCATCTGAACTGGTTTTTTACAAGTATATATATGGCTAGCAGTTGTGTTCCAGAATGCATATACTGCATGAATCAAAAAATAAACTCATCATTCTCTATCATCCTCCCTCCCTCTCTCCCTAACTCCATATCATAGTCCTATAAAATGTATGGCAGTCTCAGCTGTCAGGACTTGCAACGGTATCAATCTGTAGCTTACACAAACATGCAATTATGTAGTTAAGAAATACCCACATTAAATTATAAGGGATCACCTTTAAACACTGTAATCTTTCTGAGCTAACACCATGTGTAAATTCCACTTCGGCTTTCATTGTTCCGGCGGCTCCCTGCCCTGCGCGTAACCTAAGGGAATTCTGCATTTGTGTGCATTCTTTTTTTGTTGTTCCTTCTTTACAAAGCAGACTAGAAAAAACAGCTCGGCTCAGCTCCGCTCAGCAGAGCTAAAAAAAACCCAGCTCTAAAAAAGATTTCATCTGTTTTATTGTGCAAGAATTCACGTGTTTGTTTAGGAGGTAATTTGAGGCCCTCTTCAAAGCACTAGTGCACTGTGGGTAATCTCAGAGCCATGTACAGAGTGGTAGTCGGGGTGTTGGACTCTGGACCGGAGGGACGGCGGCGTGTAACTTAAGTGTGCGGGAGTCTTGAGTGACGCGCTTCACCTCATTTGCTCCAGGAGGGCTCCGCAGTGGCCTGAACCCGCGGGGTGACGGCACTCGCGCGGTCCCAGTCACCCTGGACGCAGGTGTCTGCGAAGCAATTAAGGGCCGTAACGGAAGACGAGGCGGCGATCCGCTGAAGGACTCAGGCGGTGTCAAACTCGCTGGCTCTCGGAGGTGTTAATATCCAGGTGGCATCCGATGTCCTACACCTGTTGTTTCATAAATATAAAGCCGCTTCGGATCGGGTATCCACAGAACGACATCATCTGCCAATAAATAACCACTTCACTGCGACGCGGACCGTCTGCAGAACTCTAATAGATGTTGGCGGACATGTTGGCGGACATGAGGATCACTTCAGCTCCTTCCAGACTGGCTTTGGATACTTCATTAATTACCAGGAGTCCGGAGTTTTATTTGTTCATTTATTTGTTTATTTATTTAACTTTGGTTTATTTATTTGCTTCTGCAATTGTGGGAGCCTTTCGGCAATTCCATTTTTCATTTTGAAAATGCTTTCAAATGTAAATGAGCACCACGTTTTTTTGGCAGTCACTTTTCTGGACGTGCTGTTTGCGAACGCAAAAAAGACCAGTCCACACCAGTTAAACAAACTGAACTCCGAGTTGAGGGGAAAAACAATTTCAATCCACAAGCAGACATCTTCAGGGTTCGGCTGCCAGGAGCAGCAGACAAATAAACAAACATGAGCAAACAAGGATATCAGTGTTCCAGGCCGGATCGAGTTAAGTCTTTCCCTTTGACTGCAAAACCTCACACCAAACTGGCCATTCAGAGTGGCATGTTTCTTTCATCTCTAAATTGAATATATTTTAAATCTATTTTTCATACTTAAATTGATATCACAGTCAGGTGAATTGCAGGAAGAACTCACGCTGGTGAAAAATGTGAAAAACGGAACAGTGTAGGGTCCCAAATAGATACTGAACAGAACGGTGGGGGGGGGGGATCAGATCTCACCTTATGTTTCTGATTGTCAGGGAGCAATCAATCATTCACCCACAAGCCTCTGCTGACAGGCTGCCCTTCTGTGGCCCGGGTGCTGAGCCAATGGAATCCCAGCTTACTGAGAGGGTGGGCGGGGCATAGAGCCAGACAGGAGTGGGCGTTGCTCCAGCTGGGCTAAAGGTGACAGAGCGGAGCCGCCCGTTCCCCGTTTGCACTCTCTCCAGCCCCGGTGCGGAACAGAAAAGAAAAAAAAAAAAAAGGAGGAGGAGGCTAATTAGGACGTTGAAGGAGTAATTAGATCATGCGAAAGCCACATCTGAGGAGAGATCTTGGCCCAGGAGCTGGCTGATGAAAACAAAGTCCGCACTGACTGACTGACTGACTGACTGGCTGACTGATGGAGCTGGGCGGCCCTGCCTACCTACCTGCCTGCCTGCCTGCCTGCCTGCCCACGCTCTCTCTCTCTCGCTCTCTCTCTCTCTCCCTCTCTCTCTCCCTTTCTCTCTCTCTCTCTTTCTCCCGGGTTGGGTGAAACCAGACCTGCTGGTCTAATGAGCGTCATTATAAAAATAGGGGCTCCCAAACAAGGCCAAGGCATGCCTCTGTTTTTATTATCGCGTCGGCCACTACGATTTTTTGGTTTCAAAACACGCTCGGCTGCCAGCGGGCCCCTGTGGCTGCCTAAAGTAACAGTGCCTTGGCTTTGGTACCCAGCATTCCTCCCAGCCCTGGGCTTGTAGCTCAGAGGTTACAGTGTAGTGCAATGGTTAGGGAGCTGGGCTTGTAGCTCAGAGGTTACAGTGTAGTGTAATGGTTAGGGAGCTGGGCTTGTAGCTCAGAGGTTACAGTGTAGTGTAATGGTTAGGGAGCTGGGCTTGTAGCTCAGAGGTTACAGTGTAGTATAATGGTTAGGGAGCTGGGCTTGTAGCTCAGAGGTTACAGTGTAGTGTAATGGTTAGCGAGCTGGGCTTGTAGCTCAGAGGTTACAGTATAGTTTAATGGTTAGGGAGCTGGGCTTGTAGCTCAGAGGTTACAGTGTAGTGTAATGGTTAGGCAGCTGGGCTTATAGCTCAGAGGTTACAGTGTAGTGTAATGGTTAGGGAGCTGGGCTTGTAGCTCAGAGGTTACAGTGCAGTATAATGGTTAGGGAGCTGGGCTTGTAGCTCAGAGGTTACAGTGTAGTATAATGGTTAGGGAGCTGGGCTTGTAGCTCAGAGGTTACAGTGTAGTGTAATGGTTAGGGAGCTGGGCTTATAGCTCAGAGGTTACAGTGTAGTGTAATGGTTAGGGAGTTGGGCTTGTAGCTCAGAGGTTACAGTGTAGTGTAATGGTTAGGGAGCTGGGCTTGTAGCTCAGAGGTTACAGTGTAGTGTAATGGTTAGGGAGCTGGGCTTGTAGCTCAGAGGTTACAGTATAGTTTAATGGTTAGGGAGCTGGGCTTATAGCTCAGAGGTTACAGTGTAGTGTAATGGTTAGGGAGCTGGGCTTGTAGCTCAGAGGTTACAGTGTAGTATAATGGTTAGGGAGCTGGGCTTGTAGCTCAGAGGTTACAGTGTAGTATAATGGTTAGGGAGCTGGGCTTGTAGCTCAGAGGTTACAGTGTAGTGTAATGGTTAGGGAGCTGGGCTTGTAGCTCAGAGGTTACAGTATAGTTTAATGGTTAGGCAGCTGGGCTTATAGCTCAAAGGTTACAGTGTAGTGTAATGGTTAGGGAGCTGGGCTTGTAGCTCAGAGGTTACAGTGTAGTATAATGGTTAGGGAGCTGGGCTTGTAATTTAAAGGTTACAGTGTAGTGTAATGGTTAGAGAGCTGGGCTTGTAGCTCAGAGGTTACAGTGTAGTATAATGGTTAGAGAGCTGGGCTTGTAGCTCAGAGGTTACAGTGTAGTGTAATGGTTACATCGCTCTAGAAAAGGGTGTCTGCTTCATTGCAAAGTGTGTTAATGTTTTAGTGCGTCCAACATGATGTTATTAGAAGACAAAACATGTAGTTCTGCACTATGAGAAAAAGTCAAATATGTTGAGAGCGAACTGGTCTGGGCAGGCAGATAGCACGGGAGGCACATCAGTGGCTCTAGAGCCAATCAGAGCAACTATACAGTGTACGGGAAATCGATCTCCTCTCCAGTGCGTTTACGACGAGAAGGGTGGAAACCCGTCACCTGACACAGACACATTCGCATTTCATGGCAAACTGAGGGCAATAAAAAGCTGAAGCTAGCCGCATGCATTTATTTATTTATTTATTTTTTTTTAACGAAGCATGTAAAGGGCAGGCCAACACCGGCTAGTGCCTAATATACACCCCTCGGCGGTTTGTCAGGCCCAGGCCGAGCTGTATTTATTTTAGCTGTCTCTCCACCCCAGATGTTGATCTTCACTTCTGTTTCTCCCCCCACCCGACGGTTGTACCTGTTCCCCACCCTTTCCTACAGAGCCTATTTCCTCTCTGTTTCGTATGAGCGAGGGAGATGGGAGGGAGGGGGAAGTCTGCGGGGGTGGGAGGGGGTGGGTTTGGACCTCTTACATGCCCTTACTGCCACCGGAGGCGGGGGGGGGGTGGGGGTTTAAAAAAAAGACAGAAACCAGCATATGGGCCCCAGCCAAGCTGGCCCATATCGTGCCACGGTAGAGATCAAACAGGTGAGCACACTACCCAGCCCAACCCATAAGCCCATTATACCCCCAGGTAAGAGTCTTAAAATTCCTCACAACTTTTTTTTTTTTATTATTCTTTTTATTTTGCCAAGTCTTTGCTACTACACGCTAACATAGAGAGAGAGAGAGAGAGAGAGAACCAGCATATCGTTATGGCAACCCCGGGTCCAAATAAGGTGGCGTAAAACCCTTCCGTTCCCACTAATGAGCCCAAGAATGAAACCAGCATTTTAAATGGAGAGACAGGTGCTTCATAACCCCAGTGCCACTGGGCCAAGTTTCAGCAGCCCCCGTTAGAGACTGCAGCATTACAAAATGTTTGCGGGAAGGGAAGGACTCGGTCAGGAATAGCAGGGGTTCAGAAACAAGCCTTGCTGGACGCTGTATGCCCTGTCTTCTGGCCGTGTGCATTTCAAGGACGATAACCCTCCCCGAGGACAAGGAGAATCGATCGAGAGACTTCCCCGCTTCTAGTGATTCTGAAGCAGACTTTAAACAAGTCTGGCGTGCCACGATTACATGCATAAGAGCAACATAGTGGCTGTAGTGGGAGGGTTTGGTATGTACTGTTCTCAGTAGTCAAAATAAGGTTTGAGGGTAAAGTGGTGAAATTATACTGTAAGGAAGCTGACCCAGAATAACTGCAGAGTTCAGGGTTCATGAACTGACATCCAGTTTAAAATGGGCACATTTTCTCAGCAGCATGTTGTACGTGTACGATCAGTAATGCAAACAGCCTTCCTCCTGCTTCCTCCTCCTCCCAACGTGGCTGTCCCTCATTTTTTGGGGACGCAGGGAAAGCCCCCCCCCCACTGGCTCAGGGGGGCCTGGATGCCTCTCTTGGTCCCTGTCCAGCCCGCCCCTCCCCCCCCACAGACGGCCCTTTCCCCTCCGCGGTGGTAACCACAGCCTGTGGGTTTGGCACGGGAGGCCATGTTTATACGGGGTGAGCAAGGGCTGGAGGCGTCAGTCGCCCCGTGCGGACTGGGATCCTCCGCGAGAGGCCGCGTGTCACACGTGGCCCCCGTCACTAACCGCCTGTGGTCTGCGGGGGAGGAGAGGGGAGGGGAGAAGAGGCGGGGTGGAGGGGTATCGGGAGGGGGTCGAACCCGAGACCTCTCAGACCACAAGCCACAACCCGCTCCCCCCCCCCACTCCCCCAACTCCCAATAGACACAATTACAGTGCCAAAAAAAAAAAAAGCAGGTCTCTCTCTCAGGGCTGAGCGGGGTAGCGGGGGATTTGGACATTTGGAGCACTGTGGTCACCAGGGACCCCACGGGACTTATGAAAAAAGAGATGAGGTTTCCCCACAGGTGTCCTGCCAAAATTCCCACCCCAACCACTGCGAGCGGCCACCAGAGAGTGACGAGGGGGTGTAATTTACCCAGCTTACCCCCTGCCTTTTGGCTGAGCCCTGATACTGCCTTAGCAGCATTGACATACAGCGGTGGCTGATAACAGAGTGTCTGGAATAGAAGCATCCAGTTACAGAACTCACAACTGCACAGGGGCCATGAGCCACCCAGAGGCACCCCCCCCCCACCCCCCCCCCCCCCCCCCTGAGGGAGACCACCCTGACCCCCCCCCCCCCCCCCCCGACTCCTTTGCTCCCACATGGAGGAGGGCTGACCGCCAATCTCCTTTTCTCTACTCAAACACAAAAGGCCCTAAAACGCTTTCAAGTGCTTTTGAACAGCGCAGGTATGTTAGCATGCATTAATTATGACAGCCTCTGGCCATTTTCCACAGTCTGGAGAAAAGCCCCACTATGTTTCACAGCTGTGCAGCCACTGCTGCTGCTTCCCTTCCACTCTTCCTACACTAAGAGCCTCAAAACATACTTTTAAAGGCATCGAGGGTAAAAATAAAACCGATGAAAGCTCTTGGTTGGACGGACCCCGATGGAGGAGCTATTGGTCTAATGGGGCTGCCGCAGTGTCTGCAGGTTTAACTCCAGTCCTGGAGGGCCGCAGTGTCTGCAGGTTTAACTCCAGTCCCGGAGGGCCGCAGTGTCTGCAGGTTTAACTCCAGTCCTGGAGGGCTGCAGTGTCTGCAGGTTTAACTCCAGTCCTGGAGAGTTGCAGGTTATAGTGGTTACTTTTGATACAGCAGCCAAAAGTTTGAAGATTGACTTGTTAGCTAATCAATGACTTCAATGAAGCACTTGAACTCCAGAGCTTGTCAAATACCAGCGGGCACTGTAGAACCAGAGTCTGGAATCAGTGATCTACAGAATTCTTTTTAGAGAACAAGCCTAACCAGGATCGTCCACGGTGCCCGCACTGCGACCCGCCTGTGAGGTTGGCGCTGCTGCCACCTGGCTGTGCCTTCCTTCCGCGGCACGGTGCTCGGTCAGACCGCTCCAGCCTGGCACGCACTCACCTGGAGCACCACGGGACTCTGCCCGCGAGGGGGGTGGAGCGATACCTCCCCCAGCCCCCCTCCACTGGGGTGGGGGCATGGTCACCGTCACCTCCATAACACCCAAACTTCCTGAACAGCTCAGCACAATGCTGCCAGTGCAGGGATCAGCCAGCACAAAATAAAACCTCTTTCTGTTTGTTTAAAAAAAAAAAAATTGGAGAAAATCATGAAGCGATGAAATGGGACAGCTGCAGAAACACATCCCAGTATGTCTCCTATGCTGCAGAAACCTGTGCAAGTGAACCTGAAATAAAATATATTACATTACGCTATCGCTATCCATTTGTAAGGCCAGCTGGGCACGTCTTCAGAGTACTGAGCGGGAAGCAGGAAAACCCATCGGAGGGTGGAGGAAGAGAGTGAGGGAGAGAGAAGCTCCACACAATGGCCAGAAATAACCCTTCAATGTGGATAACCAGGCGTCTCTGAGGTCAGCAACAACCTTGCATGCCAGCTTTATACCTCTCTGCTATAAGCCTGGTGAAGGCAGTGCAGTTCAGAGTGATAGTGCCAGGTTTACACCTCTCTGCTATAAGCCTGGTGAAAGCAGTGCAGTTCAGAGTGATAGTGCCAGGTTTATACCTCTCTGCTGTAAGCCTGGTGAATGCAGTGCAGTTCAGAGTGATAGTGCCAGGTTTATACCTCTCTGCTGTAAGCCTGGTGAAAGCAGTGCAGTTCAGAGTGATGGTGCCAGGTTTATACCTCTCTGCTGTAAGCCTGGTGAAAGCAGTGCAGTTCAGAGTGATAGTGCCAGGTTTATACCTCTCTGCTGTAAGCCTGGTGAAAGCAGTGCAGTTCAGAGTGATAGTGCCAGGTTTATACCTCTCTGCTGTAAGCCTGGTGAATGCAGTGCAGTTCAGAGTGATAGTGCCAGGTTGATACCTCTCTGCTGTAAGCCTGGTATTAGCAGTGCAGTTCAGAGTGATAGTGCCAGGTTTATACCTCTCTGCTGTAAGCCTGGTGAAAGTAGTGCAGTTCAGAGTGATAGTTCAGATCCATAAAGGCACCCCTTGTGACAAATATCTTCTAGCCAATCATGTCAATGCAGGAGGCGGGTCTAAGCCTAAAGTAGGCGTATCCAATGCATCACATTTTCATGAACCAGCCTCTGAGAATCTGACCAATGTCTAGGCTGCCACGTCCCGGCTGGATGTTTATAGAGGGAAGACAGGTTTGGTAACACGTTCCAAGGGCACAATAAGCAGTGCCTCACCTGGGAATCGAACCCGCAAACCCTCTGGACAAAAGCCAACTTCCTCAATCACTGCGACACGCCCCCACCTCAAAGCAAACAACAAACAGTAGTTACATTACATTATGTTACATCATCTTACTGGCACTGGGCAAACAGTCCCATCCAGAGAGGCTCATAGAAGTGGGAAAAATGTATGTCAACAGCAGGAAGAACAGATATAACCAAAGAAGGCACACTTGGCACAGTCAAAACCAGTGACCGCACCAAGCGGCTGGCTAAAATAACTATTAGCACTGTTCGGATAACGATGATTCAGAAAACTCAGCGTCAGGATTGGTGGAGATACAGCGCAGTCCTCATCTTCCACAGACATTATAGTAGTTTTTGTTTGTTTGTTATTTTGAATTCTAAGGTGACAGCCTTTCATTTCCTCATTTGGCATTTTGCTCCTTTTGTTTTTTTGTTTAATACATTTTAGTGTTTCATAAAACACAAATAAATAAATTAAAAAGAAATCGCTACAGCAGTGTTGCACTGATAGCAATAGCACTTACGGTGACAAAGCTAACTGTCGTTTCGTTCAGCTGCTTTGAACATTAGCACAGCCAGGGGTTCCACGCCTAGGCTCAGCGGCCATTTTTATCTGGGACAGGGCCAAGGGGCGTCGTCAGGGAGACGCGATAAGGGTGCGCGTCCAACCCAGCTTTCCTGGGGGCGAGGGGTGCGTTGTCATCTCCCGGCCTGCAGACAGGACCACTCTGGTGCGTCACCGTCAGGATAGTGGGGGGGTGGGGGTATTTCGCCTTAGCCAGGCTGTTTCCTCAGCACCTCCTCCATCCTCGCCTCCTGCCACCGACCCCCCCCCCCCCCCAAAAGGCAGAGGTCGCGCATCCGCCTCCGCTTGCAGGCCCCCGTCCGTCCCCACACAAAGGTAGGAAACGGCTGCCCCCCCCTCGCCCCCCCCCTTTGGGGCTCGCATTGTGATGAGGCCAGTAAATCACGGCTCGTTTCATCTCCCCCCCCCGACCCCCCCGCACTCTTTATGCATGATTCGTCAGAGGAAACTATAACCATAACCGCTGCCCGTAAATATCCCTCCAGAGGCTCCCAGACCGGAGGACCGCCGCCTCGGCGTGATAAGAACAGCTTTCAAAGACTGCCTTTGCACAGTCCCGCAGCCTTCAAACACCCAACTTCACACACTGCGAACAGCCCTCAAAACACCCGCTTTACATGATAAGAACAGCCATGAAGAACAGCATTCACACACTGCGAACAGCACTCAAAACACCAGCTTTACATGATAAGAACACCCCTAAAGAATAGCATTCACACGCTGAGTTTACACGATAAGAACAGCAACAACCACTTCACATGACACACGCAGGTTCAACACGCAGCATTTGCACAAGGTTGCAGTTTTTTTTAGGTTTTTCTTGTCAATCGGCAACCTGTTCAGACCTTGGAAATGCGGTACCAACTATAAGGTTTGGCTAATCGATGACTGAAATAACTGAAGAGCTGAAAGAACAGCGGGCACTTTGGGAATCTGACTGGCGGGGTTTAAATAACGCAGATAAAGCTGGTGGGTAACCCTGCCCTTTCTCCCTTTCTCCAGCAGTATTAGCCATCCCATTAGCACCTTTTAATGGAGGCCATCCTGTTTCAGGCTTAACCCTGCCTGCCCCCTCTAAAAAAAAAAAAAAAAAGAACCACAGGGCCAGGGACCATCCAGACCCAAGGGGGCTGGTAGCATCTCTTGGTGCTTTGCCATGGCAACCACCGTTGTTCTGGAATGCTGAGCTACACAGCAAATCTCAACTGTCAGACTCATAAGTGATTCATTTCTGTGCGACGGCAAATAATGTGTGGCTTCAAGGGGTGTCATTTCGTAACTGTCAGTTACACCAGTTACAACCGACAAAGCTCAAAACAGAGCGGGAGTACGAAATGGTAAAAACACACCAGCCAATTAATATGAACCATCAAAAATCTGCCGGCACCAATCATATCACAGGATCACAAAGGGAAGAAAGTTACACAGATGTTGGAGAACAGATTGAGCAGCTGGAGTCAAAAACCTAGTAATCAAAATATTGTGGATAATGCCACATAGCTATAAGTTAGTCTCCCTCAAAGCCTGAACAAGCGAAGTACCTCTTTAAGAAAGCTCTAGTGGGAGGAAGTGCAAAGCCCGCAGGTCTCTTCAGGAAAGGGGGGTGGGGGTTAAGGCGGGGGGGGGGGGGGGGGAGTGGAAGCCAAGTCAGCTCCCGCTAAAACAGGGGCCCGACAGCTCTGCGTTTCCGCCGGTTTGAGTAAACACAGCAAGAACGGAGTGCCCAAACGCCACCGCGGCAGGCTAACGGTCTTACGGAGCGCCTTTAGACTCGACAGACCGCGGGTCACAGGAGGACGTGGAAGACACCCTGCTCGGGGCTGTGGACTCTGCATCAGGACCTACTCCACTCAAAAAAACAAACAAAAAAATAAATAAATAAATAATATCAAAATTACAAAGGATTAGACGCAAATTGCGCTGGATTAAGTTCTTCTCCTTAGTTTAAATCCCTCAGGAGGTTTTAAGGGCCAGAGAAAAGCTGCCTCCAGATTGAAAAAGTTTTCTATTTAAATGGAAAGGATTTTGTTTTTCCCCCCTCTTAGTATTTTTTTTTTTATCTTGGGTGTGTGTGTGTGTGTGTGCGTGTGTGTGTGAGTGAGAAAACCCCCCGATGGCAGCTCTTGTCTGCTGTTGCACTGAGGTGAACCCTCCACCGGCCGGCCCTGGGATTCGGGCTTTAATAAGACGCCGGCCTGCCTACCTAGACTGGGCCCGTTTCAGCCAGTAAACAGCCTCCCATTACCTTACTTAACCTCCACAGCTGCGGGCCGATCTCTCCAGCAGATGTCAGCGCCGTTAACCCCTCGGCTGCTCCAGCCCGCCTCGCCACGCCAGTAACATGTGCGAGACGCGGGGACGGTTTCCTGCGATACTGGCGGAATCCGTCATCTCACACAACTTATGGAACACACACTTAGTCTCCAACAATTTTTCTTTTTTTTTTTTTAAAGAAAGGGAAACAAGAAATCTGGCAAGATATCTGGACAAGCTACATCTTTTTAGCACAGGTTTTTTTTCCTGATGGAAAGAAGCAGTATGGTCCAGTAGCACTTAAATATCTTAAAATGGTTAGACATGACATTCAGACTCAGACCTGACAGCACATTATTCATGAGACTGAAAGTTACTGTATATCTTTACTGAATATGCTCTGCTCTTCTGGCTACACTGACGGCAAGACATATACATATATATATATCCAACCCCAACGACCCTTACTATTTGGAAAGTGGAAATCTTGTTTGCTGTGGTTTCTTTAGAGTAAATGACCCCCTCTCAGAACAGAAACCTCAACCTCACCCCACAAACTGTCCTACGTTCATTCCCCCCCCAAACCAAGCCCCCAGCCCACAGGGCACTGCAGACCCATGTGAGAGAGGGGCGTATTTTTAGTCGGACGATACTTGGGGCGTGACAGTGGTGCTGACAGTGGCGACGTGCGCGTAGTCGATCCCGCTATGTCCAACGCACTAATTTTAGCGGTTTGACTCCTGGTCCCTGACCCCGGCTAAGGCCAGGGTCAATCTGTGCACTTAAACTAGGAATAAAGAATCTGGGGGTGGGGGGTGGGGGGGGTGCTGCAAAATGATCAGGGGAGAAAACAGAGAAAAAGAGGTGAACGTTCCAACGTTCAAAGTATAATCTTTTTCCTGTTTGATTGATATATTGGATGTTCGAATGTGTTTCAGCCATAGAGTTTTGTCATTAATGTATATTTTCCGAAAGAAAGTCTTGTCGGGGTGCTATTGAAGGAACCGCTTCTTCACATGGTTCCCTTCTAGTTTTTCATTTATCCGTTTATTTATTCCCTACATGACGAACCCTAGCTGATTGGCGTATTAGGATTTATGGATGCACATAACAGCTTGTCTCTCCACAAATAAACCCAACGTCTGCGAGGTGCGGTTGATCACAAACGCTGTCAGACTGGAGCTGCGCAGTCAGTCGCACTAGGGCGCACAGCTCATAGCACAGCGTCAGAGTGTAGAATGGGAGCTGGTCGTTCTGCCCATACGGGCCGGTCATTTACATGCGGAGTTGCAGATTCAGGAGCCCTTCAGCTCTTCAGAATCCTGATTATGTCACCCATAGACAACAGAGAGCATCCAGCACTGCCTGAACCCTGGTCTTCTACACTAGACCAGGCTATTGGTTTACAATCAGTTACCTGACTGCCAGGTAATGAACTATTTACCCTTCAGCCCCGTGTGTTTAAAACCAACCCCCTCCATAGAAGGCCAGTGTTTTTGTTTTTCATCTCAGTGGTTTCCACAAAGACTGGGGGCGGGGGGGGGGGGGGGCAAGGGGGGATAATAATCAGTGTGGTTTACCTCCTGGCTGGCACTGTGTAAACAGGGGCGTAATCAGCGCTACGACTCAAAGGAAAATGGGGGGAGGGGGGCGGTGGCTGGGGGGATGAACGGAAAGCAAAAGTGACGGAAAAAATCCACAACATGTGGTTACAGACAGCAACTTGGGTTCGGTCAACTAAGATAGCTATCTTCTTGACTGGCCACAACAAAAGGACAAAAAAAAAACATAGTCAAACCTGGTCATTACAGCAACAAAGGCCATGTTACTGTGAGAACAGAAGACTTAGTTATCAGACTCAAACTCAAACCCTGCCATCTGATAGAAAGTGCTAAACTAGTTGGTTTGGGAATTAGAGTCATTTTGACATAAGAGGATTACGGGGCTGAAGAGCTGAAGGGCTCCTGAATCTGCAACTCCGCATGTTTCCCCTTCTGATGTACTTTATCTGCAGTTCAATCTGACTCCAGTCGGGGAGCAAAATAACTTCAACTGTTTAACGCATCACCATCGCTTGACTCAACCCTTAGCGAACACACACGCCAGTCGTGCTAGTGAATAACACGTCTGTCCTCCTGCAGTCTTTGGCGGTTTCCCAACCCGATTGGTTGGGCCGAGTAGCGGGCCAGCATCCGTGACCCCTGGGTAAACTCGCCGGGGTGGGGTGCTGGGTAGAGGGCTTGTTAGGGACTAACGGGGGTGTGTGCATGCCCCCCCCCCCGCACCACACAAATACACCATGTGTCAAAGGCCTCCTGCCTACGAAAACCCCTCCACTGCAAACTGCACAATGCAGCGATTATCACACCGACCTTCGCCTTCGCCACTAGACGCTACAGCAAACAAGGGGATCGGGGACCACCTTGTGCTGAAAGCGGGGTCCCCTTTTTGTTCTGGGCATTATCGCGGACAGTGCAAGGGTTGGGGGGGGGGCGTTGTACGAGATGATGCAACCGTTTGAACGGTTGATTCTTGTCCCACTTTGGACGGCAGCAGCCACAAAAAAAGGGGGGGGGGGGGCGGGGTTTGCATGTCCACTGTCACTGAGGAAAAAAACAAATAAACAAAATGTCGCCCTGTTCCATGGACATATTCCCTCACCCCACACCAAATGCCCCCACGCCTCTGCCCACACAGACTGACGTCACAAAGACCCCCCACCCCCACGCCGCCCGATGTACACCCACCCACCCACGCCTCACAACACCAACACTTTCATTTGGTTTCAAACCAAAAACTGATTAAAGCATCACGGGGCGCGAACAAAGACGCCCCATAAATCTGGTTGGGTCCTCAGGAACGACGGGGGGCCATGAAAGGGGACTCTGTCCCTCAGCGGCAGATGACCACGACCATCCGTTTGAGCACAACCATTATTTACGTTTCGCAAGGCAGATTCCTTTATTTATTTATAGTGGGGGTTTTTTTGCCTCCCATTTGTCTTTCATGGGCGGATTCCCAACAATAGCGACGATAAAAACGCAAACGAAACTACGTTTTGTCCGTTTTGTTTTGTTTTTTTTGGGGGGGAGGGTGGGACTGGTGTTCTCGCTGGTGTTCGACCCTGAGGGGTTCTTTTTTAGTAGGGTGGCATCTGTCGTCCTGTTGAACAGTCGGTGCCAGGACTGGTGCCCACTTGGTGAGGGGTTCCCGAGGAGACAAACCCATGGCAGCATGGCTGAATGCATTAGAGGAATAATACACTGAAACTGTGCAATAAAGCAATATGGGTTGTGTAGTTTTTAGTTTACACGCTGATGTCGTGCAGTCTTGAGGTGATTTAACTTCCTTCAACAGTTTTATTTTCATAAAACGCACAGCCTGGTACCATAACACAGCTATTTGCTGTGCCTCATGTTTTTTTTGTGCCTCTGTTTCGTCCGTTATTTTCAGTTGCAAACAGAATTTTCAGTTGAAAGAGAATGTTGAGCGGGCTTAAGCAAGAATCTGGTATGGCAGTAAGGCCACTTTCACTGTTAACATTACACTGTTTCTCTGGGCAGGTCACTGGAAAATTATACACACCCTCTCAACCAATCAGAACCTGCCATTTAACCATGTGGCATTAAATAGTCCGATAAACAGCAGAAGCAATTCAGCAGAAGATGAAAATTTCACTGGCCGAAATTCCACACACACTCATTGCTCAAAACATGGAAATTCCATTTCAGTGACATGTATGTTTGTAACACAGTCTATATATATATATATGCAGTAAATAGGTTTTCAAGCATGTGAATGGGGACATAATCACCGAAAATCTGGCACATGCATTCACCTCTGTCAGAGTATTTACATTCAGGCTTTTTTCCAGAATTACTTACACAGCTGACATTTTAAAATCTATTTATACAGCTGGATATTTTACTGGTGAAACTCAGTTTAAGGACTTTGCTCAAGGGGACAACAGCAGTGCTCCTCGTGGGAGTTGAACCTGCAACCTCTAAATTCCAAACACAGTTTCGAGGGGTTCATGCCTGAGTGATGCAGATAAACACGCTGCGAGGGAATGACCTCACAGGTCACATGACCTCCCAGGCCATGAGTCAGGTGATCCTACCTGTGCTGCGTGGCACAGACCATGTTCCAGAGCTGAGTGCTCCTGGCTGTAGGACTGGAGTGTGTTTTCACAAACTTTTAGCCCGCATTCTGAGGCCTGCATAGAGCAGGTGCAGGTATGCCCTCATGTTTCACACTGCACTGCATCATAAGGGCTGAGGCACAGCGATCCCACCAGGGAGTTACACAAGTCCCACCAAGCCACTGAATACACATCCTTATCCTACTTGTTTCAGCTAAAGCACACTCACCTCCCTCATCCCCAGTTCATCCAATGGCACAGGCTTATGATGTCATCATCTTTGGACACGGTGCTCTGCTCTCAAACCTATGTGCCACTGTGCATTAGTGCGTTTCTATTTCCACACAAAAAACAACTGCCGTATACATTGTAAATGAGCATATTTTCAGTCAAACATTTCAGATAAATGCCCCTATCCCACCAATTGAGTTTGTTCTCATTTTCATCAGGCCAGTCAGCTGCGGGCCATCTTCAAACATCCAGCATCCACGTAAATATAACAAGGTTCAGGGAAGGGGTATCTTTGTTCTCCTGTGTATTCAGTTAAATAATTCAGAAGTTGCTTGAGAACAACCTACATTCACAACATATACGTACGTTATATCCTGAACTAATAGGTTCACTGCCTAATGACTTTACAAACCCTAAACTTTGAAGATTCACAGACTCTAAACTTTGAAGATTCACAGTAAAGAGCCTTTTTGGTTATACAACTCCTTAAGAAAGGGAAAGAGAGAGAGTGAAAAAAACAAAGATAAAAACCCACTCGCTTATTCTGCTTGGTTAATCTTTTGTTTTCACCCACGAAAGTAACACAACATAATCCAGTCGCCGTCAGATCCTGTCAGAGCACTTGGGTTTGGATGTCCCCCTTAGAGCTTGCATCAAAAGGGTTTTGTAAGGTATAAAACCCAAATACCAGCTTAAGGGCAGTGAACCCTAAAGATGTTTCGCATTTCTTGTCACGTATCGGGGGAGGGGAGTAAGGGGGCTTTAGCTTCAGCTCTCTCTCAATTAAAGCAAAGCTGAACATGACAGATAGTTTTACCGTTCTACTGCTGATCTGAGAAACTTCAGTGAACCACCGAGCTGCAGAGAGAGAGCTGACGACATCTGCCTGACGTTTCCCACGTTAGCATTGTCTCAGTAGCCACCAGTTCCGTGTACACAAACAGAGACTGACAGGGGCGATGGACTGCACTAGAACACATAGTTGCCACAGAAAACATTAAGAATGCCCCCCACCCCACCTCCACCAACTCCCACCAACCCTGGTGATCGATGACAAAAGTGCATACTTGTACACCGGGATACTAGACTGGCCAGGGGTGATCCATATTCTGTCTCAGATTAGGTCAGAAAGACAGTGGTGCTTTAATCAGTGCAGCAGTCTTATCCTCTGTTATTAACTTCACAACGAAATGGCATAAATAAAGACAAAGAACACAATGATACCCGTGTTGTACTGATTCCCTGTGCAGATCACAAGAAAATTGACCAATCAGAATCCAGCATCTAACCAACCAATGATATACAGTCCAATAAGCAGCTACAATAAATCAGCAGGAAAAATACCATTCCACTGACCAAGAACCAAAAACATGAATGTTGTAGAAAACAAGAAAATTCCATCTCAGTGACACACATGTTTATATTGAAATATGTTCTGTTGGGAGATCTTTAATCTGAGCGCCCAGATGGTCATACTCAACACACGCGCTCTCTCTCACCGTCTGGGAGCAGCACTTACTGTAATGTCTTACATCATGTCGGTTACATCACAAGCGTACGCTGGTTTACCTCTCTGAACTGCGCCGCACATCTTACGCTGGAGAGGTCTGGGAAAAGAGCATCAGCCTATACCCGCCGAAACTTCAACTTTTCTGTTTTGTCACAGGGCAGCCACTCCATCCATATACACCGATAAATCTCACAGCAGAACTACATTAAAGATCACCTCATCTTCTCTCTGGGCCAAATAAAAGCCCAAAGCCCCATTGTAAGGACATGGACACTGTGCCGTAGGAGATGCCATCTTTCTGAGTGAGATGTTAAGCTGGTCATTAGATCTCCCCCAGCAGCTGTCACAAAGAGCCGGGGTTTCCCAGCACCCCTGGACCTTCATTCCCATCCTGTCCCCCAATCAACCCCCACTTTAAATCCGGTCAATGACTCCCTCACCCTTCTGCACCTCAGCCAATGTGTGCTGAGCTTTCTGGTGCAAAATGGCCGCCACACATCACCCTGATTGTGAGTGCTGGCTGCTTCATCTTTATGTGGTTGCTACATGAGTGAGGCTACTTTTCCCCCTTCTGTATGAACTGCTCTTGTATAATAAAAAGCACAGTGTGAATATAATCCTGCACTATTCTCTGGTTGTAAAACTCGTCAGCAGAACCAGAGTAGGCCCAAACGCGACAGCGACCTCGAAAATGTCCCGAAAACAACCCCACAGCAAGGTGCCCTGAGGATACTGGCAGGCACGGCGTCGATGGGATGGTAACCCACGGCGACAGCGGCTGCAGTCTGTCCCGGCCTCAGCATCACTTCATCCCCACAGGCGGCAAATGCAAAACAAACACGCGGAGCCGGCTGGTTTGGATTTGGGCCGCGTAGCGGAGCATGGCGGAGAGTGACGGCCCTGGCGCTCTGAGGCGCTCTGCGGCCGCCGCGCACACATGGTCCTTATATTCCTCTGGTTTGGTGTTGCTGTGAAAAGGGAGGGGAGGGCGACACAGGCTGCATGCTGTTGCCTGGCGTGATGACAGTTACTAGCGCTGATGTGCTTTTAATCACACACACACCAGCACAGACACACACACACACCAACACAGACAGACACACACACACCAGCACACACACACATACATACACCAGCACACACACACACGTATGCCATATGCACAGACAAGTGAAATCAGGCACAAAGTGAGTTAAATGAAAACACTATGGGGAGCCTGTGGTGACGCTGTCATCTGAGGCAATCTGCTAACCAAAAATATTCTCCTCCATTTCAGCTACATTCATTTACAAACTGAAGAGTGGAAAACTTGGCATGTCCTTTAACACACGTCATCAAAAAACTGTTGCCGATTCTTATCTTGTCCGTACATTGACATTTGGTTCTCTTGTCATGGGTTCTGCCTGCAAAACCAATGCACACATTCTCTTCTGTCATTACCTCCAGGAATGCACTCTCCAATGCATCTCAAGTTGCAAAGACTCTGAAACACATCTTATTCAGCCAGCCAGCAGCAGTCGGTTAGTTTTACCATTGTATAAGGCAGTAGCTGGCTTTGCATGGCTGATAGATTCTTGTCACAGCTGTTCCCAAAGTCCAGGGACGTTGCGCAGCAGTTTGGCTGTTTGTGAGCCGGTCCGGGGAAGGCGGGGTGCTGTTCCATGGAAGCAGGCCTCCAGAACGTGCAGGGAGGGGCCCTGCTGATCAGGGAGGTGTACCGTATTGTACCTGTACCACACTGCTCAGGTGTGCGGAATGTGGATTAAAAAAATACCCAAGAAGGAAGCTTCAGCTTTATTCCAGGTAATTTGGAAATTTGCATATTCAGGGACTAACGGACATCCAAAACACACCCATGTAAACACAAAACAAAAGTCGTCACTCAAATATAAAAACACCCAAAGACACACTCATACACATGCACACACATACACACCCACACACACACATACACACCCACACATGTGAAGCATATTCACATACATTCCATCTCTCCCTCTCTCTCACACACAAACACACACACACATGCTCACATGAGAACAGCAAGCATGTTCTATTCACAAAACACAGTTCTATTCACAAAACACACACGCTCATACATGCACGTACACACACACACTCACACACACAAGCATACAAAAGCTCCCATGGTCCTGTGGAAGGCAAACCACACTGCGTTTAATTCCCATCTGATTCTACACTCGTTCCCGGATCACCCCCCCCCCCCCCCCCCCACAGCCCCCCGGGCACACACAACGGGACAGCTGGAGCGGCTGCATGCAGTAACTTCAGGTCACCCTCCGCCCGGCTTCCTCAACCAAAGCCTCCCCCAATACAATGCATCCATTTTCTGGGCTTTCGGCGGGCAGATACTGTAAACAGACGTCCCGAGCCGGGCGTCACAAAGACCCTCCTGAGAGGCTAACGCGATTATATCAGCATCTGAACAGCGGCCATATGACACGCACGCACCCGACCTACATCCACAGAGCCCGTTTTGTGCCACCGATAACCCCCCCCCCCCCCCCCCCAAACCCCCCACCCCCCCCACGAGCCGCTTCATGGGAAAGCAAAAAAAAACATGCCCAGGGGAGGGCGACTTCTCTGCAGGTGAGGCCAGAGCGCTGCTCTCAGACTGCTTACTAAACTGCTGTGGCATTCTGCCCTCAGATTTTTCCTTCAACCACACATCACCAATTCATTTATCATTTGATTTTTCATGAAAAAAACTTGTGTAATATTGAGTTTAAATAAAATCTGATTCAATTGCTTGCATCCGAGACACAAACTGAAGTGGTTTCGGAACCCAGAGGGTCAGATCTGCTTGGGAGATTGTCTGGGAGCAGTACTTACTATGGCAGCGATCGCCATGGGGATCACCATGCCAATAACCGTGGCGATCACCATACCAGGGATATGGCAGCTTGGATATGGGCCAGAATCTCAGAGGGCAGATGGCAGTTTTGTGGTTTTTAAATCACCTTCTTCGCCCACAGGACTGTAAGGACTGTAGACTTCACCTTAGACCTGCCTTCACTGAGCTGATTAAGAAATATTACTTACATCCCCGTTGACTGAGTCCTTATAGACCTTATCACTGAACTGCTTTAACTTTTTGGAGTGATGCTTAGTCTGCACGCAAACCTGTAAATCCTGTTAATTCTGTCTCTTTCCAAACCTCTCACCGACCAACACGACATGCGCGTTGGCAAATCTGTAATGACGTCACACGGTCAGAGTTGCACCCGGGATTCAGACCAATGGAGTTCCAGTAGCACACTGAAATGTGACCTTTGACCTGGGAGTGCCGCAGGAATGAGAGGGCAGCCTCCCCCCTCCTTGCCTGCAACTCCTGCTGTAATTTGTTTTTGTTCTGGTGGTTAATGCTACAGGATAGAAGCTTGCTTTGTATCTTTCCACATAATTGGGAGGACACGCACATGCACACACACACACTCACACGAGGTACAATCAGGACACAGAGGTCATGTCCTCTGTATTTTTCATGTCATTTTTTGCTGAGGAACGCTGAGAAAAAGTGATGAACTGAGAAACAGCAGGGGCTACATGTTGAAGGTTTTTGCTGTCAACAAAATCTCTTCTTTACACCTTACAACACTTACTAATTATCACTCTTTTGGAGGGGGGGGGTCCCTCTTCTCAGATTCATAACACATGAAAATATTTTTAACCCTACACACACACACAAAGAACAATATGTCAAAAAAATCAATTATCGGTAGAAAAAAAAAAAAATTGTTGGTGAACTCCCGGCCTGTGAATCCTGCCCTGTGTTTTGCTTGTGCCAGGCGAGGGGGCAGGCTGAAGAAACGGTGCTGAAGGACTTCTGGGTAGGGTGTTTTCCGTATGACTCAGTGCACACTGTTGGTGCACTTCTCTGGAACAAACACAAACGGACTCTTTCTCAGGAAAGGGGCGTGGCCATACTGGCAGTGAGCTCACGCGGGCGGCCAATCAGGGCCTTGCTTGACGGCCAACTGGCACATTCATGAATGGCCTGCAGGGAGTTGGGTTTTAGCCCGTCTAAAGCACATTACTTAAGCTGGGAGTTTAAACCCAACTCCACCACAATAAAACTAATGTTGTTTATTAACGTACAGGGTTGCAAGTTCAGAATTTCTCTTTTAATTTGCCCCTAAGAGAAAGATTGTGTTTATTTTGGAACAGTGGCATTTGGGCTCATTTGGAAATACAGAACAAATGTTGATTATATCCAGAGAACAGTCCTCACCCACTCAAGGAATTAGCCGAGATGATTCATTTAATAATATTTTCCTTGAAATCAGAGTTCTTCATGTTAAACTGGTTGGTACTTAGGAGGAGGGACAGTTTGTTCCCATTTCTCCAGTTTTAGGAAGACTAGAACCTTCTGCATCTCCAGTCTAGTGAACTGCTGTACGCACATGTCATGCAAGCTTTTGTACCTTTAATCTCGATACAAAATATGCGCTCCCTAAGTTTTATTTCTCCAAAGGCTCTCCGGGATGTTTACAACTAGCTACAAACAGCGCTGACAGAGCTGACATCTAGCGGATGCAGAGACCGCTGGAGTGTTCAAGTCCAGGCTTGACGCAGTGCTGGATGCTCTCCACACTGTGGGTGAATGACAAGCCTTGACGGGCTGAGTGGCTTGTTGTGGTTGCTGGACACTAAACAGGCTGTCTGAGCCACTTTCTGGATAAACCGTTCTTTGTTTATTGTGGTATGAGTATGTTTATTCTGGATGAAGCAGCACCGAGATCCCCACAGGTTATGAGGGATACTCCTGCCTCTCCACGGGGGGCCCACATTAAAACCCTCCCTGGCACACCTAATCCCCAGCAGTTCTTTGACACTCTTATCCAGAGAAGCCCACAAAGGCTTGAGTTTCATTGATATGTCTAAACGATCCACTTAAACACCCGGACAGTTTTTTACAAAAAGCTAAACATGATGATCAAAGGGCACAGCGGCAGTACCACACCTGGGATTCGAACCTGCAACCTCTACATGACAAGCCCACAGCTCCAGCAGGCAGTGTAGCAGTAAAAAGCAATCAGAGTGGATACTGTGTAGAAATATAAAATGCCAGAATACATTTGCATCTTAGCTTTTCCCTTTCTCTAATTCTCATTCCCCGTCTTCTTAAATTCACTACTTACCTCTGTCTCTAGTATTCCCACATTTTATTATTATCATTTTATGTCCTTTGAACTGGATTTACTGGGTGGGGTTTTGGAGCCCTCTTCAGAGGGTCCATACGCCCAAAGTAATGTACAAATAAAGTTTACTGTTACTATGCTCATAGTTATGATGATGGTGGTTATTATTTATTATTATTGTTATTATTATACAGCTGCCCTTTCTTATTCTTATCCCCGAGAGGAACCACAGAGAACAGCGAGATGGGGGAGAAGAGGCAGTTTTTCTCAGTTAAAGGGTGTAGATCGCAGCCTTGAGGGGTGAAGGGGATGAGCTAAGGGATGGGGGGTGGGGGGGGATAGCTGGGGAGGGGACAGGCACATGGTGGGCTATGGGGAGCACTGCTGGCAGGGGCTAGAGATGGGCGGAGGGAGGGAGGGGAACAGACCAAAAAACTTGGGTGTCAAACTTCTGGACCGCCACAATCACCACAACCCATTCGCCTCCTCCAAAACTCTTCAGGACAGGAAATGCGGCACTGTCCTCTTCCCGCCACCGCCGGCCAACGGGGAAGCCGATTGGCTGGTAACCCTCTCCCCTTCAGCCAGTGACTGTGGGCCAGGGGCTGCGGCCGAGACTGGGCCCGGCCCAACAACAACATCTGCTTGGCCGCAGCTCAGATTCTTGGACTCTTTGTGCGGCGCTGTTTGCTTTGCTCAATGAAATGCCTCTGTATTCTTGGAAGAGAGAGGAAAGAAAGAACGAGAAGATGGAAAGAAAGAATGAAAGTGGGTATGGAAACAGGAAGGGGGGGACTGTCTTTGCAGCATGTTATCATAGCCTAATGCCCCCTTCTCCCCCCCCCCCACCTGTTCCCAGAATTCAGGGGTGGCTGTGGTCAGTAAGAACAAGGACAGTGAAATGTGTGTGGGTGTGTGAGCTGGCCGGCGGTTTTGTAAGCTAGCTCCGATTGGCTTGAGGTTTACTAAGCCAGCTCTAATCGGGCAGCAGTTTACTAAGCTAGCTCTGATTGGACAGCAGTTTTCTAAGCTGGGTCTGACTGGGTCTGAGGTTTACTAAGTCAGCTTTGATAGGCCGGTGTTTAAAGCTGTTATAGGCCGGCAGTCTACTACGGCAGCAGTGCAGGGGAAAGCCCAGGTCTGCTTTATAAAGCTCCACCCCCGTAGCGGTGCCGTGCCAGTGAATTTAACACCGAGAGCGGAGACCCACAAGGCAGGATGGGACAAGACATCCGTCTCACAGGCTGTGAGGCACAAACACTCACACACACGCACTCACACACACACACTCACTCGCTCACACATGCACACACACGCTCACTCACACACACACACACACACACACACTTACACACGCAATCACGCTCACACACACTCACACATACACGCTCACACACACACACACACACACACACACGCTTACACACACACTCACACACACAGTAAGTAACAGAGAGAGAGATCGCCTGGAGGTAAAGCAATTCAATAAATCTGCCCTAAACGGTGCAGAGCCAGCCAGCCAGCCAGCCATGTAACTGAATTAATGAGGTCTTTGCTGCGCTGGGGCGGAGATGCTGGAGACACTCTGGGTGCAGCTGGGGTTCCGCACTGGGCCCGCCCCCCGCGCCGGTGGCCTCTACCACCGAGGTTCCGCAGATCTGCTTCCAGCTTCGGTTACCGTCACTGCGCCACACACCCCCCCCCCCCATCTCCCCAGCAAACTAACTCCTAGTAGCATTTACCATTTCCCCCAAATGCAGACCGCTCACAGAGAGCCGACAAAATGCGAAAGAGAGCCCTGACCCACAACATTACATTTACGGCGCATTCGCTAACGCAGAGCGACCAACGCAGCTTACGTTCTCATACAGATACACGTTAATCAATTCGCTGTTTTACTACCGGGTGCAACACCAGTACCCTACCCGGGAACCGAGCCTAGAAACCCAGTTTCGAGCCCTGCTCCATAAGCACTACACACAGCTGCCACGACAGGTATAACAGTCTAAGCAAGCAGGTTGCAGCCCAGGAATCGCTGGGCCTTTTTTAGCCACAAGCAAGTTTAATGAGTACAAGAACAGACTGACTTTCTGATGGCTTCTTCAGAGTCTAACCTGAATAATCTCCCCAGGCTGTTGAGCTCCACTCTATTCTTCTTCACATCATCTGGGCAAACGCTGCTTGTTTCACAAAAACGGAAAGACTGACAGGAGAAGGTCAGATCATAAGACAGACTCTAAAAATAAAGACTCAAAGATGGACACAAGAAAATTTTCACCAAAAGCTAATTTAGGAAAACTAAGGACTAGATTGAATCATACAAACTGCTTCGATAAGGTCATGTGCAATTAAATTAAAATAAACTTTACATCATGGCACATATGTTGTTGAGTAAGTCATATTTCACTGGAGGCAAGTTAATGTGTTCTTTTCATTTCAAAACACGTTAGCATACACTCTTAGAGAGACCAAAGTCCATTCTGATTGAATTGTGCATGACCTTAAAGGGACAAAGTGCGTTTGATTCAATCTAGTCCTTAAGTGAAAACATCCCCTAAAGACTCATGTCCTTTCAGTCATTTAATCATTTTTAAAAGCCCGTCATTGTGCTGGGCAGAGCAGAAAAAGGTGACGTGTTTGGGTGACGGCAGCTTTGGTCAGGCTAAATTAACACAGCTGAAAGGACCGACGCCATTTTTATTGAGCTCAGAATGGATTCTCTCCCAGCGTTCACCTCACATCCAACACCGGCATTCAAACACTCAACAGCGCTCACACGAAAATATTTTTTTTTCTGAATGCAGGCCTGGTCTTCACCAGTTATCCAAGTTAACAGAGTAGGGAGGAAGAGAGAGAAAAAGCTGTACTTCCCTGCCTGTCATGTCTCTCTCTCTTTTTAAAAGAGAAACTTTTAAAAAGAGCAACTTCTTTTCTAGATCCATTATTTCTGTTTTATTATCAGGTCTCAATAGAGGGGGGTGGAGTTGGAGTTGGAGTTGGAGTTGGAGTTGGAGTTGGGGGTGGGGGGGTGGGGGGGGCAAAGGAAATCGAGTAAAACGCTGACACAAGCGATCCGACCTCTTAAGAAAAAGCAGCTCTTCTGCAGAGGAGCCAGAATCAGTCACTCAGAGTCGTAACGCTCTTTGGAAGGTGACCTTGGATTTAAAGAGGCAACAAAAAAATCAAACACAAAGTATGGGTCCGACTTGCAGGCCGGAGAGCGGAATAACCTCTCGCTCTCTCCCTCTCCAGCGCCACAGAAAAGACAAACACCGGCTTTTCTACTCAGCGCCTCGAGGCTGAGGTCGCCACTCTCACTGTTGTTACGCTTGTGAAACAGCGGAGGTCGAGGTGTTTAGAACTTATTTAGAAGAGAAGGGGGAAAAAAACAAGGGAAAGAGTTTGCTTAAAAAAAAAAACTGCTTCCAGTGCATGGAGCAGTCATATTCAGATCAAAGTAAAAAAAAAACCAAATCCTGTGTATTTCCCCGCTGCAAGCTTTTCATTACATTCCCCAAATTTGCAACTTTAGGGGTTTTTGTAAGGAAAGAGGAGAAATGGGAAAGGAGAAGGCCTGCCTTCCTATTTCCTTATACACAGGAAGGAACTTTAACGCACAAACAGAACATACATTACTTGTGAGCCAAGCTCAAATAGGAAAGAGGGAGGGAGGGAGACAGGGAGGGAAAGAGGGAGGGGAGCAGGGAAGGGGGCTGAAAACTGGCTGAGCAGAAGAGAGGGGTCCTGTGAGGTGAATTAAAAGAATTTAGGTCATTCCAGCGGAGGATTTTAACCAGCTCAGTCCCAGGGCCGGGTGGAAATATTTATGGAGGCAGGCCGGTGGAGTGAGCACCACGTCATTCACACACTGTGAGAGAACACTGCTACAGGCCCGGCCGTCACTACTATACCAAAAACACACACGCACACTCACACACACACTGCTACAGGCCCAGCCCTCACTACTATACCAAACACACACACACACACACACACACACACTGCTACAGGCCCAGCCCTCACTATTATACCAAACACACAGACACACACACACACACACACACTGCTACAGACCCAGCCCTCACTGCTATACCAAACACACACACACACACACACACACACATACACTGCTACAGGCCCGGCCGTCACTACTATACCAAAAACACACACACACACACTGCTACAGGCCCAGCCCTCACTACTATACCAAACACACACACACACTGCTACAGGCCCAGCCCTCACTATTATACCAAACACACAGACACACACACACACACACACACTGCTACAGGCCTGGCCCTCACTACTATACCATACACACACACACACACACACACACACACACACACACAGGCCCAGCCCTCACTACTATACCAAACACACACACACACACACACACTGCTACAGGCCCAGCCCTCACTATTATACCAAACACACACACACACACACATGCACTGCTACAGGCCCAGCCCTCACTACTATACCAAACACACACACACACATACTACTGTATCAAACACACACACACACACACACACACACTACTGTACTGCACAGACAGACACTACTATACCAAACAAACACACACACAACACTGTACCAAACACTCACTGCTGTACCACAGACACAAACATACAGCTGTACCACACATACATAAACTTAGGCAAACCATGTGCCCTTACCTTCTACACACTCTCTCTCTCTCACACTCTCTCACTCTTGTTCCCTCTCTCCCCCATCCACACTCAAGTCTTCCTCTCATTTTCTCACTCTACCTTGTGTTCTCTCTCTTTCCCTTTGTCTGTTGTTCTCTCTCTCCCTCCCTCTTGCTCGCTCTCCCATTTTCACCCGCCGGTTGCCGTGCTGCCATCCCCGTGGTAACGCTGCCTATATCACTGCTGTCCCTCCTCAAACAATGGAGCTATTCAGTAGCCTAAAGCCCCGCCCCCTCTGTGTCCTACAGCCCACTGTGTGTGTCTGTGTCCTACAGCCCACTGTGTGTCTGTGTGTTTCTGTGTCCTACAGCCCACTGTGAGTCTGTGTGTGTCTGTGTCCTACAGCCCATTGTGTGTCTGTGTGTGTCTGTGTCCTACAGCCCACTGTGTGTCTGTGTGTGTCTGTGTCCTACAGCCCACTGTGTGTCTGTGTGTGTCTGTGTCCTACAGCCCACTGTGTGTCTGTGTGTGTCTGTGTCCTACAGCCCACTGTGTGTCTGTGTGTGTCTGTGTCCTACAGCCCACTGTGAGTCTGTGTGTGTCTGTGTCCTACAGCCCACTGTGTGTCTGTGTGTGTCTGTGTCCTACAGCCCACTGTGTGTCTGTGTGTGTCTGTGTCCTACAGCCCACTGTGTGTCTGTGTGTGTCTGTGTCCTACAGCCCACTGTGTGTCTGTGTGTGTCTGTGTCCTACAGCCCACTGTGTGTCTGTGTGTGTCTGTGTCCTACAGCCCACTGTGTGTCTGTGTGTGTCTGTGTCCTACAGCCCACTGTGTGTCTGTGTGTGTCTGTGTCCTACAGCCCACTGTGTGTCTGTGTGTGTCTGTGTCCTACAGCCCACTGTGAGTCTGTGTGTGTCTGTGTCCTACAGCCCACTGTGAGTCTGTGTGTGTCTGTGTCCTACAGCCCACTGTGTGTCTGTGTGTGTCTGTGTCCTACAGCCCACTGTGAGTCTGTGTGTGTCTGTGTCCTACAGCCCATTGTGTGTCTGTGTGTGTCTGTGTCCTACAGCCCACTGTGTGTCTGTGTGTGTCTGTGCCCTACAGCCCACTGTGTGTCTGTGTGTGTCTGTGTCCTACAGCCCATTGTGTGTCTGTGTGTGTCTGTGTCCTACAGCCCACTGTGTGTCTGTGTGTGTCTGTGTCCTACAGCCCACTGTGAGTCTGTGTGTGTCTGTGTCCTACAGCCCATTGTGTGTCTGTGTGTGTCTGTGTCCTACAGCCCACTGTGAGTCTGTGTGTGACTGTGTCCTACAGCCCATTGTGTGTCTGTGTGTGTCTGTGTCCTACAGCCCACTGTGTGTCTGTGTGTGTCTGTGTCCTACAGCCCATTGTGTGTCTGTGTGTGTCTGTGTGTGTCTGTGTCATACAGTTTACTGTGAGTCTGTGTGTGTCTGTGTCCTACAGCCCACTGTGTGACTGTGTGTGTCTGTGTCCTACAGCCCACTGTGAGTCTGTGTGTGTCTGTGTCCTACAGCCCATTGTGTGTCTGTGTGTGTCTGTGTGTGTCTGTGTCATACAGTTTACTGTGAGTCTGTGTGTGTCTGTGTCCTACAGCCCACTGTGTGTCTGTGTGTGTCTGTGTCCTACAGCCCACTGTGTGACTGTGTGTGTCTGTGTCCTACAGCCCACTGTGTGTCTGTGTGTGTCTGTGTCCTACAGCCCATTGTGTGTCTGTGTGTGTTTGTGTGTCTGTCCTACAGCCCATTGTGTGTCTTGCTGCTCACTGTGTCTTACACCCACTCTCTCTCTCTCTCTCTCTCTCTCACACACACACACACACCCTTCCTCCCTTGCACACATGCACACACACACACAATGTAAACACTCTTATTAAGTTGTGACTCATTGTATAGACATAAAGAGTGGACAGATTCCATTCAGGTTCTCAGACGAGAACCCAACAAAACAGCCACAGCAGCAAGGCCCTGCGCACAGACGGTGTGCGCAAAATCCAATTACCCAGCTTCAGGATTAAAATTCCTGCAGTCTGGCAGGTGATGGCTCCTTCTTTTCAGCCAAACACTGCCACGGGCGCCACGGACGCTAGCACGGGGCCAGAGCCGGACCAGGGCGTCCCACCCCAAACAGGCCTACGGTAAGGACCAACAACAGTCAATTGCCTACCTGGTACCTACACCCCCCGCTAAGGGACAACCTAGCTGCAGCTTCCGTTAGCAATGGGATACAATCTAACATGGCAAAAGGGGGCTTTGCGTGTCCTGAATCTATATGATGCAGCTCATCATAAACCCACTACTGCTACCGCAACCCAAGAGTCCGCCAAGCAGCCCTGCTGAGCTGTGTGTGTGCGTGTGTGTGTGTATGTGTGTGTGTGTGAGTGAGTCTGTGCGCAATTATGCGTGTGTGTGCACAATTACGCATGTGCACGCTGTGGAAAAAATGTTGAAAAACAGAGCAAAATGTCTCTATCAAACCAAAAAGGGTCATCTGAGCTGGTGGACACAGTGAATAACAGAACATTGGGACTGCAATCTCCTCACCCATACCCTGATAAACCAGCAGTTTCTTTCTTTCAGAGTCTGGTTATTTTCACCTCCGACAGAGAAAAACAGAGCTATATTGAGGTTACTACAGTGCAGCAGTGTTGCTTTAAATAATATTTACCATAGCCTTGAATTTCTTATCTAAAGGAAAAAAAACGTTGACATTGTGGATACTCCAGAGTACAAAGACATGTTTTACTTCTCAAAGATGAAAGAGAAGCTAAAGCCCCAAGAAACTGTAGTAAGCGGGACTATTTCATAATATTTAAAATGATATGCTTTCATATTTATAATTCTGGACATCAAAATGTTAAAAAGCTGGCAGCGAAACAGGCAGTTTCCCCAGCCTGATTCAGAACATGGGGTCCAATGAAAACAGCCCAGCAAAACCATCTTTTACGCTGCTGGTTTGAGCTCGTCCTCCAGTTCAGAACTACAACTTGTAAAAATGGCGGCATGGATTCAGCAGCGTAATCAAACATCACTGACATACATAATCGCTCAGCAACTTGGGTAAGGAAGTCTTGAATCCAGAGGTACAATTTGTGAGAAAGGGTCCTGAAAAGATGCATAGATTTTTTTTGCCAAAGGATGCCAGCTAAATTGTTTGTTTTCTGTTTGTTTTTTTTTTGTATTTCTGAGAGAGGATTCAGTCAGCCCAGTAAAGTTATTTCCTCAGGTTTTTCTTCTGTGCATTACAGAAGAAAAACCTGATGTTTTTTACCAGAAAACTCTTGATGGGTATTTACTGTATCACTGGCTGTTCTACAGTTGTGCTCACATTGCTCTTCTCACTATGGCGATATGCAATAAATCTTCCATCTCCATTTTAGACCTTGTTTATGTTTGATATATGGATGGAGTGCTTGCGACATTATTGGTGTACTGTCAATGTTTAATAGACCTCAACCAATAAATGCCAAGAAATTGAGGTTTGCCTGATGTAACTGAACGTGCAAAACAAGGTTTTCTCATTTCCCGAAAAGTTGTCTCTCTTTTCTTTCAATGATGCCAACAAAATGTATATCAACAGTACTGGTGTGCTGTGAGAATGGGAGTGTGAATAAAGAAGCACAGGACGGTGTGTGTGTGTGTGTGTGTGTGTGTGTGTGTGTGTGAAGTGAGTGTTTATGCAAACAGCAGACAGACGAGTTCTGGCCCGTGACAGGAGGCACGTCGGCCTGTGAGTGTCCCTCTCTGAACCTGCGCTTGTCCGCTCTCTCTCTCTCCTGGCTATATATAACCCCCCCCCCCCCCCCCCCCCCCCCCACCCCGCCCAAATAACTCCCACACCTCTGGAATGCCATGACCAGTCTCCCAGTTATGAGTTTCACTGCCCCACCCCCTCCTAAACACCCCTCCACCCCCCAAAAAACGCACCGAGCTAATGCTCCCAGCCCGTTATGGCCTGCGTGGAATCCCAAAATAACCCCAGTCATCGCTGACAGGTTTTATTTTATTTATTTTTTTAAACGACTTTTCCTTGTCGCGTTTACCATTTGCACCATTCTCCCATGGGTAGAGGCAAAGCGAGAGGCATGGGCCATAACCCAGACCCCACATGGGGGAAGACCATGCACCTCTCCTGGCTTCTGAAGGTTTTTCCACAACTTCTGACAGATCAGGTGACCAACCTGCACCAGCACTGGTTCAAAGAGATGAGATTTCTACTTATTAACCAGGAAATGATGATTTCCAAACCAAAAAATGGCTATATTGCCACACGTTCTTTCCATATACCAGCTCTTGTTGAGTGTGCTCATTCCGTACCCAAGTCCTCTGCCTCCAGTCGAGACCTATGGGGTCTGAATGTCACTACTTTCTCGTCAATCTAAGGGAAAAAAAAACCTCAAGAAAAATCTGAATCCTTGATTTTGAAACACTGGGCACTTGCACCGTAGTGGGATGAGAGGGGTGTTGATTCACAATAAGGAGAAAGAAATCAGGTAATCACTGATTTACGCAACTGTGGCATTTTAAACCAGTAAAAATCAGAATGTGACGGGTGAGATGGTTCATGGGAGCCGGTTCCATTTGAGTGGGTGGTTGTGTCAGAGGTCTTGGCAGAGACAGGGGTGTGGGATGGGGGTGGGGCGGTCCGGGGGAGGGGAGTTCTGGCTCATAGGATGGCTTTCAGTGCCCAGTCTAAATAAGAGGCCGAGATCTTACAACAGTCTCACCTCCCTGTCCCATATTTTTTTATTTTTTATTTATGCATTTATTTATTTTATTCACAGTTTAGTTCACCAGAGAAACAGCCCACGTTATACAGCATTGCCTCCATTGCTTCATACGGTGAACAGATGGTTTAGCACTCGTGATTTTGGCCAAATCGCTGTGTGGTGTTAAGCAATAAATCGGCCATCGACTGGCCTCAGATGGTCAGATCTTGCGAGATGTCCGGTCACTTTGTCCTCACTGTCAGGGCACGGCGTTTGGCACCAGTAGCGGGGGTTGCTATGGCAGGGACGTGGCAGAAGGGGGGGGGGGGGGTGTTGGGGGGGGGGGGGGGGGTTGGATTCTCAGAAGGCTGTCTGTGGTTTTGTGGTTTTTTTGGGTTGAATCTCCATCTTCATACATAGAGCCATACCCTTCTCCAAAGACCTGCCTTCACTGAGCTTATGTGACTCTGGCTTGCAAACATTGGGTCGCATCCCAAAATGAAGGCAGCTTCAACCACTTCTGCCAAATTTGAAGCAAATTTGAAGAGGGAGCTAGACTGAATGTTAACCTTTAAAGTCTAAAGGATCACCCGAGCCCCTTTCACAGTGGCCTTACCCAGCCTGTGGTGGAGCGGTGCGTCACAGAGCAGGGCTGTGGGTTTGAGTATGGGGATGAGCATGATGGCTGCAGAAACTGCAGTTCATTACTCTTGGACGGCGATGGGAAAACAGAGGTTTGGGGTGAGGGTTTGGCTTCCCCTGCTGCCTGGCACGGCCAGGCGGATATTTTCATAAACCAGCCAAGAGAGTCTCCCAGGGAGGCAGACCAAGAGGAAGTTTCGCTCTTGAGAAAGGACACACGGATGAGCTTTGGGTACACCCTGGCCTGTGGCACCCCGATACTGGGCAGGCACACAGACAGAGGCTGGTCTCTGTCTGACCAACGATGGTCCGAGTTCTGTGCTCCTTTCCAACAAAGGTTTAAAACCCCAGCTCCAGACAACAGAACTACTACTGCCATGTATTTCTTACTTCCCATACAGTAAACCAGCTGGTTGCACTAACTAGCTCCCCTACCTGGCTGGAGAACAGTGCTAATTGAAATCAGCTGGTTTAGTGCTGGAACACATACATGGTGGGACTTGTGCTTTCTGAATCTGGGGTTTCCCACCTCTGCTGTCCAAAGACCGCAGTGGAACACGCCTCCCTGGTCAGACTCCCAACCTCTGAGTCTGACTAATTCTTCAGGCCTCAGATTCCCAGATTCTGGTGAAATGTGCTTGGCTAATAGACCAGCGGTCAGCCGCAACTTCTGACAAAATCCCACAACAGAGGTGGAATGTGAATAAACTGCCCAAGCTGACTGAATCCGCCGTCACAAATCTCCCACACAGATATACATATCCACCTTCACTTATCAGATTGGAAATGCAAGCACACACACACATGCATGCACACACACATACTCATTCACATGCATTCATACACACAAACACACACATATCTGCACACACACACACACACATTACCCCACAAGTAGCAGCTCTCTACTTTTGTCCACTAACAGGAAACTGAGTGATAAGCACTTGTACCTAATTAACTTCACCTTCGTGGTCACACTTTACAGTGTTTTACAAGCGTCAGTGCAAAGGTGTATTTTCCATTTACTCACAAGCGTATCTTTTAACTGCAAACAGCATACGCGGTGAGGAGGAAACAGTTCCCACAAACATTAACCAATGCATACAAAAGGGCATCACGCAAAATCTCCCATTACACAATTTACTCTGTAATCCCAACTATGCAACTTAGACAAACTGTGTACTAGGCTGGATAATAATACACATAAACCCATGAATAAACAAGGCAGTGCATTTCCCATTACGCAATTTAGCCTGTAATCTCACGCACTTGAGGTCTGGTGAAATGAGCTATAGACTACGGCTGCTCCATCACACAATATCACACATACACACACACAGAGGGAGTTAGCAGAATTAGCAGAGTTAGCAGAGTTGGGAGAGTTAGCAGTCAGCGCAGTTAGCGGAGCTAGCACAGTTAGCAGCATTAGTGGAGCTAGCAGGCTTAGCGGAGTTGGCACAGTTAGCAAAGTTAGCGCAGTCAGCAGAGCTAGTGGAGTTAGCAGCGTTAGTGGAGCTAGCAGAGTCAGCAAAGTTAGGGCAGTTAGCATAGCGGCCAAAGTGGGTTTTCCCCAAACTATTACAGGATTAAGATACAAGTGAAACAGGTTGATTTGCTACATAAATCCATAACTGACCACCTGACCCTCACATCCTCTGTGAAATTATCCAGAAATACAGGACCAACTGTGGAGGGAGTAAGGATGGGGGTTGGGGGGTTGTGGGTCAGGCGAAACACAAACATGTCAAAATGTAAGAACTATTCAATTTTCCCCTCGCCGCTCAGGAAACGGCGTTTAAATCGGGTATATTTTTAAAAGCAGGCAGACATTAGTGAAAGTCACATCTGTGTGAATGTCGTCCCCCCCCCCGGCTGTTCCGGGTATCTGAAAGGGGGTGGGGGCACACATGTAAGCTCCACAGAAAGCGCTTTCCTCTCCAGCTGTCTAAACCCTGAGAAACAGGCCGTCCATCATGGCCGCCCAGCAGGGATTATGTTTCTGACAGTCTACTTCCCTCACCCGCTCCGGCCCTCCAGCCTGCTTTCAGAAAACACAGCAACTGGGGCAGCTGTGTGTGTGTGTGTGTGTGTGTGTGCGCTCGCATATCTGTGTTTGCTTGCGTCTGTCAGTTTGCATGAGTGTATCAGTGCATGCATCTATTGGTCACTTAAGGCATTTGTATATGTCCATGTCCCATGTTTGAGTGTGTGCTCAAATCTGAATGTGCAGGTCTCCAGGTGTGCATGCCTGTATGTGCATCTACTTGTGTCTGAATGCACGTGTTTGTATGCATACATGTGAATGTATGCATGTGT
Organism: Albula glossodonta; assembly: GCA_019788955.1. Taxonomy (NCBI): domain Eukaryota; kingdom Metazoa; phylum Chordata; class Actinopteri; order Albuliformes; family Albulidae; genus Albula; species Albula glossodonta. Next base: position 129,563 of record JAFBMS010000191.1, read on the forward strand.
GCACATGCATACAGTATGTGTGTCTGTATGTGTTTAAGAGAGTTTATGTGTGTGCACATGTATGTATCTTTGACAGCACATTTGTGTGCATGTGGGTTTGTGTGTGTGCGCAGGTTTGTATGCGTGCATCTGTGTACAGGTTTGTGTGCGTGTGCATCCATCTGTGCGTTTGCGTGTGTGAGGGAATGCATGTGCACGGCGTTTTAATGCTCCACATTCCTGAATTCAAATGCAGCACTCAAAAACAAAGCAAAAAAAAAGAGAAAGGGAAAAGACTTACAGACACACAGACTGCAGCTGGGCCCCCAGCCTTCAGATACAGAACGCCCAAAAAAAAAATCATCGGATCTGTTTTTCTAAGCCCCTTCAGCTCAAATGCAGGTTTAAAAAAATGAAATGCAATGGTGGATAGGTGTCTTTGCACATTAGTGAGGGGAGGCCAAGAGCAGGATTTTACTGTTAAATTCAATGTGCTTTTTTAAGGCTTATCTGACAAATTGAGGACCAGCGGAAGAGACTGGTGTCCCTCAGCTCAACTGGTCCTACAGGACGAGAGAGAAAGGGAGAGGGAGGGAGAATGAGAGAAAAAGAGAGAAAGAGAGGCCTTGTAGCAGATTACTTCTTGACAGTGGCCTATTGTTAATTGGGTGCCATGTGTGAAGGCTACAGAGAGATTAGTTTATACAGCTGCTGCCATGTCAAAAGCGCCCTTAACAAGACACACATGGCAACCCTCAGTTTGGCCAAATATGGGCAAACTCTGATAGCGCTGGAGCTTCACGGGTAAAGGAAGCAGACTTTACACAAGCTGATAGAGACATTTTTAAAAACGCGTTACGGATTTTCAAAACGGGGTTTTTTTGAAAATAAACCATACGGGGAGAGCGACTGCCGTGTTTTCGATTTTTCATCCGAGAGCCTGGTCGAGTTTCCGAAAAGCCCCAGAGCCAGCGCGCCCAGACCTTAAATCATATAGCTGAGGATAGAGATTTCGATCAGAAAGCCCACCAGATTCTCAGCTTTGTATTCATAACCTTACATTCCATCAGATCAGTGGCCCACCAAACCGAGCTTCAAGGCATTTCTGTGCCCATGGGAGACATCTGTTCAGTCAACAACGCTTGTCCTCTTTTTCCAATTAATTACGAACCCCCAAAAATCAAATATGAGCTAAATATCACTGTAGGACAAACACAAAATCAGTCATCGTGAGCACAGTTGACACTTTCCCCGTGGCAATATGCTAATACAGTAATGTGATTGTATGCTAACGGCAACACCCGCTAATAAAGTGAGGTGACTGTACGCTAAGACATCCGTAGTAAAGCGCTGAGGCGGCTACGCTAAACGCTAACGCCAGCTAAGATACTGAGGTGGTTGTGTGTCAATGCTAACACCTGCTAATACACAGAGGTTGGCGGTATGCTAACACTAATACGCTGAGGTGGTCCCGTGCTAAGGCTTGCTAACATACAGATGCGATCCCATTCACAGGGAACAGCAGAGGAATGCACTCTCTCATCTGAGCATCTGAGGTTAGACGGCTGATAAGGGTCTTTACTCAATGCTCCCATTAGCCTGGTCTGTCTCAGTCAGCACTGCTGCGCTATCTCCCAAAGCATTCGAATGAGGTAGTGCTTTAGCCTGATAAAGGCTAAACTTCTGGGCTGTTTTTTTTTTTTTTTTTTAAACAGCCCTGATTACCATCAACAGAAAGGTGCTCTGTGTCTACAGGAGTGAAAGACAGGAGCTTTCCACACCCCCCCCACCCCGAACTTCCCAAAAATCGGCCCCCTCAAACAGACATGCTAATGCTAACTATGCCTGTGGTCCTACCTCCCTTTGTGGAAAATATAACATCTGTTTGTCTAAAAGAGGTCAGAGCTAAGGGAATCTGTTGGAGTGTTTGCTGTACATACACACACAAAGAAGCACACACAAACACAATTACACATACAAACTGACAAACACGCACACATACATACACACTCTATTCTCTGTTTCTTAACTTTTCTGATTGCACAGACTGGAGCGTGTCAAACATTTCACTGCCTTTTACACTACACGGCACATGCGAAAAATAAACTCCTTGAATCTTGAAAACACAGAAACATACACACACTGTTCGAGCCTGAAGAGAAATGGTAATCTCTTTAGATGCGAGAAACACTGAACTGGACCCTAAAAACATTTGCTTCACAGAGGCCGAAAAAGTCACAGTCATGTTAGCACACTGAACAAATAAACATTACTTAATGATGATGATGGCTATATTCTGTTTTGTGATTGTGGGCTAAGTTTCAAATTTTCCAACTCATCCAGCACAATCCCCACCCACTGATGGGCCATTTCCTTCACAGGATTACCTTGGGTCACCTTTCAACATGGGGCGGAACGTAGCCCTCTCCAAACGCACGCTTGTTTCGCTAAAACTAAGCCAAATCTGACACAAATCTATTCTGCCATTCACCATGCTCACATGGTTTATTATAACACCCATGACTAGGGGAAATCTGTCTCAGGAAGTTAGGAAATAAAGACTGACTCAACTGAAGACTTAACTGAGTGAAAAAAGCAAAAAAAAAAACACTAATAGAAAAAGCCAAGCCAGCATTTAGTGGGCATTCTTATCCAGAGTTGCATTGCTTAAGATTATTTTTTTTACATACTATCCTTTTAAACTGCTGAATCATTCACTAGGGCAATTCAGATTAGGTATCTTGCTCAAGAGTACAACTGCAAGACCTCACAAGGAATCGAACCAGCAACCTCTGAATCATAGCTCCAGGCCCCTTATCATTACACTACACTTCTACAGTAAGAAGATAAAGAGATAAGTCTTCTTTCCCATTTCCGATAGTAAAAGCTTTAATTATTTAGCGCTGTTCTTGCAGATGCGTGAAGTTCCTTCGATTCTGTGAGACAATGAGGTCAAAAACAAAGAACGTACGCACTGTAAAAAAACGGGACAAATGGGTTGACAAAATTAATGGCAGTTTAAGGGCGGGAGAAAGACTGGCCCCTCAGCGATGTCTAATGGAGCGCTTTGCCATGTGGCAGGCTAGGCTGCCTGGGTACATCGCCCTGCCAACAACTGCACTTTGCGGTCAGGTTATTATGGTCTGGTTAAAAAAAAAAACACTGCATAATTGCAGGGGGTCACGTCCTGAGAGAAACTTGTGAGCGCAGTGATTTCCTAATTAAAGCGCCGAGCTCTGAGGGCCGAGGGCTGAAGACCCGGGCTGTGTGAAAGCGCTCGGCACTCAGAAATAAACAGCGTTGCCTTGCTGCGGTTTCTGGAGCCGGCACAGCTGATTCCATTTAAACGCTGGTTTGGGCTCGGGTTCTGGCATGCTGCAAGTGTGTACTCAGGCCCACAATTACAAACCAGCCTTTGTTATCCTCCTTCTATTTTTTTTACCCTTCGCTCTTCCATGGAAGAAGACCTCAGAGCAGAGGTGGGAAATTTAAAAATACCGCAGCGCAGTCTGAAATGCTCCACAAACACACACACCTATGTCCGTGCACACATTGTGTTACACTTCCATGAAATGTGTGTGTCATATTCCATTTTTAATTTAGTCGATTCAGGAAATTAAACAGAAATTCTGTGTCAAACTCCTCTTTGAATCTTAATGGCATTTTTCAATTTGTGAATTTAAATTCAATTAATTTCCTGAACTGATTAAAATGAAACAGAATTAAACCCTGGAGAGTGTATATGGAAACATACTGCACCTATTCAAGCATCAGGTATTCTCCTTGGGGCATAGTGTTTGCGGGTTTAACTCCAGTCCTGGAAGGCCGCAGTGTTTGCGGGTTTAACTCCAGTCCTGGAGGGCTGCAGTGTCTGCAGGTTTAACTCCAGTCCTGGAGGGCCGCAGTATCTGCAGGTTTAACTCCAGTCCTGGAGGGCCGCAGTGTTTGCGGGTTTAACTCCAGTCCTGGAGGACCGCAGTGTCTGCAGATTTAACTCCAGTCCTGGAGGGCCGCAGTGTCTGCAGGTTTAACTCCAGTCCTGGAGGGCCGCAGTGTTTGCAGGTTTAACTCCAGTCCTGGAGGGGGCAGTGTCTGCAGGTTTAACTCCAGTCCTAGAGGGCCGCAGTGTCTGCAGGTTTAACTCCAGTCCTGGAGGGCCGCAGTGTCTGCAGGTTTAACTCCAGTCCTGGAGGGCCGCAGTGTCTGCAGGTTTAACTCCAGTCCTGGAGGGCTGCAGAGGGCCAGTCCTGGAGGGCCGCAGTATCTGCAGGTTTAACTCCAGTCCTGGAGGGCCGCAGTTTTTAACTCCAGTCCTGGAGGGCCGCAGTGTCTGCAGGTTTAACTCCAGTCCTGGAGGGCCGCAGTGTCTGCAGGTTTAACTCCAGTCCTGGAGGGCCGCAGTGCAGGTTTAACTCCAGTCCTGGAGGGCCGCAGTGTCTGCAGGTTTAACTCCAGTCCTGGAGGGCCGCAGTGTCTGCAGGTTTAACTCCAGTCCTGGAGGGGGCAGTGTGTGCAGGTTTAACTCCAGTCCTGGAGGGCCGCAGTGTCTGCAGGTTTAACTCCAGTCCTGGAGGGCCGCAGTGTCTGCAGGTTTAACTCCAGTCCTGGAGGGCCGCAGTGTCTGCAGGCTTAACTCCAGTCCTGGAGGGCCGCAGTGTCTGCAGGTTTAACTCCAGTCCTGGAGGGCTGCAGTGTCTGCAGGGTTAACTCCAGTCCTGGAGGGCCACAGTGTCTGCAGGCTTAACTTCAGTCCTGGAGGGCCGCAGTGTCTGCAGGTTTAACTCCAGTCCTGGAGGGCTGCAGTGTCTGCAGGTTTAACTCCAGTCCTGTAGGGCCTCAGTGTCTGCAGGTTTAACTCCAGAACTTGAGGGCTGTCGTCACTTCAGGTTTCTGTTGTTTCCTAGTTTAGCCAACAAGCCAATGCACTCTTCAGCCAATCAATTTTTAGCAAAATTAAGCATCTCAGCAAGTCCTGAGTCACCCCAGCGGACACTGTGGCCCCCCAGAACCAGAGTCTCTCCCAGCTGCCCTACCTGGGTGTGTGGAGGGAAGATCAGTGTAACACCTGGCTCTACAGCACAGCAGCTGCAGTGCACTTCTCAAGCTGGGGAAACTGTGTGAAGGCAGAACCACAGCAGGTTACCCAACAACTTCGACAAAAACACCGACCCCTCCACTACCTCCCTTACCCGTGCCCCCCTTCTCCCTCCCTGCCTCTCTCCTCCTTACAAAAAAAGGAAAAAAATAAAGAAAAACAGAGAAAGAGAAGCCCCAGCGGGCGGAAGTGCATTTGCGTTCCGGGGATTAGCATCAGACGGATTCGTTTAGCAGGGCCTCCAGAGGGCCGACCCGGAGCTGAGGTCAAAGGTCAGGGCGGGGGCGAGGGGGCCCGGGGGGGGTGGATGGGGGTGCGAGAAACTGAGGCAGAGCGGGATGGCCGCACAAGGAAGCCTGTTTCCGATGGAGACGCTATGGTGACGTAATTGTCCGGGGGATGGGGTGTTGGGAGGGGGGGGTGAGGTTGTGGGGTATGAGGGGGTGGGGGGGGGAGGGTTGGACAGCGAGGCCTTTCTTCTCTCCAGGCCACCTGCACAAGCAGAACCGCCCCCCCCCCTCCCCGACAGGCCTGAAAACCCGTGCTTTGAACACCCAGGGGAGAGAATCAGTGCAGAGCATCCGCGCGCACGGCCATAAGTCCTTGCAAAACTCATCCTATATCTCTCCTCCCCGTTCTCTCTTGCGGTCTCTGTTTTGTCATCTTTCACCACTCCATCATGTTTCTTCCCCGCATCACACTGAACTGCTCCCAGTGTGGCATCCTTATAATGCATTAGCATGAAACGAAAGCCCTTTCAAGGGATGGCTGTTGAAATTTAGCACAAGCTATAGTAGATTATCTGGTTCACGGCTATGGGTTTCTACGTAAAACTCTGAAAAACTATGGTCTCAACTGTGGCATAATGCTGCCCACCTACATGGATTCTCTTTTCTAATTAAAATCAATGGTTAGTTACTACACATGACCAGTTACCAATCTTGTGTGGGTGGGACTCACTAGAAAAGCAAGCCTCAATGAGGACTTGCAGTAACTGCATTCAGCCATAAGACCGATCCAGGACAACCTAAGAACGTCCCTTGATCTTCCTACAGCCACTCCCTGTGGGAAGTCAGACTTGGGTACACCATAAAGTGAGTAGGAAGTCATGTGATTCCATTCTACATTGTGACATCACAAGCCTGACCTTGACCTTTGGAACTCTGACCTCAAAGGCAGGGCTTTATCTCTGCTCCTCGTATACACTTTCTCCATTCTACTGCAAACCCAGCTGCCTCTGTCAACGGCTGCCGCACTGCTAGCAGTCCGTAAAGGTATTTACAGCGGGCAGGTGAAGGGAGGTCATTCACGTTACGCACTTTCCAGGCAGGGACTGATTATTGTGACGCAACGCCTCATGGAACATTAACTTTTTGCATGGCCTGGTTGTTTTTTTTCTTCTTATTCCTTACAGATAAAAGGTCGCGCTGCACATTCCCTCACTTGAAGGCCTCTGCGGTGGAAGGTGAGCTGCTCTTTGCTTCTGGAAATGACTGCGCAGTTCCTACATGCCATATAAAAACAAACAAAAATAAAAAAAACAAACAAACAAACCACAAAACTGTGGGCCCAGTAGTACAATGAGAAAGCAGTAAGCACACTTCTAGCCATGGAGAGGGCCTACGGCGAGAAAGAGAAATCTGAGCAAACCGAATTTCTCTATGCGTCTAATTCCAAAATTGCCTCACTGAGAAGAGCAAAAAAGATAGGGACCAATCTGCTGCTTATCTCTGCTTACAATTTCCATCCGAGTTATGGTCAAACCCACTGAACGGTCGCTAATACCGCAAAACTCGGCCAATGTCAAACGAGGACAGCGGGTAAGGCTCTCTTTTTCTTTTTTTTTTTTTGAAGTGGGGGAAGTGTGCACAAACAAAGGTTTTTTTGTTTGTTCTTCTTCTACTTCGGAAACAATGGCGTTTTCAGAGATGGCGAGAGCGCGGTTGACTGAACCGCCGTTGCCAAGGACAGCGGGCGGTAGTTCGTTGGGCTCGGGGGGGGTCAACTCAGGGCACTTCATCCTGGTTCTGATCCACACTCCTACAGCAGGGGTGACCAAATCCAGCCACATCGTCTGCAGGTTTAACTCCAGTCCTGGAGGGCCGCAGTGTCTGCAGGTTTAACTCCAGTCCTGGAGGGCCGCAGTGTCTGCAGGTTTAACTCCAGTCCTGGAGGGCCGCAGTGTTTGCAGGTTTAACTCCAGTCCTGGAGGGCCGCAGTGTCTGCAGGTTTAACTCCAGTCCTGGAGGGGGCAGTGTCTGCAGGTTTAACTCCAGTCCTGGAGGGCCACAGTTTCTGCAGGTTTAACTCCAGTCCTGGAGGGCCACAATTTCTATCATTTGTTGCACTATCCTTTCAATCAGCACCCAATTTAAACCATGGAAACAGGGTTCTATCCAATCAAATACTTCTAAAATGTAGAATCTGAAGCTTTGGTGACTGATATTCCTGTCCTCAAGAGAAGGTAGAGAACATGTATGAATTTAAAAGGCACTTAAATTAACGGACAGTCAAACCAGACCAGACCGCAAGAGCTGGAATGGAGGAAATTCAGTGTAACAAGGAGTTAAGACTACGACCCCCACAAGCACACAAGATTTATTCTGGTACCAGCCATTCTTGGGCCCTGTCTTTTTTGTTTTGTTTTGTTTTTTTTTTTGCTTTCCAGGCTGTTAACTCTCATCTCACCGTCAGCATGTCCAGGATTACAGTACGGGGCACAAAGGGGTAAGGAGTCGGCCACCTCAGACCCGTCTGGAAGGGGATAAAAGAGGAACGCACTGAGGGGAGAGGAGAAAGGAAAAACAAAAAGGAGTCGTCGTCTCCCTGACAACTGTGCTGATTGTGGTGCGGGCGGGACCCGCCCCCCCAGCCCCACCCACCCGCCTGGAAGCCGGTCACATGCCTGGGGTGGGGGGTGTTAGGTCTGGAGCCTCAGCCCAGTTTAGAGAAATGTGCCCCCCCCCCCCATCCATCTCACTCTTCTTTCCTCTCATCCTTCTATGTCACTCCCATTCCATTCCTCTTTCGCTCTCCATCACCCCTCCCTCTCTCCCTTCCTCCCTCCATTTCTCTCTCCATAACACCCCCCCCCCCCCCTGCATCAGAGGGAACTGATATTGCGCCACCCCCCCCCCCCCCGCCCATGGGTTCCCATCACAGGGTGACCTGACCAGTGAGTCAGTTTTGAGTCATTAACTGTGTGTGCATGGGGGATGGGGGGGATGGGGGGGCAGACTCCATGCTGATGAGTGAATGGGTGAAAGTGATGATTACATTAAGCCACGCTGGAAGTGGGAATGTGGAGGTTGGGGGGGGGGGGGGGGCTTGGTTGCTAGCTGGTATCATCCAAAAATGCACAAGGGCATTTGTGTTGGGAGGGAGATGGGGGTGGGGAGGGGTCGGGTCGTCTTTGTGAGGAAGATTGTACAGTGAGGACAGAGTGATCATTTATCTTCATTTAGCAGGAGAGAGGGAGGGTGGCTGGGGGCTGGGGTTAGGGTGGGGGCAGGCTGAATAAGAGGAAGGGGGGAGTGCTCTCAGACCCCCAGCAAAGGGGACATTGCCTGGGCAACCAGCACCCTGATTTTAATCAATATTTACCCCCCCCCCCCCCCCCAAAAAAAGGAGCTGATTAGCACTAATAAGCCTCCTTCATTAAATGGATCGAACTCTTGTGAGAGCGTCAGATTTATGAATGAAGAGTTATTGTTCTGTAAATTGACTATGATAGAGCAGCAGGAATTTCTTAGGGTGTGTGTCTGTGTGTCTGTGAGAGACCGTAGACACAGTGGACTCTCACTTTTATGTGTTATTTGTAATATGAGTTATCGGGCAACGGTCCATTGCACAGTCCAAGAGAGGGAGAAGTGAAGGGTGGAGGTACGAAGTAAGAATGTGAGGTAGAGAGAGGGGGAGCAAGAGAGAGAGCACGAATAAGACCCCTCTTAACTTTAAGGAGAGAAAGACGTCCTCAAACGTCCGTGCCCTCAACTCCACTCTCGACCCCGAGCCAGCCCGATCCTGAGTTTCCATGGAAAAAGCACAGAGGAAAGGGGTGCGACCCTTGAGGATGGGGGGGGTGGGCTGTTGATTTTGCAAAAAATTTGTGTTTCTACCTCGCCACCCCACCCCCCAGCACTTGCCCTTTTTGTGACATGCCGCTGTCCACATTAGCACGTTAGCATTGAGCTCCACTCTACTGTGTATAGGGTATGGGGGGGGCACAGAAACAACTGCAGAATGCAAAGTACAACCGCAGAGATTTCTGGTTAGGTTTACAGAGAAATAATAGAGAAAAATCCTTTTTTGTTGTAAGAGAATTCACCAACAGTTCCCTGCACTAATCACATTACAAAACAGTCTTTCAACATCACGCTACGCTAAGTGGCTAACATGACCACTGATGCAACCTGTTAGGAAACATAGCTATATCACTTACAGCCGCATGGCAACGGACAACTTACACGGATTCAAACACAGCCTGGAGAAAACACCCGTCTGATCTCAAAATGGGAAAACGATTCAACATTCCCAGTTTACTGTCGCCTCTCTCCCGGTCCTCCGCAAACCTCCCTCTGGTTTCATTTATGGCCGTTATAAACAAAGTTTAATTTTCATTAGACAGAGCCATAAAACACATCAAAAACATAGCCGCCTGAGACAGTATCTCCATTGTGCGCAAGGAGATAACTTTACTGCCATCTCAGATGAGTTCATTTAAATGTTTTAGTGGGTAGTATAACATTTTTCTCCAGATTGTAAAGACACCCCAGAAGAGAACCATGAGAGCAGAAGCCCAGTGAAACAGACGATCCCAGAGTGTGTATATGCCTGTGTGTATATTACAGTTTTGTGTGCATATGTGTATATACTACTGTAAATAATTTTTATTATTACAAATATATTTGTGCTGACCATATCTTTGAAAGCGGCTGTCCTGTTTCTCTGATTTGATGCAAATTCCTGAAACGTCTTTAAAATGTATTGTATTAGTATGTGGTCTGGTGTATTAAGTTTAATTGTGTTGCTGTAAAGCCTTTTGAGGCGGACATTGTAATAGAAAAATCAGGCTAATTTATCTGCCAACAGATTCCAAGTTTGGGCATCAAGTTACGGCTACAACTCGAATGGGGGAAAGACGAACATTTCGGACTTCTGTTACGACATAAACAATGCTTCGCAGGGTAAGCTTTCCTTCAGAGTAAACAACACGCATCCCGTTTCTTTCAACGTAAACAATACGTGTCTCACGTGACCGTTTTTCATTGTAAGCGAAGGAGCCCTCAGGTATGCCGGGCTCAGGTGAACTCAGGACGGGGTTGGGGGGGGGGGGACTAATTACCTGAGTGGGCGAGTGACATTCTCCGGTTCGTTTCAGCGCGTCGGCCAGCGCGGGAAATGTGACCCCCAGCCCCCCCCCCACGGCTCGGGACCAGGGTTTCCATTTGATTACATTCGGCTTTTTTTCTGAAAGGTAAGGCGAAACCCCATTCAGGGTATTACCTTACGGTTTTTTTACACTCCGGTGAATGCGCTCAAAGGGACATGTACAAATCCGTGTTGTCCGCGACCTGGCACAGAGCACAATACACACCTTATAACGGGGTCCCCCTCACCCCCACCCCACAGCAAGGCGCTCAGAGATGCCACCCCCCCCCCCCCCCCCCCATACAGAACGGAAACAGCCGGAGACTTTTTAATATAGAGGTGACAGCATAGCTCTTCTGGGGGTTGCTTATGTTACTTTTTTACGCATCAGTTTAGAGGGTATATTAAAGGTTTCAGGTTAAATTCCCAAATACATGGTGAATACTGTTTTAGAATAGCAGAAAAATGTATTTTTGGAAAACCAATATGTTCATTGCTACACATATCGATACAGAGAAAAGCCTAGACAATTATCACGAGATAGACTTCTATTATATCGCCTAGCACTCAGTGAGTCTATAAATAAAGACAGGCGCTCAGTGTAAGTGGTGGGAAGGGAATGGGTGGACTTGACCATTAACACAGCCGGTTGGGAGGGGGGTGAGGGTGGAGCGAGGGTGGGGTAAGAGTGGGGGTGTTGTTGGGGGTAAGTGAGCGTTTCTCCAGGGGTGGAAGAACAAAAGGACGTGACGGCCGATCGATTGCCACCCCCCTGCCCGGCGTCTGGGGCTCCACACAAGCAATTAGAGAAGTACCCAATTAACACAAGCAGCCAGCCTCAAAGGCCAGGGTCACTGGAGGGGGTTCCTGGAAATATTTTGGGAATCTTGAAGGGGGGGGGGGGGGGGGGGGGGGGGCGTGAGCGGAAGGCAAGAAACACATCTGCAGGGGAACTGCTCCACTCTAGGGGAGCCGGCTAATTTGACAGAATCACTGTCAGAGGCAGGAACGAAAGTAGTGACTCTGACCGGACTGAGCACCAGCCAGCCCCCAGGGGTGGGGTGGGGGGGAGGGGTAGGGTTTGAGTGGTGGTTTATGGAGTGATAAATCGCCCCCCTCCCTTCAAAACCTGACCGCCATTGGCGGTGATGGAATGGAGTGGTAACCATGACAACGGCCCACAATGAGTGGGGGGGGGGGGGGTCGGAGGTCAAGAGGCTGGTGGTTGACTCTTTGACCTACAACTGCCAGGGGTCAGACCCCATTGTAAAACCCAGTCAAGACCCCCCCCCCCCCCCCCCCCCCCCCCCACCTCCCCAGGCCGATACACAAGGTCCTGACATCAATTTGTTTTCCCAGGATCGCTTTGGTCAATTAAACTTCACACGACACGACACACACACGCGCAGCCGTGCGAGCACGCAAAAACACACATGCACGCCCCATCACTTTGAGAAGGGGGTCTCTGACAGGGCAGCCGAGGGCTCAGCCCAGACTCGTAAAACACAGGCCTTAACAGGGCAGAACAAATTAGGAGTAATCCGACCGCAACCGGGGGATGTCAGGACCATAAAATGTGGTTCCCAGCTCCCCCAAACTCCTGAAACCGGAGGAAAAAGGGCTTTAAAAAATACAGGTTCAACAGTATTTGATTTGCTGCTGTTTTTTTTAATTGCAGTGACTGAGCATAAATTTGGTTTTTAAGAACGATAATTTCAATGTTTTAATTTATTATTTTATACTTCTAGATTAATGGCTGTACAGTGGAATGCAAACTTGTGGTAAGTCAAATAAATCAAATTAAAAATTTTTGAGGTAAGAGGAAAACATCCAAAAGTTGAATGGTAAACGAGGCAAGTGTACATGTACATTTTCTTTATCAGAAATCGCTGACAGAAACATCTTATCTTTTCATGACATAATTCACAGAAGAGCGTAACCTTCAACAAACAACGCACTTTCATTGAATTACAGAAATCAAGAACTGAATTGTACATAAGCTGATATTACTAGTTAATTTCTCTTTTGAAATCAATGGTCTCAAATTAGAAATAGCACAGCAAATTATGACAGAAAAAATACACTGATACAAATATCTTTGTGTAAGCACTTATCAACGTATAAATAATAGTATGAATGCATTACTGCAGCAATCGCTTAATTCAGATTATAATTGGAACTGATAAGTGAAAAAATAAAGATCTCTAACAGTTTTGTACCTTTAGCAGTCCTTCGTCCCACAAAAATAAAAAAAATACTGAGGATACAAAACTAGCTTTTTTTTCTTGTAATAAGTAAAGATGTTTGTTTGATGCAAAAGTGAAATCACTGCGATTTGATTTTTGGAGTTTGCACCCTGACGACACTCAGCTTTTGACATGCAAAATTAAATCTTCGGGAAGAGTGACAGTTTACCTGCAGGTCCTGATTCGACTCCAATGGCAGAAGCCACGGTTGAATTATTTGGAATGTTTTTAGGAGACAAACACTGCTGTTGGTAGATATACTATGCTGTAAATGCAGGAGTGATACAGGTGGGGAGTCTTTGGGGGCGCTCAGACAGACTGGGACTGTGGGGAGGCCTTATTATGGGGTGGCTCAGAGCAAAGTGTCCACTACCATGATCAAAAAACTTAGGCTATGTCCACAACTGAACTCAATTCCCAAAAAAAAAATTTGACCAATGTGAAAGGAGTCAAAAAGAATGAGAAGATATTTAGAATACAAACATCAAAGGACAAGAGCAACAGGAATGGCGACATCCTGGCATGGCGTGGCGGCCATTTTCATTGAGGGTGGCTGGCAGCTCACCTCAGTCAACGGACTCATTCCGTGAGGGAGGGGGGAGGAGAGATGAGGGAGGGAGTGGGGGGGGGAGCGGCGAAGCGTCTTTGGGTTCTGGCAACAGAGCCAGCGGCCCGAGCCAACATTTTCAATAGCTTCCCTCTGCAGGGGGGTTTCTAAGTCTCGGGCAGGCCGCTGGGGATGGCAACTCGCCATACCTGCTACCTCCCTCCTCCCCAAATCCCCCCGCACCCCTCACCCCCACAGCCCCCTCCCAAAAAACCCATCCTCCTCAATCCCAGAGGCCTCTCCTCTGAGGACCTTTTACACCAGCCAAAACGGGATAAAATAACTCACTTTTTATGTTAGATGTAGATGTGGGAGACGGTTGGTGGAAAAAAGAGATTTACTTGTAGCATAAACGGAGAGAGATGGATTAGGGATGAATAACTCCGACCCATTTCCCATGGCAGTGAGCGAAGGATCCGTGGAGCGTATACCCGACCTGAGAGGCGCACCAGTGTAAACGAGGTCTCTCGCCAAATTTCTGCTCTCCGTCAAAGCTTCCTACACACATATGTCTTGTCAAAACGGTCCCTCCTTCAAGCACCTGGTGAAAAGGCCCCACAGCAGTGTGAAAATGCTAATATCGCTAACGTCGATTTCACAGAAGGCACGTACCAAGTCACTAAATTTCCCCAATTTACATGAGCACTGGGCAGGAGCCTAGATGCCAGGACAGAGCCTGCCAGGTGTAGAGTACTGTCACACCCCCAGTCCCCCCAACACAACCACCCCTCTGCCCCCCAGCAATGAGAACAACCCCCCACAACCCACCATCTATCTCTGCACAGCACTCATTACCTCAGTGCTTTACACTGCTTCAAAATGGCGGAGGCTTTTGCTTCTCGAAGCACAGTGTCAAATGGCACATTTCCATGGAGGTACTTTTCCCTCCCAAATCTGTGACGCCATGCCAAAAAACAAGTGTTTTTGAAAATGATTTTTATGTAAAATGTGAGTGTGTGTTTGGTCACATGTGTAAGTGTGTGGACACATGCTCGTGCCATCAAAAGTTCAATGTAGATCACTAATGTTGAAAAGATGTTGAAAAAGGTCACTTACAGAGACAGTTTATTCTCCAATTGGTTTACAAAGCCACATTTGGATATATGTAAATTTACACAATTGGATTTATATAAATATGTATACTGATAATTTTAAAGGCTTGATTCGCCAGGGAAACGAGATTCACAAGAAGTATAATCCGCAGAATTATCCTCTACTGTTCCTCTACGTTAATGCGGCTTGGCGGTTTTGTTTGGGTACGCATTTTGTTTTGTGTGTTTTTTTTTGTTTTTGTTAATTCATAGAATTAATACAAAAAACAAAGCGTGGGTAGAAGTAGCAGTAGCAGCAGCTACCGGCTACCGTTTCTGCAACTGTCAATAAAAGAAGAAGAAAAAAAAAAAACTTTGCAGCTTGCCCAACTGCATTGCGGATGCCAACCGACGAATCAAAGGCTCGCTGCGAGGAGACAAAGAGGGTGTGATGCCAACCTACGTACCGCTAACAACCATTACTGGCATCAAGCGGCTCTCCTGCCCCTCTCCTGGCACAACACAAACAAAATGGCGTCACTCAGCCAGCTCTCACAATATGGCTGCATTGTCCCGCATTGGGCACTGCCTACTGAATGCAAAACGCCTTTTTCTTCTGCTTTTCTCTCTCTCTCTCCCTCTTTTTTGGCTCATTGGTTTATTTGTTTGGTTTCCTCCAATACCACAGTTTTAAGGTCCACCGGCACCGTTTTGAGGACAGGACATTTTAAACAAGTTGATGCCGAACCGAATTCTTCGCCGACACCCCTGCGAATCCGAGGAGTGTTTTTTTTTTTGGGTGCTTTTACAATGACTCACATTCCGAGGATCTTAATTGATTTCTTTCAGAAACAGCACATTATGGATTTGTCAGATTGATGACATGCTGTGCAAAAAAAAAAAAAAACAAAAAAAAAAACAGAATTTAGAACGTAAGAAGCACGGAACATGAGGGGCAAATGACATGTCTAGAGCTGTCAAAATGACTCATTCTGCGAATTTTTATTATTTGAAATGATCCACAAAACCATCGCTAAAATTCAGTTTTGCCACTGTGAGCCAGCAAGAAGGAACCCCATTTAAACCACTCACCGCAGCTCAGCGCTGTTTCATTCAGCTATCAACATTTCATCAAAAAGTTATGACATTTCCTTTCGCTACTCAAAACTAATGCAATGAACTAAAAAAAAAGCACAATACATAAGAAATGTCCAAGCTTGTGGGGTGTGTGTGTGTGGGGGGGGGTGGGTAATGCTATGTTAAAAGGAGAACCCCCCACCCAATTCCTCCTTTTACATTCCTCCTCCGAATCTGACGGAGAAGTAGCCCAACGCCAGGGC
Organism: Albula glossodonta; assembly: GCA_019788955.1. NCBI lineage: Eukaryota > Metazoa > Chordata > Actinopteri > Albuliformes > Albulidae > Albula > Albula glossodonta. Next base: position 145,231 of record JAFBMS010000191.1, read on the forward strand.
GAGTTACGGGCACCGGGTGAGGTCTTCTGAGGACGTCTTATGAAAGGAGCTGAAAACTGAAAAATGCCAAAGAGAATTCAGTCTGCAAATGCAAATGCCAACTGGCAAAACCCAGTGGGCACCATTCGACCAAACGGGTGGTCGGGGGAGATTGGGGGGGTGGTAGTCCGGTGGTGGCAACTGCTGTCTCTCTCTCTATCTCTGCTATGCCACTCTTTTCCCCCTGGCACTTCACGAACACAAAACGGAGGCTGAAGCATTCAAGTGTGTGCCCTTTTCCACAAAGATGGAACTACAGAAGCGATTTTTTGTAGCAGGGACGTTCCTCTCAGCCCACCGAAATAAATACACAGCAATGGGGTACAAAAAAAGCCCACAAGTCCAACCAAAATTACACAATTTAAATTTCTAGTCATACTGAATAACCAAGAAGTCTATGTCAGAAAATTGTTTACATTGTTTTACCCCGAGCTAAATTGCTTTGCATTAAAACCTCAATTCAGGCTGTTTTTTATGGACACTAAAGTTCTTTTCTTTTCTTTGGCTCTTCAGTCATTTTTCTCTTTGGCCTTCACCCTCATGCAAACAGATTTGTCAATATTTTTAAAACCTTAACAGTGAGAAGTAATTCCACACTCACAACCACAGTCCATTCTTTCCGGCATCATGTCCTAATTTTAAATAATTTAATCAATTCTCCCTTTCATCGTTTTACATCTGCAGGTTTGGTAAGGAGAGACACGGTGTGCAGAGCCCAGAGGGTGTGGAGTGGGGAAGCGTTTGGCCGAATGGAGGGGGGTGGAGTCCTCTCACCCTGGCCTCAGAGCAAAGAGGGCATGACATAGGAAACCCAGTCTGCATCTTCAGCCCCGCCATCAGTACAGCTTTACCGAGATTCCCAAAACCTGCAGGTCTGAGGAGTCTCCAACCACACACCATTAACAACAAACAAATGCCCAAAACAATGAGAACATGCTGCCCAACTCTACGAACATCCCCAACCAAAAAGGTAAAACACACACACAATCTCTGTCTCTCACACAAAAACACGTACACACACGTACACATCACACACACAATCTCTCTCTCTTTCACACACAAACACGTACACACACCTACACATCATACACACACACACACACACTTTCACTAAGAAAAATACAACGGTTGCTTATTCTTTAGGCAATGCATTTTTCATCACAAAAAGCACACAGAGCTTCTCCAGTCTGATCCCAAACGGGCTCGCTTGGAATCGCTGTAATTTTCTCTGAGTGTCACTCGCGCCGCAGCAGGGCGGTCCACCTAAGCAGGATTTTTTTTTAGAAATCCAAAAATGACCATCCCGAAGCATGTTGTGGTATCCCAGAATGCTCTGGGCTGCGTTCCATACCCGTGACAGGCTGTGCTCACCAACACCAGCACACGCCACTGCTGTGAGTCAGACTGCCCGCAGGTTTACTCAACGCCACTTTCAAATAAAGCATTTACAGACAGTAATGATCTTATCATATATTTGTACATACGAAGAAATTAAAATCACCTTAATTTTCCGCATTTTTATCAATTGCCATTATTGTAAAATATTGAAAAAGAAAACACAAACCACATGTCTACCAACATATATCTGACTCATATCTCACTTGTACACACACACACACACACACACACAATCAGAGGCCTCTCTCAGTGTGTGTCCGTGATATTTGCTGACTCCGTCCTCTCGACCACAGTCACAGTTGGAGTTATCACACACTATCAGGAGAAGGAAAGGCAAAGAGCTCCAAAAAAAGTGCTCACAGTGCCAAGAGTGTGACCAACCCCCCCACCACCACCACAACCACCACTCCACCCCCCAACCCCCCCTTTTCATCCCTTCTTCCACTTACCTGGGTCGTGGACATAGTAGGCCAGAAACAGGTCCAGCTCCTTGACCGACACCGTGATGTGGTGGGGCTGGACGCAAAGTGTGGGGTTTGTGCAGTGTGGGGACTTGACCAGCCGCTCCCCGTCAGTACTTTCCAAAGGGATGCCCTTAAACAGGATCACCATCACCAGGTCCAGCCGCCACACCTTGTCAGCCTGCCGCAGGCAGTCGATGCGCCGGATCTTGCCCTTCTGGTCGGGGTTGGACAGCACGCAGCAGGGCGGCTTCTTGCCCGTGACGCTCAGGACGAAGTCCTCGCGGTACTCCTGGCGGATGTCCTTGCGCAGCTTGGCCAGCAGTCTGGACGCCCACTTCTGCTTGATCTCGGGCTTCTCGCCCAGCAGCTCGTCCTTCACCACGCGCTCCTCGTCCTTCGACATCCGCTTCTCGTGCTTCTTGAAGTACTTCCGCTTGCGGGCCTGCAGGTTGAACCAGGTATAGGCGATCGCGCGCACATGCGGCAACAGCGCCTCGATGAAGGGATGGAACTCATCCTGCAGCCCGGAGGAGAAAAAGACAGAGAGAGAGAGTGGGAAAGAGAGAAGGAAAGAGAGGGGAGACACAAAGGACAGAAGGAGAGAAAAGAGGCAAAGGTTAGACAAAAAAAAGGAAAGAAAAAAACACAGATGCGTAAACAGACGCGACCCCTTTGGCGATCACAGCCGTCTGTATTAATCTGACCTCCCTTCAGCCTGCAAGAAATTGGGCTGCGGTTTACTTTGGCTGTCGCAGAGGTTAACAACCTTTAAAAACAAAGCACTTGTCAACAGCCCAAGTTGTTCTACAAAAAAAAAAAGAAGAAGAAAAACAATGTGCACAACAGAAGCCATGGCACACTGAAACCACCATGTTCTCAAACCGCGAACAGCGTTCAAACAACAATTACACACCGTAAACAATAAACAATAACGGGCAGACTCCATTTTCACACCGCTGCTTGCTGTGAAGGAGGGATTTTTCTTTTTTTGTTTAACATTTAAGGTGGGGAAAAAAAACCGCGGAAGGCTGCAGACAACGGTTCAGCTCAGAGTTGAGTAGCGGATGTTTTAACTGTAGGCCTGCGTATCCGTGGCGATCCCAACCCCAGTGGCGGGAATCATGGGATAGCAGAACACACGGCCAGCGCAAAGCTGAAATTTACAGTCTGGACCTGAGGGAGAATGTGCTTCCTGGAGTGTGCATTCGGTCATGGCGTGCCGTTCCCACTTTTCCCAGAATGCTTGACGTTTCCCAGAATGCCACTGACAATTTGAGGTTGAACCCCAGCTAACCCATTTCCATCACCTTACAGATTACGAGGGCCTCACAGCACAGCTAAATCAACCCTGATACAGTGCAAATTTTACTCTGACAGAGTGTATGTTACTCTGATTGTGTATATTTAACTGTGATAGCATACATTTTATTCTGACAGTGTGTTTGACAACATTCACGTAAAGAGCTTATGAGTTTTGCTGCGATGCAGTTCATTTTATTGAGAGTGTATTTTACATTTTATCATCTTCTTAGGAGTATGTGTGAGAAACTGCAAGCAAGGTATCTTTGTCATAAGGTCAGAAAAGCATCCGAACTAATAAATATATAAATTTATAATTATTTGCAACAATTAAATAAAAAAAGAAAGACTGTGCCTTGCCTTAAACGGATGTGAACCTTTTTTTTTTTGGAATCTGTTCTTAAAACACAATGCTGAAAGAAACGGGAGAGGAGACAGCGGCGGCATCGGACATGGTGCGGATTTGACAGTAGGGGCCGTTCCTGCAGGGTCTTTTTTAAATCTGAAGGGGAGAGGGGATTCGGGGTCCCTCACAAAGACGGCTCATTTTACCGAACCCATCCCCACAAGCGCGCCAAATTGTTCCGTTCCGGTCGCCGTCCCTGACCCCCAAAACCACCCCCCATCCAAAATCCACCCAAGGGTGGGCACGGTGAAATTGGCAGCCTGGCACACTGAAAGCATTCCTGGTGCAGCAGCGTGCCGGGGCAGGGGTGGCATTTGAACCGCCGTGCCAGCCAGGCGAGGCCCACTCCACCCTCAGGCCTGGAGGCCCGAGTGTTCCCTCGCACATAAAAACAGTACGTGCCTCTGCGGTTTCCACTTTCACCCTCAACGTCTGAGTAATACTCTCTCCTGTGCTACCCATTGTGTGCCTGCGATTCAGCAGCGCGGGTTAAGCAGGGCTGCCAACTTTCTATACGCGAGGACTTACAGCTCCGCGTTGCTCGCCGTACCTCATTAATTCAGATCGCTTAGTTTCTGTTACTGTTTTGGAGCGTTCAAGACATTTTTTTATCATCATTCATCCATAACTCAAATTACACGCATAATTCAATGTTTATGTGTTCTTTTTCATTTTAAAAAACTCAACGAGCAAACTCAGTTTTTTGTAAACTTCAATTTGCCACACAAGGTTTATCTAATCTCATCTTAAATGGTGCAAATGCTATTATATTGGAGGCAAAACAGAAATGCAAACAACATTGTCTTTTAGAAATCAGCAAAAATAGAATTTATAAATATACAGTAAATATTCACTTCACTCAGCTTCACTCAGTCAGAGTGCTGTAAACAAAATTAATTTGTTCCACAGAATTAAACGGCTAAACAGCTGAGAGTGCATGATGTAAAGTTACATGTTAATTTGCGTTTATGAAGTTTTGATTTTGCTGAATGGCGAGATTTCGGGTTAAACAAAGTGTCAGAAATGAGACGGGTAAAATGGGTCACAGAGAAGGGTGGCCCTCGCTGTGGTGAGTGAGACAGGAGGAAACAATGCAGCGGAACACGTTTCCCCCGTCTACACGCTCCCGTCACCCGAAAACAGCACAAAAAAGAGCGTCCGCCAAGGCACAGCTACTGCCTGCTGAGGCTTTACACCAACGCAGACAGCCCCAAAGAACATCAAAACTACTGCAGAAACACTGCAGTCTTTTCTTTTGCACTGCACTGTTGAGGTTTTATGTGTGTGTGTGTGTGTGTGTGTGTGTATGTGTTTACACAATGGCCAGACTCATTATACATTTACATGTATGTGAGGTGCTTCTATAGCAGCAGAAAAATAAATGTAAATAAATCTAAGACATTAATTACCAGAGAGAAAATTAAGTTCAAAAACAAAATGTTAAGTATTCTTGGATGCAAAGGGACCCTATTTCTTTTGAAATTATAAGATATCCGTACTTGTTTTGGGAATTTCCAGCATCCCTTCTGCAACGTTCCTCCAGCATTTTTTTACAGTTCTTGCACACACAACAGACTCTACCACTCCCATTTAAATATAGAAAATAATATATTCCTTTTCTGGATTTTAATGTGTCCACAAACATAGTCAACCACAGCAAAGGGGACATTTTGCCAAAATGTTTTTAAAAAAACATTATGTCTCAGAACCTAAACAGTCTAACTTGGTCTGCTTGCAGCTTAAAGTCAGCAAATGCTACCGTTTTATCCTCTGCAAAAGAAGCCGAATCAGTACAACTAGTGGCAACAAACTATTCAACATGGGTCATTACACTCACTAAGGCAAAAAGGTACAAAACATGAAATTACTCCCTGGACTAAACTGTTGAAGGATTGAGTAACCCTGCATACTCTACAGTTTCTACAGACCTGTACCATGAAGGTAATATGTCTTTTCACAAAACAAACCGTATCTTAGTCAATCACTTTCTGAAGCCAAACAAAATATAAACACTGAAACTGTGTCAGCCAAGAAGCTAGAGGACTCTGTCCAACCACCACTCAATCCACCTTATCGTTGTTTTCATCTTCCTCCGCGATATGAGCGCCTCCGCTTCAGTATTTAAAATTCCAGTGGTTGCTTTTTTCACTAAGTGTGTTTGGGGGAAAAGTTCGTATCAAAAGGCTTCGGGGCGCGCGCGCGGACTGTCACCCAGCAGCTTTACAAATGATATTCCCTGATTTTTTTTTTTTTTTTTTTTTTTTCAGACAACAGTGTCAATGACTTTTATTACGTTCGACAGCCCATAAACTTTATCCAAACAGATATAACCTTGTGGTGAAACCATGGCCTTTTTACAAGAGATAATGAGCCTTTGGATATTCACGTCAGCATGGATTCAAATCACTAAGTAATTTGTACATTAAAATGTTTGTGTATGAAAAATGAAATCGAATCTCAAGGCGCAAATATTATTTTCCCTACCAAGACAAGATATATGCACAACATATAAACACAGTAAAATAGCTTTACTTGCCTAAGTATTTTTATTCTCAATGCCAGATCGTTTTAATCAACTAACATAAAGTTCCTTGTTTATTTTCAGTTTCATAATTTGAAAACACAAAATTGTGTCTATCCGAGCGTGACAAGTAGCCTGATAATTAAATGGATTCACTTGAACGTTCCTCCAAGTTCAGTATTAACTCCGATATTTTGCTGATGTATGCAGTCAAATACTAAACAAATATCGCATTTAAGATTAAATAATGACGTTTCATTTAACGATACAGTAGGTATGGTTAGATACGTACCAACGCTCGTGCGAGAAGCATTTCAAGTGTGGTACAATCAACCGTATCTCCACCGGTCGATACGCAGCCCCAAACCATGGCGATATAAGCAATAAATAATTAAAAAATATATAAAAGTATGCTTACTACTATACCTGTGTTAGACAGATTGGAGAATACATCATGACCCTGTTTAACAGCAAGCTTCACTCAACCGCCAAAGTCCCGCGTATATCAGGTGGAATGGTCTTATCGATTCATGCTTTCCTCTCCCGTAGCGCAGGCTTATGCAGGAGTCTTGGAAAAAAATGAAACGAAAAAAGACAAATCCGCAGATAAGTCCTATCCAGCTGTATGAAACTTTGATTGCTTTGATTTTTATCGTTCCGGTTTTTGCTGTTGTGTTAAAAGGCTACTGAGAGAACTTGATTCACTCCGGTTGCATCCAATACGACTAGGCAAATCCTCCACAAGGGGACGGCACAAAAAGCTCCACCGGAATGTACAAGAACGTCCTATTTCAGTGAAGAAAATTGTTCACAAGTGCATTATAAAAAGCAGAAGGCGCCAAAATTCTGATCCCGTGTTTACTTTTCAAACTTGATATAATATCGAACGGCAACACCCTCCGGTTTGCACGATCCTAACAAATCAGTCTCAAAGATTTTTTTTCACTTAATTACACAGTCATACTCCTCCTCTTGCAGCAAGCGCATTCCATTTCACCAACCCACTTTCGCCTGGTTTTTCAGAAACCCCGGAATTAAACATACATATGTAGGAGTGTATTTCTTTGCCTTTTCGCTCAGAGTTATGATTTTACTTGCGGAAGACTTTGGACCAGCGCCCCGTTCCGTAACGAAACGAAATAGAAAATCCCCTCGCGGCGTAGAGCTCCGGGGCCTTATTCGAACTTGAACTTGTAGCTTCTCATTGTATGCAGCAAAAAGCTTCGAGCTACCCCGTTACAAAACGCTCCCAGACCGTCAACGTATACAAAGACAATGCATTTTCAATCACAAGTTCAGTCTCTGGTATAAAAACGAGCTTATGGGACAGTGCTCGCGTTCGTACCGTATTCATTCTCTAGCCAATGTCCAAGGATTTTGTTAACGGACGGGAAACAATGTATATACGTTTGTGAGGCAGTCATTGCACAGCGTTTGTCTGCGCGAAATCACAATGAGTAATACGAGTCTATTTGTGCTATCCACATCATCAAGGATCAGAAAAGAATGCAAGAAGTTAGGAGGGGAACAATTCAGATAATAAAACAAGTGCAATTATTACAAATAAACCCGCATTCACCCAAAGGAATCTTACTGGGGCACTGCGTGTACATTGTCACGAGGAAACATATCTGCACAGTAATGTATGGTTTTCTAAATTATAGCACAATCGTTCATTTACAGGACTTCAATCAATGACAATGCATGGCCCTGAGTGTTGGCCGTGTCAACTTGCGTATATTCTGCAGATGCAAATTGGTATTTGCAAAACAGATTTGAAATTAAACTGTCTGATGAAAGCAACATTTCAGAATGACAAATTCTGGAAAGCCCGAGAAAGTTTCCTAAGTGCGTATCATAGGAGCAGAAGCTACTGCATTACCTCAACATCACAGTTACATTCGGTTCTGTTTTAAAAATACTATTGCTTTGTTTCCCAAATAAAACAAGCAAACAAGCAATGCATGATGAACGAACAGGCAAAAGGAATTAGAAGGAAAGAAGAGTTTTTTTTTTAACTTGGATAACTCAATAAAAAAAACCCAAAGGGCATTTATAGTCAACTGTTTTTGCAGTTTCTCAAATTTCCACATATCATGAGTGGTGCAAGCCAAACGTTTACTCGTTCTTGGGTACAGACTCAAAGAGTGTGGACTGCTTTGTCATGTTTCATGCAACCAACACCATCGTTAGCCATGTCCTCCACCTATCAGCTACCAAGAAAAAACGTTGACATATCTATCAGTTTAAGACATTAAAAATACAGCAGTTACAAACAAGGACAGATAACTAAATATTTGACTTCAGCAGCAATAACATAACGTAACGTAATGCACCGTAAAACTTTCTTGTGCCTTAACATTCAAACCTCAGCCTAAAATAGTGTATGCCTGTTCTGTAACCAGCCAGTTACTTTAAATATTCAGCTTGCACGGTACATTAACTTATTGTCAACACAGGATAAGTCACAGCTTGAATGCTACTTTTAGTGTCCTGCGCTAAAAAGGGGTAGGTAAATTCTCCCTGGACTGAAGTTCAATCGCGGTCCTTCAAGGAGGAGACGAGACGGGAATTATAAAGGGATTGTGCAAACATTAATGCACATCACGCCACTTCGGCGTCTCGTGTCAGATCCGGATCGGCCTCCCCACCCTCTCGACCCCGCGAGTTGCCAAATGTTCACACACTGCGCTCAACCGCAACTTTATGGAAGACAGCTCCACTGCATTTCAATGGGGTGGTTCACGGAGAGAGAGTGGGGGTGGGGATAGAAAACAATATAAAAGCAAGATGGTTTTTGACAGACCTGCAGCTCGGGTTGAGAATGAGGACACTGGCATAACATACTGTAACAGCATAAGACGTCGTGCAAGTCTGCAACTCATGTATTTTTTTTTCAAACACTGTGAAAGAAAATGGCTCAATGTCATTTCTCCGTACATCCTTAAGAGCAATCAGGATGGCATGTGTGAACACATCAATTTGCTCTTGTACGCAGTTAAAAGTAAAAATGACTCACGATCAAATCCACTATGATAAATAAAAAACAGAATCCCACATTAGAAACAATGATCATAATTGCATTTGGTCCAAATAATTAACTCAATCCACGAGGAATGAAACAATAAAGGCTACTGTAGCAAACAGCTGGCTCTAAAAAAAAAAAAAAAAAGAGAAAAGAAACTGAAAACGGCAAGGCGATGAAACTTGCCAGCGTATCCATGCGGCATCGCTTCAAAATCTAACTGAAGTTCACTGCCAGAAAAGGGGAAAAAGTTAACACAGGAAATGTGCCAAGTTCAGCACTTTTTGGACGCTAGCTGCACCACCCGGCGCATGACACACTGCCGTGGCCCGCATTAGTGTAACTGCCAATACAGAATATAAACAACTGAACGGCTACTGCTGGTTCCCTTATACCCGGTAGCCGACACGCGCAGAACTCAGCTGTGTCTATTTCAGTCAGCCACGCGCGTTATCAATTTCAGGTTGGGTAAAATGAGTTAAATGCAATACAGTAGCTTACAAATGAAAAAAGCATTTCTTTCCATTATGAATAAATTGTGTCCACGTACCATTGCACTGTACTGCATGAATTAAAACGTGGATCCTGGAATCTGGGTGAAACTCAAGCCGGTACCTTCACATTTCTGAAGTTCAATTTTGTGCTTTCTCAGTTTTTCCTCCTAAAAGTTTTTTTTTTTTTTTTTTAAACCACACCGGAAGATAAATCTTGGCAGAAAGGCGGCAAAGTCAAAGTGAAGGCAGTGAACCGCTGCGAGATTTTTTTTTTAAAATCTTCCTTCCTCTTTCAGCTGTAGTTTTGGAGAGGTTTTTTGGTTGCTGAGTTGAACGCGATCCAGAAGAGGCAGAGTTTTGGCTCCGTGGCTCTGCGTCTTTTCTTTCTGTGTCTGGCTGTCGTTGGTGCGGCTTCGCAGGAGACACAGTGATCTGCGCACTTGGACCTGATTCCTTCCCTCCTATTGGTCGGAGCTGCTGCGGCCCTCGGTGCTCCGTGCCTTCAGCCCCTCACTTCCGCTCAGCGGGCATTGTGTCTTCATTTGCATATTCACAGACGCCTTAGCCTATCACTAGCAAGGCTGGCCGAAGTTGAAACGTTCAGCGCCAGACGGGTCAAGACCCAACAGATTCTTTACCCTGGGAATTTGAGATATTTTCCATAATAAACAAAAGGGTAGTCACGTTCAAATCAAACTAAAGGCCGTATTTACACAGAACCAAAATTATTTTCAGATTTTAGGAGAAATACCCCATTGAAAAATCAATTCTCAGGTTTTTTTTTCTCACAAAATAGGGACCTATTAATTGAATTTTAACAAATTGGATTTAAAGGAACTGGCATCAATTTTATCCAATATTGGTTTTAAATACATTTAAAAAGAAAAAATATTCCTTTTGTACAGCCACTTATCCTTACAATCATTTCCAATTTGTGGTCCAGTGGCAAAAGAGGAATATTTAGCCATGTTAATAATATTTTGGTGGGTATTTAAAAATGCAAATTTAAGGTTCTTTTCCAAACATCTCCATAGACAAATTTCTGTTAGTCCTATCCAGACTGAGGCATTGATTTTATCCAAATGTATCTGTGTCACAAAAGTATTGAAGACTTGAAATGTAATGGACAATATGGTACGAATCAAAGTTTCAAATAAAACTGTCCCTCATACTGTCGTGTGATGTGGTACAGTGTAGCCCTAGCTATGCACATAGCACATGTTTAGCTTGTGCTTGTCCTGGGCAGCATTCACGCCTGCCATGATTCACAAAGTCAGTATTAGCACTAAGGCCCAGGCTTTGGGGTGCTAAATTTCACTCCACTAAAACTGATATTCCAATAAATACAACATCTTTTTCATACAGACCAGACTTACTGTTTCTTTTCATATAAATTATACTTACAGCTACCTACAGCTGTGTTTCCTTTAAATCTTCATATTTCTATAGAGCAGGGCTGTAGTCAAATTTCACCAGGACTCAGTGTGACGACCAGACAGCAACCGTTTATAGATACAAGGATATGTGGGTCCTGAAAGAAATGCAGCGCTTTCCTTTTGTGTTCAGCGGTTTGTAAATCAGTACTGTAACACAGGCAGGGCCTCTACTGGCCCTCACAGAGAGCTGTGCAGTTCCAGCAGGAAATATGAATATCATTTCATATTTAGAATTGAGTAAAAAGTATAAAATAATCCAGGATAAAAAAAAAAAACATTAAAAAAATAAGTTCTTGAGAATGTAAATACATACCACGAACACAATACTGTGATGTTTCCCTTTTTTCTTCTTCTGGACCTGAATTATTTACTGAATAACAATTTATTGTTTAAATAATAACAGGGAAAATCAACTGGTCCCTGAAACAGTCATAACAAAGAATAATGTGACCTACATTATTAGTTTACTTGTACACATGTACACAATCTATTGTAATTCTAATCGATAGTGAAAATTTAAAATTTCCCCTCAATACATTAATTTTGAAAAAGTAAAATCAATGATCATGGTAGCAACATTCAACAAATTTGGTAATTTACAATTTGATGTTGTTAGTGGATAAACCTACATACATTACAAGATTTTTGTGGGTATAAATGTAGACAAACTGCATATGTAATTATTGATAATAAATAACATATCTTAGTTCTTGCGGTGGCTTATTTTAACAAATTAATTTGTTCATGTGTGGTCTGTCACATATTTGAAGAAATGATCCTAAAATTGCCCAATATTAATATTTTCCAGCCTAACTGGTCACAAATTGTGGGACCAGTATGTACCTTCAGTGATAACTGGTCTACTCATATATTTTATCACCACTGGCTGCTTACAAAATTTAATCTGATTGAATTATATTATAGTATAAGCATATATCTATTTTTCCCTGGTTACAGTACTTACGGTGAAACAAATTTCCAATTAACTATGGGCAAGGTCTGACCTTTTAAAATGCCATGTGAACCATGCCAACTCTGCAAAGGGACACATATTATAGTAACTGATTTCAGAATTTATTATATGGATTGTTACATTAACTGTTGAATTTGTATGGCCTATATGAATTAATTAAATGTTTTACCAAGATATATTGATTGCAATCGAGTGTCATCTGTAAGATCTTGGCATTAGTGTTACCATAACTTGGGGATAACAGATTTACTACAGTATTATCAAACAAAGGGGGGCTTTCCCCAGAAAAATATTTAGAGTATTGTGACTGAAATGCTATTTGCTTGCACGTTGGAAACCAAGGTTAATTGTTGACCGTGAAATTCAGGTAAAAATTATTTCACTATTATCATACAACCTGACTGACATGATGTCCGCATACTGACGCAACAAATGCCAAGAAAGTGTATATATTACACACACTAGGTTATAAAGTAACCAGCTCATTTTACATAACTGACCGTGTTTACGAGCTTGCCAGTTCTCCTCTGTTGCCTATGCTACAGCGCGTCCAAACATGGAACAAAACAGGCTAAACTTATGCAAGCTGGAACAGATAAAGTTCGGAGGTGGAGTAGAGCGACATGAGGGGAGAGCGCGAGAAAGAAACTTTGGATTGCTCCCATACCGTTAAAAATAAAGTAGACAGTTTCTCTGGGTTCCACCTCAGGTAGGCGAAGCGAATGTGAACGCGGTTATCAGAGCAGTTTTGTTGATTAGTTTATAGTGTGGTATTTGTGATTCCCTTGTTCTTGCTCTTTACCGTGCAGAAGAACAGTTTGTTTGTGGTAGAGTATTTGATGTGGTCTGTGGAGAATTTGAATCACGTCTCTTGCGCTCAGGGATTTTAAAAGCACGCGCCACCTAAACGAAAATTACTTTTATGCTTTAAGTTATGAAATTAATGATCATAAGTAAACTATAGCTTCAGGTGCGGTTAGTTTTGAAGAACACTAAAATAAATTCTCTTTTTTCGCATTCAAATGCATAATACCGATTTAAGCCCTTTAATTTAAAAAAATAAATGGCTAATCATAAATCTTTAGTCCCCACATAATATCGTCTGTCAATTACTGCGATCTATAAAAGACAAAGAGGGCATACGGACGTATTGTGGAAGTTTAAATGCTTCTGCTAAACTAGTATTAACCCCGTCAGTACGCACGGTAAAACAATAAGCAAAGCCTTTCTCTTCCAGTAACAAACCGCTGTACATGAATGTAAATGGATTTTCAGTCAAATTGCACGTTGGTCGTCTGTACTGTATAAGCTGGTAAACAATAGCCTTTTTCATTGATTTTCACAATGCTTTGTATGGATACTTATTCAGGAAATGTGTTGTATAAAATTAGACTGTATAAGCTATTTGCAGATGCTGTTTCTCAACTTAAAAAAACATTAACAAAATGTTCTATGACAAAATAAAAGGTAAACGCTGGCGCCTTATGTTTAATGTTCAGCCTTAAATGAGACACAATAATTAAACAAATATCAATGAACTCGGTTACATCTGCCGATATTACTCAACCTGTATAAATATAGCCCCTCACTTTCAGACGCAAGGCTGTTGTACGTTTAATATAATAATGGAGAATGAATTTTTCATCAGAGTAAAGCAAATATCACACCTGCGTGATGAATCTGGGTTCATTAAAGAGCCGTGGAGGAACAGACAGTCGCTGAAAGGGGTTGAAAACACACATCTCAATTTACTGAAAATAAATAAATAACGCAAATCGGCACACTGAACTGCAAAACAAGAGCTGTGTACATAGTAAGTGTTTTCACAATCAGAACTCAAATATTTAGAGGAAACGCTAAAAGTACAAAACTCTGTTGCACCAGCTGTACCCGAAGGGTGGGTATCTGGTCGGGGGACGTTATCATAGGTGTGTAAATGCGCTTAGTTCTGCTGTTCGTGTAAACCCAGCCCCTCTTAGCACAACAGAGACGCGGCGTCCGCGCGCACCCTCCCTGAGCTAAAAGGTATCCTTTTGATCCGGCCGCGTGCCCATTAACTCCGAAGTAACATGTTCTAGATATTATTTTTGTTTTGCGTTCCGTTTTTTTTTACGCATCCATTAAATTAGCAAGCAAGGAACGATGTAGAATTGGTCGTTCATCTACATCTTTAAAAAAAACACACACACAAATGCAAAAAAAAATTTATAATGTGTTTAAAACAAGACATCTGCATGGGAAAAGACACCAGAATTCACCAGCAGAGGCTAATAGATGCGTAATAAACTAAGATTATTCCTAATGGTCATGTGGGACAAAGGGAGGTAGGCTTGTAAACCAAAGATTACAGGTTTGAGTACTGCATGGGGCACTGCCATTTTACACTCAACGAGGGAAAAAGGCTTCTATGAGGATTCTCTTTTCTCATAGACATAGAGGAACTTTAGATAGATAGAACTATTAACAAACCATTTGGTCATACTGATTGTGGAACAGTACAGAACCACCAACGGCTCCAGAGTACCCACTTTTAGAGCGTGGCTTTGAGTGTTGAATTGCATTGTGATACTTTATGAGAGTCACCCTGGATATGAGTCTCTGCTGTGTAGTTCACTCGTGCAATATGTGATTTCCCTTGCTATAGCAATGTATGGAAAGTGCGTATTTTTATTTCCCAACAGAGACATATTGTTTTCCAGGGAATATGCCATCCTGTCTTTGTGAGCACCTCAATCAGAAACCCCCACAGTTTACATTTGGCAAAACAGGAAACCCTGAATTTAAATTCATTAGACTCATTATTGCATTCTGTACCCACAATGCCTTTCTTCTTAGCTCTGAGTCTCAATAATCTCCTCAGTGTTCTGTTTCCCCACTTACGGCACTTTAACCCTCATGTTCTATTGATGTCACCTTTCCTATCTTTCTAATTGGGTCTGGTAAATCGAGGACCACAAACAGAAAGTCAGGGTTGATGAACCTAAATGCATTGAAAAGTTCTGACTAACATCAGCACGGATACACAGTATTGAGGAAAAATAAAGTCCCACTTCATGAAATTCCTTACAGAAAAGTCGACGCCAACATTCACAGCAGTCAAACTGAGCAGAATCCACAAGCTGAAACACTGCCACATGCCATATTCACATTATAAAAAACCATATGGGGCTCGTACATGTTACATATTTGGCAAAGCTATATCCACACTGGGGTCTAATGGAAACTGACTTTCAGCAGTTCAGCAGTTTTTTTAGGGAGAGAGAGAGAGAGAAAGCTCACTCTGTGAGTCATCAACAAATCAATCAGGTATGATTTCCATCCGTACGCTGTCCAGGGTCCGCACATGTGTCATAACTCACAGCCACTATAAAAACGTCATGGAGGATCAGCCCTGCGGCCACAAGCCCCGAGCCCAGCCCCCCGCCCCCGCTCCTTTTTCATGGACACAACGTGTGTCTGTGTCTGCACAATAACTCCGGCTCTTTCCTTCTGTTGCGCGGCCAAAGCCTGAGCGGGACATCTCAAAGCCTCGCAGCCAAACGCACTTCCTGATTTTCCTCAGAAGAGACGCTGATGGAACGGAGGCAGAGAGAGGTGGCGCAGGGGTTCACCAGAGTAGCTGGGAAAGTAACAAAAAGTAACGCCCCCGCTCGCTGATTAACTTCACAATCAGTGTAGCTTCATCGCATCTATATGGTTTGGAAGGACATCGCTGCTTAATATTTGCATGAAGCGTAACTCCACTGCACATGGTTAAGCATTCTAAGGGGAAGTCATAAAATTTTGTTTTGTGGCCAGAATGTTCATACTCTTACTGAAATATTAATGTTCGGACTTGGATTTTAATGCAAAACCGTTTTCAGACTACAGAATGTGATATATGCATAAAAACGTCCGTGGGATGAGAAAGTGGGACTTTAAGCCAAGCTCGTAACCGTTCAGATGAGAAAGTGGGACTTTAAGCCAAGCTCGTAACCGTTCAGAAATTTGACATCAGATTTTGATGAGACTGCCACGTTTTAATATTTGAAAAATTCATGTAGAAAAATATGCAGAATGATACTGCGTAAAGGTGCACTGTCCACAATAAAACAATGAATAACAAAATTGAATGACTGTTCCCATGGCAACATGTTCTGAGCTGGTCCATCTCATCTCTGAACTCTGGACTCTTACACATTGAATCTTGAGAGACTAGCGCAGCCTTCAACAGACATTTTAAAAAACACGGCAGTTCACCCTGAAAAAAAATGTCCAAGAATCTCTTGTCATCTAATGACCTTTCGATCTGGAGTAGTCAAACAACACAGACACCCTTGTTATGTGACCGAGGTACTCCAGGCTAAGTGCTTTGTTTAAGATTGCGATGGACACACACCTGCAGGTATATGAGACCGTTGGCTTCTGCACAAAAACACACTGCACAAACGGACAAACACCCCTCTGCACAAACACACAAACACTTCAACGCACAATCACACAAACACAGACAGCGTCTCTGCCAACATGTGCAGAGCATCTGTGTCTCACGCTGCAGCCTTCTCCCTATCAGACTTTCCAAGCCATGGAGTGGGTGTGTCAGGAGTGCGTAAGGGAGTCTCACAGTGTGTAACAGGTGTGTTTAGGCATCGTTAAGGTTGTGTTACAGGTGTGTCAAGGCAGCGTTGGGGGAGTGTAACATCACACACCTCTCATCAGTCAGACTGTAATACAGGCATCTGTGATCAGTGTTCAACCTTCAGTCAAGGGGAAGAGCTCCAAAAATAAGAAAATAAATCTAGTAAATGCATAATGAAGGGGGAGGATTTGGCATCATTATCCCAGTGAGAACAGTGACGCACACAGACAGCGCAGGCCAGAGCTGATGAAATAAAGTGAAAAACAGACTCAGCTGCGTTTAAACTGGAACACTCCATCATATACAAAGAACATTAATGGAGGTCTGTCGGTCTATGTCTCGCTCCCTGTCTGTTCCTTGTTCTTGGTCTGGTCAGCCGCCCCTCAGTCCCTGAAAGAGAACCTGAGTAACGTGCATTGACATTTCTGTTTTGGCGTATTGATATGGACTGTCTTGAAGGTATTATAATAGAACTATATACTTCTTGTTAAGACCAGATTTTTTTCTAGGCCACTACCTTATCGCTTCTGATAATTCCTCCAATAACCTCCAATGTCAAAATTCATATGTTTTATTAACAGGGCAATAACAGAGCCAATGAACACTGGCCTTTAGTCTTTACTGAAGTAGTGAAATTAAATGAGAGTTTCAAAGCTGCGCCATTCTTTGTCATCTTTCCATGTCTTTCAGTGTGGACCTTTTAAGCTGTAAAACCTTTAGCGTCGCTATTACAAACTGAGATTCATATTACGCAGCACTTATTAAGTTTAATAATAGTGGGAGAATGTCTTATTCACCATTGTACCAAATGTATATTGATTACCAGTAGCCTGTCTATGACCGCTTATGACCATGATAATGAACTCAACGAAGCTCATATCTTTAAAAAACTGAACCCGGCAGAATGTGTCTATAACATCACATTACAGTCATTTAGCTGATGCTTTTATCCAAGGCAGCTTGTGATTGGTTGTGCTGGCTGGGAGCCAGCCCCCCTGGCGGTGGTGTGGGGTTGGGGGGGGGCTTGCTCGGGGGCCCAACCTCAATGATGTTCTTGCTATGGCTGAGCTGGGGCTTGAGCCACCAACCTCAGGGTACCCAGTCATGTACCTTAGCCACGAGACTACAGGCTGCCCCCAAAATATAACAACTATAATTCGTTCTTTACTGTGGGGTTTGGAGTATAAATTCACTTAAGCTAGAGCTATATGTGCAAAACTTGAACGCAGACGTTACCTCCAAGTGTTATCAAAACTTGAACGCAGACGTTACCTCCAAGTGTTATCAAAACTTGAACGCAGACGTTACCTCCAAGTGTTATCAAAACTTGAACGCAGACGTTACCTCCAAGTGTTATCAAAACTTGAACGCAGACGTTACCTCCAAGTGTTATCAAAACTTGAACGCAGACGTTACCTCCAAGTGTTATCAAAACTTGAACGCAGACGTTACCTCCAAGTGTTATCGTGACACCATCATGTTGGGGGGGGGGGTGACAAAAGCACTGCGTTTGCTGCGGTTCCCATGAGAGGAAAAAGGGTGAAACTGAATATAACCGCCACACTGCGAGTCCGTGAATGTGATCCAGCGCTTTCAGGAGCCGGGGGGGGGGGGGGGTGTTCGCAGACACGGGGAGTCCTGTCTGAATGGCGTCTCTGCGCTGTGCGTCACAGCCCCTGATGCGGGGCTGTTTTCTGTGTAACTAATCGGCAGCTACATGACAGGAATGCGTGTCTTAGCGGGAACGCCGTGAGACCCGACACCGCGGACGCTCCAACCACACCCCCACCGCTTTGTTCGCGCACCCAGTATCAACTTAACCGCCCTTTGCCTTTCAACAATGGGCCCTAACCGCAAACCCACAATGCTGACTTTGAAGAAAAACATAAGAAAATATTCAAACAAAATTATTCAATCATTAAAAGGTAACTTCTATTGTAAGTGTAATGATTGTCACTGTGATTTGTTCAGCTATTTAAAAAAAAAAGTTCAATGTTAAAAATCATTGTTTTGTTAATATTCCACAAGAGGGCGCTCTTTTCTCGAACGGTGCAGCCACATTTCACATCAGCCTCTGGAAAAACTATAAAATGTGCATGTTTCCAGCGTGCTTTATTAATATATTATAATGTTGTTTTTAAATAAAGTTTTGTCATTTCAATCCATGCATGTCAAAGCATACTGTATTGCCATCCCAAAATTACAATAAAAATCAATGTATACTTAAATTGTCATGATGTCATGCTTAGTGCAGATTGACGCACATTACAGTCCAGTTTCCATAGTATTCAAACGGCTCACAATGCCACCTAATCTCAATCGAGTGGCTAATCAAATACCTGCCACTGCGCTTTGTGTCACGAACAAGAACTGAAGATGAGCACAAAACACCAAAACTCGACATGACGGGCTTTGATTATGTTTTTCCAGAGCCTCAGTCTGAATGCACTGTCTCGGGTGAATAAATCAGAACGGAAAAATGTGGGTGGGTAAAGGTTATCAGCTGTTGGTATAAACAAATGATAAAGTCATAATAAAAGGCAGGCGAGAGTTATGCCACCCTAAAACAGCTTTACAAGCAGAAAACCCACAGAGCGCTGTGCCAAGTCCGCCATTCCTGGAATTCAGAACACAGCAGCAGTCAAGCTGCAGTTTCACGACAACACCACAAGAGGGAGCGGTTTTGTGGTAAAAGTCTTCAGTGTGTTTGAATCTTAGTTCAGTGATGATTTCAACAGGAAAAGTTTGCTCTTTAATGAAATTTTGACAAAGACATAGAAATATCTGTACCCAACTTAACGGAATTCAAGAGATGTAAAACCATCACAAAATTGCGCAGAGAAAGGGGAAATTGTTCACTTTATTTGTGTTGCCACAAACAAACACAAAGCCGGGCAATCATGGCAATTAAACATGCGCACACACACATACACAAACACACACACACACAAGCAAAATCCACCATCATGAATCTGCATCTGCTGGAAGCCTAGGTAAGAATGTTATTTTATTCAATTAACAATGGCTACCCTGAATCTCAATCAGAGACTACAGTTGAGCATCTGTTGTCACGACTACCTGATGAGTGACAGCACTGTCACAAAGCACAGCAGGGTCATGGGAGGAGGGGCTTGCTGCATCACCTGGGAGACCAGGAAACCAGAACCAGCTGAAGCTCCATGCACCTGCAGCCCCCCCCCCCCCCCCCCCCCCCCCCCCCCCGACACCCCAGCCCCAAACACATAAATTCCGAAGCAACAAACAAACAATCAAGGAGGCCTTCCTGAGCATGGCAGGCAATTACCAGAGCTAAACACACTGCACATTCAATCAGAGATACTACAAACAAACAACGCTGAGCATGATGCTGGAGGGAAGCGCGTAAACAGTGCGCAACACGTCTCCCAGGCAACCAGGCCTGCCATCATGTCGATCGGAGGAAGTGGGAGTAAGGAACGTTCTGCAAGCGAGTGACTGGGGAAGCACGTGCTGTCCAAGACTCTACAGCGTCCGCCTGAAACCAGCTTTAGCAGCGCACCGTGCAAAACCCAGGACTGCTCCTTCAAAAGCCTCCGGCTTGTCGGGGGATTTTTGTGTTCTTTTAACTCAGTTTCCTCCAAATTTGCAATGGCCAGTTTGTGCGTGTTCATGCTCAACTGATGCACCAACCTCTCCCTTTCAGGCTGTCTTCCACCCTGTGGCATCGGGGTGCTGCTAGAGTTTGCAGGTTCAATTCCCACGTAGGGTGCTGCCATTCCTCTTTTGAGTGAAGGACCTCAAACCTCAACCACCTCAGTGTAATGTCCAGCTGTATAAAGGCACAGCATGTAAAACATAAGCTGTGCAAGTTGTTATGGATACAAACATCTGCAAAATACGTAAAGTGTGATTTTCAAAGTGAACCCCTTCAGCTTCATAATTGGATATTGACCAATGTCAGCCCTTGGTGAATGGACTCAACAAAGCAAATGATCTGCATGAATGAAACTATTTGTTGCCATTGTTTTCACTTGTTCCGTACTCTAAACAGCCGTTCTGTGGTTGTGATTTATTTGTAATTACATATCTGTGGCCTTGGGTGGTTTGCCAGACCTGTTTAGTGTTTAAGTAACAAACAGTGACATGAATCAAGAAACTAAATGCCATATTTGTTTAAAAAGAAAAATAATGAAATAAACCAGAACCTGCACCACATTCTGAAAATTATAATGTTTTTTTTATCATTCATAAAAACACGGGCAAACTGCTGTGAAAAGGTGGACAGTATCCAAGCAGGAACAAGTGTCTGAGATATGTGTGTGCCCTGTACAGCTCTGTCCCATACGTTTAACAGTGACTAGAACAGCGAGTCATGTGACATTTAGCTTCCCTCAAACAGCTACACTGGACTGCAACGTTCAGGGTTTTCTAAAAATAACTGCCATTTCCATGTAAAGGTTTGCTGAACTCACCACAAGGGACAATGTTTTTCTTCCATGCTGACAACTGCAACAGTATACTGTGTTTACATTTGTGTATTTATACAGTACCTCTCCCACAAGATAGCACAAACAGCATCAACACACAATCACATTATTTAAACTAATTACAATGTGCAGATGACAGAAAATACATTAAGAAAAGAAGTCAAACATTATTTTAGCAAATAATTATTCTAAAAATAAAATTTGTTCTTAAAAGATGGCACTGATACAGGTGCTAGAAAAGTGAAAAATAGTGACTTCCCTTCATCTTTAACCTGGATCAGAGCCACTGACCAGCCTCCCAGCTTCACCAGATTTTTATGGCATACAAAAAAACTTAATGTCAAAGACCCTATGTCATCACCAGTCTTTCAAAGGCCTGAGTGCCACTCAGTCTGTAGTCCTGCAGTCCACAACCTGTGACCTTTGGCTTGTGACATTATCTGGTGACAATGCTTCTGGGAAGGCTCTCACCTGCAGTCTGCCTTTTCCTCCTTCACAGATCACCGTGGCAACAACGAAAAACAATTAGGGCCATTGTCTTCCCCCAGGCAACCATTCTAGAATTTGGAATCGTGGGACTCCACCCACTGGAAACCCAAAGCATGCCCTCCTAAAGGTTACTGCAGGGCGCTTGCTGACTTGCAAACATTCCATAGTCACCCTGTCAACCCAGCACGCTATAGAGGTTCCATGGTGTAATGGTTAGCACTCTGGACTCTGAATCCAGTGATCCGAGTTCAAATCTCGGTGGGACCTGAACTTTATGAAGACGAATGGAACTTCATGAACAAATTTGTTGCTTACCAAAAACACCAACTGCACCCAAAATGTTCTTTGGACACCTGTGTTCCAGGAGTCCAGGGTGATGAATGGCTCACAAAAGCAAACCTCTGCCCCCAACCCCCCCCCCCCCCCCCCATAAGGGGTACGAGCCTCCCGCCACCTAGGGCAAATCACTCTGCTGACTGAAAACACACCTGTGTAAATCTTGCCTCAGATTCTCCTGACCTTTGAGCGCCTCTCCTGGTTTGACTGCATTTGTGTCTTCAACATTTATAATTATATCTCTAATCCACTATTCACAATTTCCTTCTGACTTAGATGCAGATTAATGAAATCATTCACACTACTGGCTGTGAGGCAAAAAACTCAATCATTGGGACAGTCGTTTAGGGGGCTGACAGTGGCCCGTGGTGGGAAAAGGAGGGGCATAAGACAAGCAGAAACACAAATACTAATAAAACCTCTGTGCATCAGACATATTACTCCACACAGAGGTCCACACAGTCTCACACACAAATGCACGTATGTGGACTCGCATTCACTCCAAATTACACGCTAAATACACACTCTCACACAAAGTAATTCACCCTCACACAAAATGACACAATGCACAAACAGACGGATATCCTGCAGAAAGACACACACATACACAAATACAAGTGTGTGCAGAAAGATACACACACACATATACACACAAATGGCTTCTTTTTCTTGATGCTAATGCTGTTCACGATCGTGTAGCATTATGCTAATCCATGAGGCAGATTGATGGAGGTCTGTGTTGTGTTGTGTGATTCACATACAGGACCAGCTTGCAGGGAGGTCTGTAAACAAACTGATATTAGCCCCCAGGCTGCATTCTGGGACGCACCAACAAATCCCACACACACAGCCAAGACAAGGGGAGCATTAGCCTGTTACCAGATTCACACAGATGTACACACACACACACACACACACACAAGCATACAAGCACACACACACACAAC
>JAFBMS010000191.1:168241-180741 GCA_019788955.1 Albula glossodonta
ACCTCTCTTTCTTGCTCTCTTCTATCTTTCTATCGCTTACTCTCTCTTCTCCTCTCTCCAGTGTAAGTTTTCGCAGGCAGGGCAGACAGTGTGATGTAGGTTCTTTAGTCAGAGAGGGAGTCGGGCATGTGGGTGGCTAACCGCTCAGCGAGGCCATGTGAGCTCACGTTTATTTGCATATACTCTGTTGTATATTGTTCAAGTCCATAGGTTTTCCCCTTTTTTTTTTACCACCCATCCAATCCCCCCCCCTCCACAACACACACACACATACACACACACACAGACTCAACTCCTGGGTGGACAGCGGGAGGCCAAAATAGCGGGGAATTAATATCCTCTGACAAAGGCGTGAGGGGCTGACAGGCTGGGCCAGGTTCGGGTTCATATGTCGACAACGGTGCTCAGGGGTAACCGCAGCAGCTGGACCCTGCGGAAACCATCGCCGGGGGCAACAGATCTCCGGTGCTCATATGGATGGAGTTTAAGCCCCCTTCTCATGCTGGGGTAAAAACAAAAACAAAACAAAACAAACAAACAATAAAAAAAACACGCACTGAGAGGGAGGAAGGGTACAGCATGATCTGTATGACTCTAGGGAACCCCAAAAAAGGAGAGGAGGACAAAGGAAACTCCCATGGGTCGAGGTGGATGGCCACGTAAGCCGTCACACACAGCCAGTCCAACATACGCTTTACAGAATCCCAATCTGATACAGCATAAGATACAGAAGGAGCCACAGGCCTGCCTCACAGCTCTACTGTTACAGACTCTTTACAGGGTTCAGCGCTCTTATGACCTTCTCTTCATACTTAGGACAGATGCGTTGTTGTGATTATTATGATGATGAAGAAAAAAAAAACCATGATGATGATTATGGTTATTGTTGTTATTATTATTAGTAGTGTTTTTATTCATTGAGCTCTTTCATTATAGAACTTGGCCTACTTTCAGCTGATATTTGTCCTTCAGTTTGACTTGTAAATAAATCCATTTGCTTTTTTCCATTAATTCTGCTTATTAAAGCTTGGTGATAGCTATACTCACTAAACTTTTTTATAACTAGGAGCCAAGGTTACACAAAACACTGACCTGGATTCAACTCTTTGTTTCGTTAAAAAGCTAAATTAAATTTTAAATTTAAAAAATTAAATTAAAAACCTGCTTAATTTGCGTATTTCTGTTTTCTGTGCAACAACTTCCTTAGATTAATGCAAAATATGAAGAAGAATAAGGCATGAGGGGAAGCATGGCACTGCTTAGTTCAGCTTACTGGAACTTTCGAGTACTGGACCTTTTCCCACCTTAGCACATATGCACACGTTTCACTGATACCCAGTCCAAAGATCTGGGCAAGACCTGGTCCCTCTATCTCTCTCTCTCTCTCTCTCTCTCTCTCACTCCTTCCCTCTCTCTCCCACTCCCTCTACCTCTCCCTCCCTTCCTTCCCTTCCTTTCTCCCTTTATATCTCTCACTGCTTCCCTCTCTCTCCCACTCAATTTTTCAATTTCAATTTTTCAATTTTCTTCCTCTCTCTCCCTCCTCCCCTCTCCATCTCTCCCTCCCTCTCTCCCTCTCTCTCCCTCTCCCTCCCTCTCTCTCTCTCCCTCTCTTCCTTCCTCCCTCTCTCACACAGAGGCCCTGTTGTTGCACCTGTGAGGCCCGTGGGGCAGGTCCATTGTTGTTATATTCCGCTTCACTCCCGTCCCCACGCAGAGCCCTGAGCTCGCAGCGGTCGGCATAGCGACACAATGCCTGGCCTGTTTAGGATGCCGCAGGGTAATATGTGATGACGAGCTCCAAACGGGGAGGGGTTGGCTGTGTTGGGGAGATCATTGCAGAGTAATTAAAGACTCTGTACAATAATAAAAGAAAACACTGCAGCGCGTAAAACAGAAATGACGGCCGCACAGGGACACACGCTGGGTGCAGATGAGAGCCAGGCCTCGTCATTTAGCCTGCGCTGTGGGGACCGTTGCCTTGTCTCCAGGCTTGGGCCTAACCAAGGGGTGCAGTGCTAAAATAAGGAGGATTTAAATGGCTGATTAATAAGAATGAACTTTCATGTGTTTCTGTGTGTGTGTGTGTGTGTGTATGTGTG
Source organism: Albula glossodonta (assembly GCA_019788955.1). NCBI lineage: Eukaryota > Metazoa > Chordata > Actinopteri > Albuliformes > Albulidae > Albula > Albula glossodonta. Next base: position 170,344 of record JAFBMS010000191.1, read on the forward strand.
AGCGTGTGTGTGTGTGACTGTGTGTGTGTGTGTGTGTATGCGTGTATGTGTGTGTGTGTCTGTGTGTGTGTGTGATTGTGTGTGTGTGTGTATGCGCCTGTGTGTGTGTGTGTGTGCGTGTGTGTGTGTGTATGTGTGCATGTATGCGTGTGTGTGAGTTTGTGTGTAGAGATGTCTGTGTGTGTACGCAGCCATGCATGTAAGAGAGAGTGTGAGCATGTGAGTTTGTGTATGTTACAATTGTGTGTTGTTAAAATCAATAATAACTTCAATCTACAGTGCACTTTTCATTTCATTTTCATCACAATGGAATTTTATTATGTTTGTGTTTGTTTTTCTGCAGATGGAAAGGAAATGTTGGCACGCTCACGTATCTGGCATGCACACCCCAAAACGTTTAGTGTTAACTGAACTCTGATAGAAGCAATTTTACTGTAATTTTCACATCAGGGACGGTTAAGACAGATCGTAAATTAGGTTCATGTGCTGCAACTAACAATTAAAACAAGTCTGTTTTCCTTTAAAATGTAAACCCCAGTTGTTAAAAAACGTAGTCTACACTACACTGATTACAGTGCATTTTATCCCTTTTGGGTTCGTAAAGTGTTAGATTCATGTTTTATTAGTTGATGCTGCCCTCCCCCGTTTTTTTCTGCTCAATTTGAAAAACCAAACTGTATTCACCAACCATGCTCTGCAGCTTTTTCATTCTTCAAAACATGCACTTGATACTTTTTTTATCTGTGCATTCTGGACATAATTATTTCAAATTATTTCTTGCATAAAGCAACGATTAAATTGCGTCTGTGGAAGCAACAGTCTTTTTTAACAGAAAATCTTTTCTTTTTTTTTTTTCTTTTTTTTTACAAAATCACTAATAAACTGGACACTCAGTTGAAATTCATACAAGTCATACTCTCACTGATCAGAATGGAAAAGGGAGTTTGGGGAGAGAATGAGGGCAAGAGCCTGAAAAACCTCATGGACTTCATGCACAGGTTGGTGCAGCCAGGCTGTGGGTGCTTGACTGACCAGTAGGGGTCACTAGTGAGGGATTAACTCCCAGTCACTGGATCCCTTCCCCTCTGGGTAACACTACAGCCAATTGTGGAACACTATCTGCTGTCAACAACAAACTGGAATCTATCTATCTATCTATCTATCTATCTATCTATCTATCTATCTATCTATCTATCTATCAATAAAGAAACTGGTGGAGCTCTGGGCAGTGTGATACAGTGTTTTCCCTTTGTCATCCAATTGTATATAGTGTTACAGCACTTGTTCTTTCAAGTCATGTTTCAGCAAACCAAGGTGCAAGACAAAGACATGATGCTTTTGTTTTTTAATGAAACGGATTTATGAATGCATTCTAGATCGATGCAGCTAAACCAGGGCCCAAAGACCGATGCATCGCAGTGTGTCCAATCCATTTTACACCACTACTCAAGATTATAATGTAAATGTGATCTGTTAAACAGCACATCCTGTAGCAGTCACAGAGGACAAAATAAAACTTGATAGGATCCCAGTAACGCAAAAAAAAAAAATCATTCATGGAACACTGGGTAAGATTCTGGAAAGATTCACATTTGACTGAGATAAATCTATGAAAATTACCTTCCCTAAACTGTCCAGCAACATTTTATTGTTCACAAAAAATTCTGTAAAAGTCAAAAAAAAAAAAAACATTCTGGGCAAATAACATTCAAGGCACGTCCAGGAAAAAGGACAAATTTATGTGTTGGGAGCAAGCACTGTAGCGTTCCTGGAATTTTCTAGAAACAAAAAAAAATGTTGACTGGGCAGTTATTTTATGATAATCAGGCTAGTTCCGTTCCATACGGACCATAATGGGCACAGTTAAAAGTACAGTTTTTTGGGGTGAGGGTGCCAGAGGATAGCCTGGATGGTAAAGACAATGTGGTTCCACTAATCATTATCGTAAGAGAGATCCGGGGGGACAAACGCCTGCGGCTTTTTTTTTTTTTTTTTTTGCATACTGGAAAATGATCAAAATCATCTGATCCTGACACACACATCTTGCACTCATAAAAAAAAAAAAAAAAAAAAAAAAAAACTTTGGAGAAACGAGGAACATATTGGGGGCTCTGTCAGACAAACGTGCTCCTGAGCCCGACTCATCCCCCTTAATCTTTTAACAAGGGAGCTGCTTTAGAAAGAGAAGATGCCTAAAATGATGTAGGTATTAACCCCGCGTCTGAATGACAGACGGCTCGCATGTGTGCTTAACTGGAGGGGGAACAAAGATTGATTCACTTTCTCGCTCAAACTGCTCCTCCAACATGGAGCATCAGCTCTTCTGCGTATATTTTCACTGTCTTCTGTTACTGTTAGGGCAGCTTTTTTTTTTTTTTTTTTGCAAAATGAGCATAAACTAAAAGGTAATATTACATTTGCCACACGACTATTTTTAACTGTCAGTTTCCGAAAGGGTAAACTTAAAAAAAAATAGACTTGATTCTATTTATCTCTGTATTCTGAACATACTATATATTATTGATCTGTGTATAACATTACACTTACGTATCATTTCTTAATTATTTCAAGTTATTTCTTGCATAAAGCCACAATTAATTTGTGTATAAGGAAAAGCAACTGTCTTTTTTTAACAGACATTATTAATATGCTGGATTCTATGATGAGATTCATAAAAATCATCCTTTCACTCATCAGGCCTTCAAACATTTAATTTAACTCTTGCATCAAGTGCAACTCCAGTCACCTCAGTCAGTGCTCCTTCTCTGGTTCTTTCTTTAAGATAAACATAAATATAGACTGAATCAAAAGTCTTGCAATGTTGTGGGTGTTATGAGCCTACTGAAAATTGAAATGAAGGCCTACAGAGGCACAAAATTATTATGATTTCAGTGCCGATCAGGACTTTTCACACATATACCAATATTGTATTTCTATTTCTTTTTTAAAAGTCCAGTTTGCGTAAACTGACTCACAATGTTGGCTACGTTTATATTTCATTTTTAAACGATTGCCCAAACCGGAAACGACCAAGTCTTACCTTTCACATTTTCTTGTGTTTATCCTGGAGCGCTGGGGCGTTGCCAGGTGCTCGTGCTGCCACAAACACACACCTTGGCAGGTGCCAGTTTTACCTCAGAAATTACATTTTGCTGGTTACGGTGATTCAGTGATGAAGTGATGTCAGATCAATGAAAATCTGTCCACAATGTCACTACTGTATTTTATTGGTTAAGGATGGCGCCAAACGGCTTGTCTGTCGTTCACACCATAAAATACACAGTACAATAATAGGATCATTTCACCAAGAACCGCGGTGTATGTAACTTAAAAATCCGATTTTAACGTTTTAACTGCTTTAAACATTTCCATTATTTCAAAACTACATTCAAAGGCGGTCTTGCTCTGTAGTCTGAATATCTGAATTTAATTACCTGTCTACGAATGGGAAAATCTGTCTGTAACAATAACCATTATTTAAGGTATCGTCGAGGCATTGAAACCCAAATCACTGTCAAAGCTTATTACACAGAGGTTATCACTGACATGTCGTGTTTACAAAAGACAAATGCTTTCACGATTTCCCGCCTTGAAAGATTTTCCATGTTCTCTCGTCACGGACAATGAAAGTCATGCTCTCTCTCATTCAAAGTTGACAAATTAACCCAGTAGCTTTTTCTAACGTAACTTCAAATGAATGAAGTCTTTGTTGCATGTGTGGCGCGTCCCAGACAAGGCGATAATTCTGTGCGACTTATTATTTAAAAAAGGCAACAGAAAAGACATTCTGCCGGTCCGCAGCCCGCCCCACCACCTCCGCGGATTACGTCTGTAAGGGCAGATGGCTTTTCCACGTGAACAAAACCTGTGATTGTCTGGGAACGTTCTCCAGAAAACGCGAAGAAGTCGGAGAGACTGCGTGACATTGGAATTCACCATGCATGGTATTTAACATGCGTGACATTTAATGGAATAGCATCGAATAATACGCGCAGTGTTACCCACGTTTGTGCCGTTCATTCATTCCTTTTTCTAGACCTTTTTTTCACTGATTTGCATTTAAGTTCTTTCCCATAGCTTTCTTCGTCTATTTAAATATGTTTTCAGGTCACGAATTATTATGCATCGTGCTCGGTCACCAAGTGTGTTTACTCACACACTTTCTTCTCAAATAAAGCAAAAATTCCAAAATTGTGTTTAAGTACCAGTAATTTCATTTTATTTGTTTATTTTTTTTTTTGCGTTACCAGAGTAAGTTATACTATTCCCAGTTTTGCCTAGATATGAACAGTTTTTTTTTTTTTTTCAAAAACATAAATCTAATTTTTTACACTTATGTAAATGCAGAATTTGCGCTGTCATTCAGTCAGAACAAGAATAAGAAACAGAAACATTTTATTGTTCGCTGTAACTTAGTATCTGCAAGACATTTTAACTGATCTAAACCGACCATTCAAATCTGAATTGTGCAGTTTTCATCAAAGCCAAACATCATCTTTTTGCAGAATAAATTATTTTTCTGACATTTATTTTCTACATTTCTGCATAAATGCCCTGATATTGTTTTGCTTTTTTCCAGTTCTGTGCCAGCTCCACATTGATACAAATTTCATTTGCAATATAATTTGAAAGTTTCTTCAGAAGAATTTCAGTGTTCTTTTTATTACAGTGTGGAAGTCTTCATATGGTAATTCTTATGAATACATTTTGTTATTTGAGTAAGATCATATTTTTGTAATTGCATTTAATACAAACTTTTGGGCTGGCATTTAATCAAGCCCAATCTCTATAAGGACATTCGCTATTCTATTTTAGAATGAAACAACCACAATCCTGCCTGACAAAAAGAAAGACTCAAAGAGAAATGATGCTCTGATGTAAAGTGATTTTTCATTGATCTGAATCTCCCCTAAAAGGAGGTGAGAGCATTTGACTGAGTTCCTGTCTGCATCACAGAAGAACAAATAAACAATATTCAGGACCTTTGCAAAAGTGTGAGCATATAGAACAAATACATTTTTGAGCTGAATCTGTTTCACACCTCCACGAAAGGAGCAAGTACAATATTCTTCCATTAATTTACAAAATAATTCAGCATGTCACTAGTATATGACTTTTAACATTCATTGTTAAAATTCTGTGTGACTTTCATAACAAGCCTCTGGTTTTCATATATTTGCCATCTTATTGTATAAGATTAACTAATAAATAATTTTGAAATAGGAAAATTAATCTCCTCCCAAGATAAATTAAAACATGACTTCTTTATGCAATTATAGACAAAGAGGTGAAATTAAGACTGGATTTTATCTCCATACAAAAGGAGATGAGGACAGTGGTGAATTACATTTAACTGCAAGATGTCATTCATCAGAAAACATATGCGGACATGTTTTATCTGAAGCTCCAGAGCACACACACAAGATCGTACACAATACATGTGTATTTAAATTCCGTGTGCTAGCAGTCATTCATTTCATACATGAAAAAATAAACGATTTCTGCACTTTAATTATCTGTGTAGGCATGGTTTATCATGTAAATCTTGTTATTTACATCAAATTGTTTAATTTAAAAATTAGTGGCCTTAATCTGTAAAATGGAGCGATCTCCATTCTCATGACCACCTGCTACTGCATCTTAGAGGTGGGCATCTGTTCAGTCGACATTCAAACAAACATAACACACATTTGTTTATTCCCATGGTAAGGTGTGCATTTGAATTTTATACACACATATATTGGAATTATGAAACAAGTGAGCATGCTCAGAAAAGCTGTCAGTATCCCCACGTATTCCGTCTATAGTGACAGGCTAAACTCTTCACCTTTGCCCAAGAAAACAGCACAATGAATCCACATTCATGTGGACTGATTGTGTAAAAGGCTTGAATGTCCTGCATTGTTGAACACGGTGCTTTTCCTCTGTGTTTATCCGACTGTGCTTGGGTAAATATGCAGAGAAAAGAAGGCCAGGTTTATTCTCTTTTCCCAGCATTTCTGAGAATCACTTCCTACACCAGGCTTCTCCGCTCAGACACAAACCTGTCTCTTTCTCCTTTCACGTTTTCCCGGTAATGTCAGCAATTTCAACTATTCATTTCAACTATTTTTCTTCAATTATTTTTTAAACAAACAATTTGCCTGCTTAGTGATTTTTTTAGAGGCCACAGAGAGTGGTCTGGTTAAATATGTGCATACAGACACACACACACACACACACACTCATACACTCACAATCGTATACATCTTCACAGATGTAGACATGCAATCTCACCCTTTCTCTCTCACATACACACACACACACACATACACTCTCTCTCTCTCTCACACACACACACTCACATTCTCTCTCTCACAAACACACACTCACATACATCTTTACACATGTACATGTACACATTCAGATGAATGGACGGATAGATAGATAGATAGATAGATAGATAGATAGATAGATAGATAGATAGATAGATAGATAGATAGATAGATAGATAGATAGATAGATAGATAGATAGATAGATAGATAGATAGATGCTAACCAGGAACCTCCAGGCTGCAGTGTGGTTAATGATATGCAGGTGGCATTTTAATTTTTATGGGGTGTGGGGTTTAAAATCAATGGGAGGAGAAGTGACAACTGTTTTACTGCTGTCATTCACTGGGGAGACCTGAAGCCCCGCCCCCTCAGTGGGTTACCAGCAGGGGGCTGCCAATCACTTCCCCAGTCCCTGCTGAGTGACACCTGCTGGGCCAATGAAAAGAAGGCTCAGCACAGTGAGACACCTCAAAAGCAAAAGGCGACCAACCGTGCCGAGATAAAGACCAGAGTGGGCGGGACCCTCTGTGTCCGACTGCGAGGGAGAGCACCGGGGGCGTGTTTTTTTTTTTGCGTTACTTTAATTAGTCTCAGAGGCCGTTTTGTGAGCGGTGGAGTAAGGATTACGGAGCGTGTGTTTCCGTGCTTGTTTGCGTGTATGAGCTGGGCGTGTCTGATGAGCCAATGATGGACAGACGATGTCAGCTTGGCATTTACGCTTAATAAAGTTTCGTGAATGGAGCGAACAGATGACACCTGGTGTTCTGACAGACACACAATTCATGGATGTCTTGACTCTGTAAGGCTTGACAACAGCCCAGAAACGCAGTACAAATACAGGGCAGCCACGCAAATACTCATTCAGGTGTACGACCGTATCTGAAAAAGCGTTGACGTTTGTTTTGGTCTGAAACCCTTTGGGCTGCAGTCAAGCAAGGCCTGGCAGTCTCCGTCAGCAGAACAGAGCTCCTGCTCAGTCCCTTTTCAGGACCAAAAAGCCGTGAAAAAGGTCCGTTTTCATTTCTCCTTTCACCATCAGATCATTGATGGCACGTCAATCGGCACCGTCCCACATTCCCCTGACTGTGAGACCTTAACAGGCAGCGTGAGAGGGATTATCACTACAGCCTCCTGGGGTCTTATTTACCAAAGCATTGAGTATGCTTAGTGTTGTGGACCAAGAGTAGCCTATGGCCCAAGTATGTGTGTGAGAGTGTGTGTGTGTGTGTGTGTGTGTGTGTGTGAGAGAGTGTTGTGAATGTGTGTATGTGTGTGTGTGTGTGTGTGTGTGCTCTCTCCCCTTCTCTCTGACAAGTAGGCATGCAGGTGTCATGAGTTCCCTAATGTTACAATAACAAAGCTACACCACAACTACACAACTACACCATAACACTATCAGAAACCAGTGTCATACTTTCACAGAGCATTCTTGATCAGTTAAAATGTATCACTGATTGACAGCTGAGTTTAGCTCCACGCCGAGGGTGTCCTTGACAGCTAATTTCAGCCATCACAAATTCATAATTCTAGCCCATTAAACTGAGCGGGGTGGGGGGGGGGGGGGTTGGACAGCAGGTCAGAGACTGGAGACTTGGCTGCGACGCTGGGCCACACCCCCTGAGTCTGCGCTAAGTGCTATGAGATCCTTAAAGGAGATGTGGCTGCGACGCCGGGCCGCACCCCCTGAGTCTGCGCTAAGTGCTGAGAGATCCTTAATGACCACAGCAAGCAGGATCTCAGTTTGACTCCTCAGCGGAAAGACGGGGCTTCGCCAGCACCTGAATTTCCCTGCAGGCCTCCCATCAAAGCAGTACGCCCAGCCCCTCTTCAGCTATTCGCCAGGATATATGCGTGGTGCATTCTGGGTACTGAATCCCAGTCATCACAGAAACAGAATTCCGGGAAGCATGAGATATAAGTAACTCTCCATTTTGATCAACTATAGATGTCATGTCCATGATTATTCATTATTTATTTAACCAGGTAAGGGACCTGGCCAAAAAATCAAGTGAAATTGCTCATTACAGACAACAACAACCACACAATATAAGCATTTAATATATAATATATAATATATAATAAAATGTTATATAATAATATGTATGTTATGTATAAGATGTAGGCATATCTGTAAAATATGCTGGGGAAAGATGAGGAGAAGCTGTGTGAAAGATGGCTGAGGTCTGCGGCTCACGTGCCAGGCACACAGAGGTCAGTCAGACCCATTTAAACCCCAGGATTTTGGCAAGGCCCCACTCTGTCCAGGTGTGACCCCCCCCACCCCCCCTCAACGTGCCCCAGTGACCGCAGGGTGTGCGTAGGGCAGGAGCCCAGGGACAGAGGTGATAGACTCTCAGAGGGGCGTTTAAAATGCAGATCACTCCAAGATGCCAACTGGGAGCGTTGCCAAGGTGCCAACGGGCAATCAGAATCTACACAGACAAATAAAATTAGTTTATCAGCTTTACTGCCTGGTTTTCTTGAAAAAATACTCCAGAAATGGATGAAGAGAGTGAGGCAGCTTTTCATGAAACTCACTGAAAAACATAATGCCCCTCATATGCTCTGTATCAAAAAAGCTGCATCAAATCTGTAAAATATCCAAGGGCACACATCATGGCACATAGAAAATCGTTTCATCAAAGCCACTTCTTCATGGATAAGCTTGTCTGTGAATCCAGTACAGCTGCTGATAAAAATACCCAAGGAAATAAGGTTTTGACAGTGATGTAGGTTGTGGAAGCATTTTTCTCGTTTCTCTTCAAAACATTGAACAAAGGTGGCCAGACACTGGACAGCAAGTCCTGACAATTCTCTGTGAAATTTAATAAGACCTACTTTGTCATATCGAGTGCGATGCCAATTGTGGTCTGTCCTTGTATCCTCGCTGAGTTAGCCAACTTCACATCATTATTACTGTCTACGTCTGTACTGTGCCAGCTCTGGCAGTGGTTCCATGTCAAAGGTCAAAGGGTAAAGGTGATAGAGATGATGTCAGTGCTGAGGGCCCAGGTGGGATCAGTGGTGTGCTTTTAGATGCCCTGGTGAAGCACAGGAAGGGGAGGGGAGAGCAAGAGACTTTATTTGTGTAGGACTGTGCAAACAAAGCCCCCAGACATGACTGACTGCGCAGATTCCCCTTCGCATGGAACCAGTTACGGCCCGTCAGGAAACGCTTAATTAAAAGGAAACAAATTAGAGAAAGCCTTTCAGAGCCCTTTCTCTTCCCTCTTTGTTTTTCTTTCTCTGCACCGTTCCACGAGCCCCCTAAAACCCACCGGCACGTGGAAGGGCCGAATTAGCACAGATGTGCTCTGACAGTGAACACTGCTATTTAAAGCTGTCTTTTTCTTTTTTTTTTTTAATCTAATTAATAACATTTGCAGCACACAGTAACTTTATAGCAACCCAAACTTGGTAGGCTTTTTGTGAAAGTGTAAAATACCAGACAATGGGGATCTTGCATAACTGTTTTTAGCTGAAATACGGGATGTCCTGGCTAACACAGGACTGTTAGCAACCCTGGTGGACACTGACACAAAATGGCCGACAGTAATTAGTAACTATCCGGTCAAAAAACTATATGGCACAGTAACAGTGCATGGCTGTAACGGTTTTATTCCAAACTGTCATAAAATGAGTTTTGCTCTGGCATAATTATGACAGAGATCTGGGTTTTTAAATAAATTGTACATAATATATATATACACTACAGTCTGTTTATCATTGCAGGGTGGGTTTGAACCCTCAGAGCAGAGGTCATAGTTGAGGGGACAGTGCAGTATGCATATATATACTGAGCTCAGACTAAAGGTTCAGGAGTTCAGGGTTCGTGGAAATAGGGTGCAGCGTTGACAGGTTTTCAGTGTTGCCGTTTAATTAGATTCACAGAGGGGAAATTGGTGCGGAGCAGTGAATGAGTAGTTTGGAAAGTGTTTTGATTGGCTCGCTGCGTCCTGTCACGAGCAGGGGGAGGAGCCAGGCTGCAGCAAGGCTAACGCTGCTTCTTTGCCGTTTGCCGGGGGTCAAAGGTCAGGGGTGAGGGCTCGGTGCTGAGCTTCAGATCTGTCAGTCTGGAAGCAG
>JAFBMS010000191.1:183241-380741 GCA_019788955.1 Albula glossodonta
TTCTGGGGCATTTTCTGCTCCTGCATTGTGTGAGTTTAAATGGGGAAACGCGTCAGTGCTACGGGGCTACTGTTTCAGAACTAAGTTTCAGAATTAAAAGACAACCAGAGCCATTCTCTAACACTGAGAAAGCTGACCCAGAGGGGAAAAAATGATGAATGCAATTATTGATTTATTGATTCAAATTTAAATTATTCTAAATGAATTTGAATTAGTACATTTTGACACAACTTTCAAAGTTACGAACATTTCAGACTTCCAGACAACCTCTCTTATAGATTCATTTGTGTCAAGAAGGTTCAGCTGCATTCAGCCAACAGTGCTGTCATCTCCACACAGTGTCACCTGCTAGTATGCAACTTTATGATAAATGAACTGCATTGAGCAGCAACATTTCTAATAATTCTATCCCAGAACAGAATGGCGTAATTTGATTAGGAAGACCGGCATATACCTAAGAGGTTGCAGGTTCAAATCCAAGAAACAAGTGGTTTTAGTAAAAAAAACTTGTGTCAGGCTGTAAATGCGGGGACAATTAACTCCAGTCCCAGCCTCTGTGTCTGCAGGCATTTGTCCCAAACACAAACCTCACCACCTTATTTCAAAACTTCACTTTGGAGATGACCTAATTAATTAAATCAGTGTGTGTTGGGACCATATATTTGTAGACACACAATCCCTCACGGGCTGGAGTTGAACAGCCATGCTGCAAACTTCGTAAGTCGCTCTGGATGAGGGTGTCTGCTAAACGGATAAAATGTAAATGAAAAAAGACTGGCGGAGTATCGGGATCCTATCTTCCTCGCAACAAAGACGAAGGCCGGATCAGTACGGGAGTGACTCACTCACAATGGGGTGCAATGCAGACAACACCGGTGAGAATCTCTCTCAGCTTTTGCCATGCCAAATTTTGGGTGGGTGGGGGGGGGGGGTGGGGGGGTAAGACAGCTGCACTCTCACAATGGGATGTGTTTACTGGGGAGAAAATCCCAGCGCACGTGAAACACGGGAATAAAACACAGCCCTGAACAGAGACACGCAGAATGCAAATGGCAGGGGATTTACGCAGGCCCGCTGAAAAGAGCGGAGAGACGCGGGGAGAACACAGGCCGACTGACGGCTCCCGCTCAGGCGATTCCCACAGGAGAGATGCAGAGAAATATCCGCATGGGATTGGATGGGTTTCAGCCAATGAGGGAGCACAAAGGCTGGAATGGGAGGGGCTATGAGGAACTAACTCCTCACGGTATTTGCGTTCTGTCACAGGGGTTAACGAGGCCATCTTCGTCGTGTGGTTGCGTGAGTATGTGCGGGTATGAATCTAAATGTGTTAGTGAGACTGTTGGCGTCTGTGGTGTTTGTGCGGCAGCAAGAATGTGAGGACGTTTGTCAGCATGTCAGCTGTGTTCAAATGGGGCCCCCTGGTGGCTCATACAGTAAAGACACTCAGACTGAGGGCAGTCATGAGCCCTAAGACTGGGTACTTAAACCCCAGCCAGCTATTACCAGGTAAAGGTTGGCAAGGCTACAATTGGGCCAGCCTCAACAGCAAATGATAGCGGCTAAGCCCACTACTTCCATTTGTCCCATTGCTCTCTAGCGGCCACTGCTAGTCAGACGTGGTACCTCAGGATACATGAAATGAGTACATGCTGACCTCATAATCCTCGGGTGACATGGCAGTGTGTGATTGGTGGGGCATCTGCAATCAGGAAAGAAGTAATGTTAGTCATCACGAGAGTCGGAGGAGTCATGTAGCTATGGCTCTCTCCTCCTGAAGTCAGAGCCGCACATGGATTTGTTCCATTAGCTGGCTGTGTGCCCTCCTTCCCCAGCCAAAGAGCCCCTATGGCCAGCCCCACACCTCCGTTTCCAGCCCCTAAAACTTCAGTTTTCTCATTCATACAGAAACGCTGCCATTTTTGAGGGCGTTAAGAGCCAAAGTCATCATACCTGATCGAGGAGGTAGTGGGTTTCTTAGACTCTTCAGTAACCCCTCCAGTTACACTGGCAGTTCTGCAGGATTCGAACCAGGAGTTTTCCCAAGAGCCTTTTCAACACTTTTAGGACCCAGGGTCACAAAAGGATAGTCTTGTTGTTTTAACTTCCATGTGTTCCAAGTACGTCACCACAAAGCTGTCAGAAGGACGTAGTCAGAGTCTGGTAATGCAGCGCAATTAATTGAATGTTTTTATGAGGGAGGAAAACACAAAAACTCTTTAAACCTACCTTGTTTTGTTCATTACCTAAGCCCTGTTCCCCTCTAAACACAACCACAAAGCTATAAGTTGAAGCAAAATTGCTTGATGGACAATTCAGATCTGGGTCCTGGACACTTCACCACTTACAACATACTTATAATAAGTTCCCCACATCCCCAGTATTTCACAACATAGCTGTGAGGCCATAGTCAGACTCTGACACTGCAGTGTAATTCTGTGTACTTTTTTTGTTCATTTCCTAAGTCTCAGTCCCCACTAAATAGAACTAGGAAGCTGTACTGCTGAAGCAAAACTGCTTTACACAGTTTGGGGGGTAATTCACTTGAATGAAGTCTGTCAGTTATGTATGATTTTCCTCTTCATTGTCAGTGAGCCCTCGGCCACTTGTTTGTCATTGTCTCAGGAGCATGTATCTCCACAGTGAGCGCTCTGTAAGGAGCGGAGCTTTTTTCCTACCTCTGCTTATCTAAGACAGAGCTAGCGCCGCATGTTCATCTCGGGTGCCCCGGGCGCCGCAGCAACGCCACGTGTGCGGCAGAACATCTGGATGAACTCCTGGGCGCTTCCTCCACGGAAACCTCTCCTAAAATAAGAAACGTAATCCCCGTCCAATTAGGTCCCCAATTAGTCAGAGAGACGAAAATGAGAAAAAAAGAAACTCTGCTCTGCAAAACATCTGCTGGTGCGCGGGGCAGGCCGATCCAGGCCCCACCAATGCAAAAATAATCATTAAAAAAGATTAGGGTATGTGCTGTTTTTAAAGGGTCCTCCTACAGTAATTGCAAATGCTTGCTAACGGGGCTTGCAGGTTAATCTCTCCTGCCAGCGCTCACACCATGCCATCAATGAAAAGCTCACAGTCAGGGGTGATTATCCCATTCAGGGGTGATTATCCCATTCAGTCCTGGCTCAGGAGGATTTTTTTGCGTTTGATATGAAATGATGTACGGCGCAGTGACAGTTGGGACGTGGTAATATGGACGCTGTAAAAGGACAGCGGGGCTAGTGACAGACTCCAGCATGGCATTCTGACTTTACCTGAGCTCTCTTCAGAAGAGGGGCAAGGGCACACAGCTGGTGCTTATCCCAGTTCCCACTGGTGCGAAGCCCAAGCGCATAGTGAAGGTCAAAGGTGCTTACCCACAATGCATCTCTTTCAATGCTGAGCATTCCCTGTCTTTCTCTTAGAGCAGGAGGGATCCTCTTTTGTTTAGTTTGGCTCATGTTGGGATATAACCATTGCTCTTCCGAGAAATGAATGAGAGAGAGAGAGAGAGAGAGAAGGAAAGATGGAGGTGGGGGGTAGGAGAGGGAATGAGGGAGAATCGGATGCTTATTATGGCAAAGCTTACACTGTAAGTTCAGGTAGGTCATAGATAGGGAGACAGTCCCTCCCAAAGACATCAAAAGCCCCAGTGAGGAGAGTGGATAGGGGCTTGCCAGTTCCTGACAGAGCAATGAGAGAGCCCGTCCCCCTCAGCCCCCTAATCTCCCTCTGCACATACCGCACCGTCGCTAATATCCGCCCCGCATTTACCTGCCAGTGGATTCCGAGGGCGGAGTAACGGCGCCCGACAGCCAGCTGTTTGCCTCGCTGGGGGCTTGTTAACGGAATATCGCAGTACCGCAGACTCCGCCCGGCTCGGAGAGTCGCCATCCGCGCGGATCTGGGGGATATTACGCTGGCGAGCTGAGCTTTTTTTCTGCCGTGCGCTGTTCGGCGCGCTCGGAGATAAAGCCGCTATCTCGCCTGAGCAGCCGCTCGGCATGCGTTTCCCTCCCTAGGTTTCTGCTTCGTCCGTGTTCGAGAAAACAAAAAAACAAAGTAGGAAAAATAAATCATCGGGCATTATATTGTTGTGGGTTTATAACTTAAACGAGTTCTGGCGTTGCCGGATTTTTATAACTCTACTGGGATCTGTCTCAGTTACGTTTTTGAATACAGGCTTTATTATGAACTGAATTTCTGTGTTCTTTTGTTGGTGACCAGGCATTCCTCCTCACAGTCACCTTACAGTGCTGACAGCGCTGAATGATTAAGAGGGCCGCAGGCCGGACAACTACCCCCCAACTGGTCATCAATGTTATCAATATACTGGAGGGAGGTGCTTATCTTTTCATGAGCCCCGCGCTTTCAGTGTCCCTGTTAGCCCTTCATTCATTGGTGAAGATGCAGTAATTGGTCACACACAAACGTATCTACGGCCACATTTCTCACCTGAATCTCAGGTAATAATTAGAATGCTCAGCGTGAATGGCTTTGATGGCGGATCAGTCGTCCGCTGAATCGCTCATCACGCTGGGCGAAGCTGGACTCCCGCCATCGCGACAGGCTGGGGATGAATTATCTTTAATCGCTCATCAAGGCTGCAGGGCTGGCAGATTTTATAACAGGTTGCAAACAATCGTCCCACGTTAAAAAACAAAAATCTGTATCTTTTCTTTTCAGATGTGCCTAATATTGTGTGATAATGTAACAGATGTAACAGGCTAGGTCTGATTTGGGATTCAAAAGTGAGTATGCTGTCTGAGCAGGTGGGCATACCCCAAAGCCCATATGTATTAATGGTTATGAGGCTAATAGGTGGGTATACTGTCTGAGCAGGTGGGCATACCCCAAAGCCCATATGTATTAATGGTTATGAGGCTAATAGGTGGGTATACTGTCTGAGCAGGTGGGCATACCCCAAAGCCCATATGTATTAATGGTAATAAGGCTCATAGGTGGGTATACTGTCTGAGCAGGTGGGCATACCCCAAAGCCCATATGTATTAATGGTTATGAGGCTAATAGGTGGGTATACTGTCTGAGGAGGTGGGCATACCTCAAAGCCCATATGTATTAATGGTTATGAGGCTAATAGGTGGGTATACTGTCTGTGGAGGTGGGCATGCTGTAACTCCAAAGCCCATATGTATTAATGGTAATAAGGCTAATAGGTGGGCATACTGTAACTCCAAAGCCCATATGTATTAATGGTAATAAGGCTAATAGGTGGGTATACTGTCTGAGGAGGTGGGCATACTGTAACTCCAAAGCCCATATGTATTAATGGTAATAAGGCTAATAGGTGGGTATACTGTCTGAGGAGGTGGGCATGCTGTAACTCCAAAGCCCATATGTATTAATGGTAATAAGGCTAATAGGTGGGTATACTGTCTGAGGAGGTGGGCATACTGTAACTCCAAAACCCATATGTATTAATGGTTATGAGGATAATAGGTGGGTATACTGTCTGAGGAGGTGGGCATACAGTAACTCCAAAGCCCATATGTATTAATGGTAATAAGGCTAATAGGTGGGTATACTGTCTGAGGAGGTGGGCATACTGTAACTCCAAAGCCCATATGTATTAATGGTAATAAGGCTAACAGGTGGGTATACTGTCTGAGGAGGTGGGCATGCTGTAACTCCAAAGCCCATATGTATTAATGGTAATGAGGATAATAGGTGGACATACTGTAACTCCAAAGCCCATATGTATTAATGGTTATGAGGCTGATAGGTGGGTATACTGTCTGAGGATGTGGGCATACTTTAACTCCAAAGCCCATATGTATTAATGGTAATAAGGCTAATAGGTGAGTATACTGTAACTCCAAAGCCCATATGTATTAATGGTAATAAGGCTAATAGGTGGGTATACTGTCTGAGGAGGTGGGCATACAGTAACTCCAAAGCCCATATGTATTAATGGTTATAAGGCTTATATATGGATAGTGTGTAGAAATGCAAATCGTACCAGATTTCAGCCATGACACTTTGTGGCATAGTAGTACATCAAACAATAAGCAACCTCCTATCCTACTGAGACTAACTTGACTAAAGTTATCCCAACAATAGAGTGTATTTATATTGGCTATTTTTACAGTTATTTGTTTTATTTTTCAGTGATTAAGGTTAGATTTAATTATTCTCTACATTTCTGTGTAACCTTAAACACCACTGCTACTTGCTGCAGTTCCTGTCCACCAAGGAAAACAAACCATGAGCTACCATGAGCGTAAGTGACACCTCGGTCTGCGTGACCTTTAAACTTCGACGGAGTCACAGGTTAAAAGACGATACGCCCGCTTTCCCATCAGCTCAGCAAAGAGGACCCCTCACCTCCCCTCTGTCCAAACAAACATCTGTCAGTCTGGGGCGGCCATTTTTAGGAGAGAAGCTGGAGACCAGGTAGCTCCTTCCGGTGGGGGTCAGAGGGGGTCTTGTTTTCGGACGGGTGCATTGGGACCCCCACCTTAACAGGGGACCTGACCCTGTCAGTCAAACCCCGAGCATGCCCAGAAGGGCTGTCAGTCATTGCCACTCAGAGACACAGCTGCCCCCTGACAGTGGATTCTCCCATAGTCCTCTGGGCTCTACCCCACCCCCCACGTCAACGGCAAACATGAGGTGACCTTAGAGCAGGGCTACTCAACCTCATTTCCTGTGGGCTGCAGTGACTGCAGGTGTTTGCTCCCACCTCCCCCTGTACCGCAGATTTCGCTTTAGCTGATGCTGATATCAAACAGGGTTGAAACAGATACCAGCAGACATCAAGGAAAAAGAGCTGAATAGCCCTACCCTTTAGCTTTGTGGGTTAAAAATGCTTTCAGAAAGCAACATTGATTATTGTACATTATGTGTATGATATCACACTCTTGTACAAACCCCCACCCCACACACACACACACACACACACACACATACACACACCCCACCCGACACCCCGTGGTTCACATGCAAAGCACTGGCCCTCCTCACCAGAGGTCTGCATTAGAGTGAGACAATGAGTGGTTCAGTGGTTCAGAGTGTTGCCAGGGAAAGGCAAGGGTTTAACCAGTCATAGTCATCAATCTCATAGCTCTATAATGTAGCTCTGTAACAACCAAACAGCTGGAACTGGTTTTTACATACAGTCCTGGCTGAAAGTACAAGAACAAGATTATCTCTGTGTCCAATTCCTCCAGGGTGGATGAAGACCTCTCAGTGCTGTTGATCCAGTCATAGGGTCTCCCCTGGTCTGGTGCTGTTTCCTTGTAATCTGGACCAGGTTTCCAAAAGCACCCTGCCTTTCACCCTGCGCGGAACCCTTGGCACTCAGAGTTCCGGAACACAGTGACATCACACTCCATCAGTCTGACCTGAGTTCAGCTGCACGTCCGTGCTCAGAAGTTCAACGGGAGAGACGATTCACTTTTATCATAAAGCAACATTCAGATTAAACTGTCGTGCAAATTAACTGACCAGTTGGCAAATAATGATTTTGGCTCGGATATCCACGTCAGGATTCTTGGAACACAGGCAAGGACGTCTTTCGTTCGACCAAAATTGAAAGAGTTGGAACCAAACTGGGGACAGCTGTCCTGTGGCTGATTGATATTTTTGGCTGTTGACCATGCAAATAATCTGTCTGTTTTCTCTGCAATTGGTATTAATGTAACGTTTTCTTGAAGCCGCAGGTTGAATGGGAAAATGACAATTTGAATTTGCATCCCGCTCACAACGTTGACGCTTGGCTAAGCCGTATTTGTGAACAACTTGCGCCCTCTAGTGGAATAAAATAGACTAGCGCATATAACTGAAAGAGGGACAGCTTCAAAAGCTTCATGTGAAGGGAGTAATGAAATTGAACGAGGCAGCTAAGACACAGGACAGGAGTAGAGGAGACTCTGCAGTTAGTACGCTTTGACTGAATTAGATGATTCCACTGAGGCCGTTGGATCCTAATGGATCTCACCAGGGCCGAAGCTAAACTGTTACTCGCGGTATTGACCAAAGTCTGTCAGAGCCAGAGATAAACATCGAGGCCTTGGACTTACCTGTTGTACCAGAAGAATGTGGCCACTAGATGTCAGCGTTAGTCAAACAGGAAAAGAACAAAAATTGCCCCAAGTCGTGTTTTTTCTAACACTAAATTGCTTACATTTACAAGTCAGTCTTATGCATATGTATACATCTGGACAGTTTTTACTGAAGCAATTTATGTGAAGTACCTTGCGTAGGGATACAATAACACTGTCTTAGTCTGGAATTTAATCTGCAGCCACAGTGTTACAAACCAGGTCCCTAACCATTTCACACATTACAGTACTGTCCCACCTAAGGTGCCAGTCCCAGCTGAACATGCCAGTTACTCTTGTTGACTGATCCTTAGAGATGTATCTCTCTCTGTATATATATATATATGTGTGTGTGTGTGTGTTTATATTATAGATATTAATCCATATCATGTACCATTGCAGGGCAGATTTAGGGCACAGGTGACTGGACGTCAAAGAAGAGGTCAAACCTCTTCCTTTTAAAGTGGTGTGATTGTTGGTTTTTCTTCTGAAGTGATGTCATTAAACCACGCCCCCATGCCCCCTCCACAGTTTCACACAAATATGTGACATTTATTCAATTCGCTGATGTAATGAAATAATCTGAGGTACAAACTGACCACCTACAGAAACAGGAACGCGGTCTGGTTCCGCGGCTTTAAAAGGAGTTTGAGAAAGGGCAGCAGGGCTCGGATTACTGCGCATACCTCATACACGCTGCTTCACTGCTACATTTTTGGACAATTACAGCATGCTGTCAAAAGTAATGTACGATAATTCAATAAGCATAATGAGCTCTGGAGCTGGGCTACAATACAAACACAGATGAGGTTAGCTGAGAGGCTGAAACCTATGAGCCCCTGCGCCCATGAGATCCCAGTGCATGCTGGGATAGGCTCCAGCAACCCTGGACTGGATAGACGATGGATGGATAGATATCAATATTCAAGCAAATTCTTAAACTGTGTCATAGTATAACCACTATCTTTTTATAAAACAATGAAAGTTACAGAACACACAGACGCTTCAGAAAAATACATGCTTTATTGTGACAAAACTGCACTGTACAATTTGAAGACAACGTTTTGCCTGGTGCAGACCTGCTCCCTGCAGTTTTTTATTCTTAGGGTAGCGCGCTCTGCACTGTGCCATGGGGGGTCAGGACACAGAGCACTCAGGGCGCCAGCGGGTTCTAGAACCCCCGCCTGGAGCGGAGGCTTCCGGAAGGATGGGGGCAGAAGATTCCATTTACGGTTGACCTCTGGCACACATGAGCTCAATAATGACTGTAAGGGAAAATTCTGGAACTAAAATTCAACGAAAAGCATTTTTTTTGGGGGGGGGGGGGGGGGGGGGCTCTTAGGAAATTATACTGAAAAACATAACACAAGAAACACCTGTTCTACAGCATGGTTTCAAACTTCTTTAAAAATGTTTAAACAATAAGTAATAAATAAAGTGCACTAACCAAAATATACAAGAACTAATGCAGCCAGGCTAAGGTGAGGGGAAACACTAGGTTGTTGTAATATATATTTATTGTCAGTATTGTTGTCCCTTTTGTCCACACACATATTTCCCCAAATCCTCTTCCCATCGATTAATACCTAAATAAACAGGCACAGCACAAAGTCAGACAGTTCTAGAACTGACAAGGAAAACTACAAAGGCACAACACAGTATTCAGAATCTCGTTAACAATCAGGCTTCTAGAACCATTAGATACTATTCCAACATTTCTGTAACATTGAAGCAACATTATCAAATTCCTATAACCTCTCTGCAATGTTGTGTGTGTACCCATCTGAAGCTAGGCTATGAATGTCCCATTAAAGACAAGCATGAAATACGGCATCTACTGTAACACATGCTAAACTGTCACATTTCTGAACCTTCACTGAATAAATACATAAATAATAATATCATCTCTGTCGGGCAGACATTTACTAAGCAAAAGATTTACACTGACCTCTGATATCAAAATGATGTGACCGAACACTGACCAGCCATTAAACCAAATCAGCATTGCTGGTCACATCGTTAATTTCCAGGATGGGGAAAAGCTTAACTTCTGGCTAATGTCCAAAAGTACCACACAAATATCTCAAGTAATAATATTTATCCCTAAAAATATAACACTTCCACAATATTCCTATGATACTGTGGTAATGTTAGTGCTCCGGTTCTGCAACGGCACACAGCAATGAGACAATGTAAGCTTCAGGCTAGGTGAGTGTATCCCTTTGTCTGTAAATGCCAATCAAGTCTCAGTACAGAGTAACAAGCTTCCAACCAATCACAGACCAGTCATAAGAATCCTAGTGACCATTCTATGTCACAGTCTGGTCTTGTGTAAAGCAGAAGTCAGAGAATGAATCACAATTATGACATCATCCACTGGAACCTGATCACCTGGCAACAAATTTTAAAAAAAGCACAGGGGCATTCTACACACCATTTCAGTTTTCCAATTCAACAGACTCCATGTAGATTCATTATTTATATCTGCTAAATTAGTTTCTTCACTGAACCCCTATACACCTTCCAGTCTCAATACTATGGGAATCTGCTGCATTATGTCCACTTTGCTTAGGGTAATGAAAAGTCAGGTTGCCAACTTTACTGAAATGGCCCGTGTAAACTTAAAAATAAATGTATGAATGTGTATTCAGAATCTAGGTGAAAATATTTAAAAAGTATATTCTACATTTTTTTCCCTTACACAGGTACAAAGAAGTAGGGTTCGTAATGAAGCTTGGACATCTATTAATTGCAAAACAAGTTCCAGTTCTGCCCTTTGATAAAATAGTTGCAGACTTCAGTGTTTTTTTAATGTTACCATTTTCATAATGGGCTGAAATTACCACTGTACTTGACACCCAAAACAACACAGCACCATATGTGATATACATCATAGCAGTTAAGACATCCCAGACTGCACTGCTTCAAACAGGACGAATATATCGTATATAATCACTTTGGCTGGAGAATCATAGTCTCCCACAATGCACTGCAGCAATCTCTAGACTCCACGGTTGCTCTAACAAGCAGGGACTTGTCTCACAATTAACAGTTATATGTAGTAACTAACCAGTATAAAAAAAACAACACTTGGTACAATACACACACACAGAAAAGGTCTGTGGAACTAGACAGCCGAAATCTGAATTTACTGCCCCCATCCTACGGACAGAGCCTCTGGCGGGGGTGGGGTGGGGGGGGTGCACCGCAGGGAGGAGGGGGCAGGGGGGTGGGAACCTGAGGGGGAGAGGGCGGGGGGTTGAGGGTTGTAGGTGCTGGGTTGCCCTGCAGGCTGTCCCCACAGGAGGGCGCTCTACACACTCGTCCGGCACTTGGGGAAGATTGGCCCTCCCTCAAGCCTTCTCTTTCGCACTGCAGGAACGAAGACCACAAGACAAGAGACGCAAATCAGCAGTACTCTTGACACATAAAAAAACCACAGTGCTTTTCATATTTAGAATTAATTTTTTCAGCATTTTAAAGTGCTCTTCAGCAAACAAAAGCATGTAAGAACAAAGACAAATACAGTAAATGGGGCATGCCTTTAGCCAAAGCTAAGAAGAGCTCAGTTTGATCAAGTAGCAGCAGTTCTTATTTTTTGTACTCAAAAGACTGATGTCATTTATTCTACAAACACCTATATATGGCAGTGTAGAGCCCCGGACCAGCCAAAACGCGCACGCACACACTCACACACACACACACACACGCAGGCACGCTCACACACACACAAACACACACACACAGATGCTAAATTTAGAGTCCTCATGTATCAAATTAAAATAATGTTTGCAGGAGAAAGTACTCTCTCAGTACGCTCAAGGGGACTTGATCACAAGCTCACTGGCAAACTACATGCATCAAAATGAAGGAATAAATCTGTATCAGAGCAACAGCTGCATGGAGGAGAAGGGAGCAAAAAGGGGAAAACTCGCAGGAAGATAAGCAGAGAGAGGAAAAACTCTGAGCATGATGGAAGTTGGAACTGCTCTTAGAACAAGTCTCAGTAACATGGGGACGTCTATGGTATGCCGATGGACACCAGCCAGGAGCTTCCTTCACTGAGGGACTCCACATGGGAGGAGGAGAGAAGAAGAGTTGCTGTACATGGACAGAAGAAGAAGGTACTGCTGGGAAGGTGGAGGACCAAGTCATGCTGAAAGCAGCAGAGAGCCAGCAGGGGGAGTCAGCGAGCAGAGCCCCCTAAAACAGGGGAGAGAGAGAGCTCCACAGCAGAGAAGAGAGAAAGAGAAAATGGGCTCTCTTTACTTAGACTTGGACTTGGGTTTGAATTTTTTACGAAAGGCCTTCTCCAGCTCTGGGACGGACAGGGTGAGGGTGAAGGAGCCGTCTGAGTCTGAACGGGTCAGCCGAGCTGCAAGACAGCAGGGATTTACAACAAACAGCTACACAATACGTACAAGCACATCGCCCACATCTACATGACACACAAATACAACACACACAGCTACACAAACATACAAACACATCGCCCACATCTACATAACACACACAAACACAACACACAGCTACACAATACATATAGGTACAAAATACACACCATTCCAACACACATAGCCACGCAATACATATAGGTACAAAATACACACAATTCCAACACACATAGCTACGCAATACATATAGGTACAAAATAGACACAATTCCAACACACATAGCTACGCAATACATATAGGTACAAAATAGACACAATTCCAACACCAACAGCCACAGTGTCTGCAGGTTTAACTCCAGTCCTGGAGGGCCGCAGCATCTGCAGGTTTAACTCCAGACCTGGAGGGCCGCAGTGTCTGCAGGTTTAACTCCAGTCCTGGAGGGCCGCAGCGTCTGCAGGTTTAACTCCAGTCCCGGAGGGGGCAGTGTCTGTAGGTTTAACTCCAGTCCTGGAGGGGGCAATGTCTGTAGGTTTAACTCCAGTCCTGGAGGGCTGCTATTCCAGATACAGATATAATTGACAAGATTTTTTGGAAAGTGACTAAATGCAAAGTAATTTTTGTAATTTCCAGAAAAAAAAACATCTGGTTTCACCCCCTTAGTCGGCCTCATCATAGTACAGCTTGATGCGTCCAAACAACACTGTCTCCTTCTGGCTTTCGTTTTCAAGCCCAAATTAGTGACCTGGTGAAGGATGTGGTAAGCATTGGTCAGCAAGAGGCCCTCAGGCCCTCCGGCCCCTGGACGCAGGGGCTCGCGGCATGCCTGTATTTGTCCAGCTCCAGGTTTGGGAGCCCTGGATGTTGCCTCACCCTGCGGGGCAAGGTCACCACCGTTAATTAGCGCGCCCATTCTCCCTGTCTGACGTATTCTTCCTGGAAGAGCACACGCGAAGCGAAAACTCCGGCCGGAATGCTGCTGCCGGATCTAGGGGCCTCGGCTTTCCAATTAGGCCGGACTGACGAGACGGAACACTATATTAGTGTATTAACTGAGCCCATAATTAGCCGGTGTGACTCTGACCAGCTCACATTACAACGCGTTAATGTCAGCGCAGAGGGTTTGGGAGGGAGGTGCGTCCGGCTCTTCCTGAACTCAGTGTTTCAGACTCATGTTACCTGTTTTTTTGACTCCTTTTTTCACGGTCTGTCCCACATACTGGCTGGGTTGAAAAGGGGGTAATCTGATTGGGTTTGCACTATCATACTGAGGCAATGTACTGAGCGTTAACCTTAATCTTTAGGTTAGCGTTTATGTTGGAATGCTGGCCATGTGTTTGTGTGTGTTTGTCTGTGTGTGTGTGTGTGTGTGTGTGAGTGTGTGTGTGTGTGTGTGTGTGAGTGTTTGTGTGTGTGTGTATGTATACATAGATAAATGTGTGTCTGAAGGACTGACCCAGGTCATTGTTGCTCATCATGGCATTGGAGCCGCGCAGTCGCGGGCCCTGCTGGGTGAAGTGGTATCCAAACTTTAGCAGCGTGGTGTTCTTCTCCAGCATGTTAGCAATCTCCATCTCCACTTTATTACCAAGGGGCTGGCTCTGCAGAGATAGGGAGGTCCACAGGGAGAGAGGGTAACAGAGTTAAAACACAAAGCTCAGAGACCCAGGCTTGCAGGTTCCATTCCATACCCATGGGCATGGTACTAATTTTCTACTATGGAGACGCATACCTGGTCTAAGATGGAGCCATGTAAAAGCACTAAGAGGGCTTGTTGCTATTATTTTGAGTCAATTTGGATGCATGCAACTGGGTTTTTGGAGCCAATATGGAGGATGGTGCCTAGATTATTACAGCCAACATGGAGGTGTATGCCTGTTTTTCAGAGCCAAGATGGAGGCATGCAGGCTTCCTGGCTTTTCAGAGCCAAGATGGCGGCATGTACCTGGTTGTCTATCTTGAGCTCTTGTAGAGTGGTGTTAGACTGCAGAGCCTCCACCAGTGACACAATCCCAGCTCCGGTGATGAAGTTGGACTCTACATTCAGAGACCTGAGTGTGGCGTTGACTTTCAGCATGTCTGCTAGTGCCTGGAGAAGGTATGGATAAACACAGTAACCATGTTTGCAGCGCAGTAAATATCGTAGGTAGCCGATGCTAAATAGACACATTTGCTTTGGGGACAATGGAGAGACAGCGCGCTTACGTAGGCCACTGGGTCATTACTCCGAGTTCCCACGATGCTCAGCCTCTCTACCACCGAGTTCTCTCTCAGGGCCTCTGCATAAGCCTTCAGGGTTGGTATGGGAATGTTCTAGAAACAGGAAATATGCCATCTGTCATCCTAGCAATAGCAGTGAAAGAAGAATGTAGGCAAATGCACAAGACTGAGGGGAAACAAGTAAGGAAAAAACCAATGAAAAGCGGAGTCACCCTGATGTTGTTGAGGTTGACCTCCACCAGGTCAGGGTCATTCCTTCGGATCCTCTCCAAGGTCTCCTGAACGTCCGTGGAGTTTGGCTCCTCGTCGGGGACTGGCTTATACTGAGTGCACTGAATCACACCTGGGGCGCACAAACCACTCTTACAAACTCAGGGACTATTTCATTACTCCATATCATATTACACTGCACTCTATGGTGTGCCACTAAAAATACTGTAGGTCATTATTAAAGTATGGCATTCAAGATGATGTTGACGATAATGACTGCAATGATGATGATGATGATGATGACGATGACTGTTATGTTACTCACTGTTCAGGCCCTGCTTGTTGACGATGGTGCTGCTGGCCAGGGCTTCATAGTACTGCTGGTTACTCATCAGAGTGTGCATGCCCAGGATAGCTGAGAGAGGGAGGGGAGCGAGAGAGAGAAAGAAGGAAAGGGCGGAGGAGAACAAGGGACAGAGAGGGAAGGAGAGAGGGAGATAGACAGAGATATAGAGAGGAAGAAGGGACAGAGAGGAGGAGAGAGAGAGGGAGGGGGGAACAGTGAGAGAATGAGGGAGGGGTTGGAGAGAGGGAGAGTAAAAAAGAATGAGAGGAGTAGAGGTGGGGAGAGGTAGAGAGAGGGACAGGAAAGAAAGATATACAGAAGAGAGGGAGGATGAAAAGAGAAGGAGGGGGGAACAGATAGATGGAAAAAGGGACAAAAACAGATTAAGCCAGCGAGAAGGAGAGTGAGTGAGAAGGACAGTGGGAGAGAGAAAAAGGGACAGATATAAACACATGGAGGGGCAGAGTTCGGTAGAAGGAAAGGAGGCAGAGAGAGAGGGGCAGGAGGGAGAGAGAACGATGGCAGAGTGAAAGAGAGAGGGGGGAAAAGAAGAGAATAAAACAACGTGTCAAGTTGAATACACTAAGAGGATGAGCAAGGAGCAAGAGGGCAAGCTGAGAACATTTGGAACACAGTACAGTACATCACCTATATACCATGGGAAGGTCTAGCACAGGGAGGCCTTACCCCAAAACTGGACAAGCCTACAGCAGATCAACACAACTCACAAACAGCCAGCGCTTCTTAATGTCATCGCCGTAGCAGAGAGCACCGTCATGCAAATGCTGAGTGAAGACACTGAACTCTGATGGATCCCCAAAAAAAACATTCCAATAGGCCGCGGCAGGCAAGGAGAAGATGAAAGCATGCATTCGCACTCATCGGACTGCAGCAGGCACAGGAGACACTAACCCAAAACGTTCTCTTGACATACCCACAACGTTGAGGCAATTCAAGAGTGCTGATACCAGGGTGGAGAAACGTTTGGGGAATGTTATGCGTTAGCAGGGTGGGTATTTTTTCCATTACAACCTGTCTTTCCCAGGCTGTACAGTTAGGAACAGTCAGGAAACCCATCTAATACAAACTTGCAGTTAGTAAGCCTTTGTAGCATTGTGAAAACGTTGATATAACGCTGTAAAAATATTGCATGCACAGCTAGCAGACTGAAGGAGAAATGGCATGACTTTTATCTACTGGGACAAAATGGCTGCCCTCTGTCTTTTAGAAAATTATTCCCTTTGGGAATGATTACGACCACAGCTGGGCCACAGGGCAACGCTAGGGTGGCACCATACGGACCACAAACGGTCAAAGAGCAGAGAAAAAAACTGGTTCCCACAGTTGCCGATTACATAACACTGATCATGCAGGTTGGCTGGCTAAATCTGCGGGCTTTAAAAAAGGTCCCAGAGAGACTAAACTATCAAAGGGACTCAGCCTTGCAGAGGAGTATTATCAGTGCAATATAAAACCCATTTCCTGTTTTGAGTTCAGTGCATGAATTGCATCATCAATTATGCCCTGTCAAGCATTCATGATGACGTGAAAAGTTTGTTTTTGGAGATGCAAGTCACATGCAGTTTCTGCAGCCCACTACTGTGTACACACAACGTTCCCACAATGTTTTCACAACACTGTGGTGGTACTACAGTGCTAAGGAAGCGCAGAGGGAACGTTGAGGGAACGTTGTGCACATGCTTGGGACAAACATGTCCATGGCCACTAACAGACAAGAGCTTCATGGGGCAGCTTACAGTCCCACAGTGATGATGTCAGGATGGAATGGGTGATGTCATAATGGAGGGGGTGGGGTAAACAGGGTGGTGTGCTGGAAAGTAAACACACATGTGGTTAGGGTGGAGAAGGACAGTGTGGGGCGGAGCCGTCAGTCAACAAGGGACAAAAGGTATGTCAGTGCAGTGCAATCATTATTAATTATTAATATTACAATTATTATTATAATACAGTCATTAGTGCACTATTCTTAATTCTCAAGATGATGGAAAAGGCCTGGAGCACTAGTACAGTTGAAAAGCAAGTGAAAACATTTGGTTAGAAGGTGCTCATTGGTGGGGTTGCTGAGTTAGTTCTCACATTGAAAGACTTCAAAAGCACTCTTCTTTATCAAAAAAAAAGAGATGTCTTTGTTGTGGCCTTCATGTAACACCGGCACTTCTGGGAGAAGACTGGACACTTTAGCTCTGTTTTGTCAACACTCTGCCGTTTCTCATGAGCTGTGATGGATGGAATTCAGATGGAGGGAGCTGGATGGGTAGACCCTGAGAGCTCAGTTCAGAAACTGAGCATTCTTTGGCAGCAAAAACATAAATGGGAGGCATCACTCGATTAGCATTCGCTAATTAGTGGAGGGGGTCAGGTTACAGGGGTTCTGCCGTTTTTTGGCAATGCGTTCCTGGGCCGCAGAGTTCATTCCAGCACTGGACCGAGGCGCATTCGCCTTCAGCCTCAGTAAATCAGAGCGACGGGTGTGAGGGAGTGCAGAACAGATCTGGTGTTTGGCTTCAGCCCCGAACTGGACTGATGCAAAAGCCCTGAACTACTGAAATAAAATTAGCATGACTCAGAGAAATGAGAAAACTGTCCTCTAGGTGGCTCAGAGAGCAAAAGTGCCTGTTTTCGTGGTGCAATGACCAGAGGCCAGTGTTGGCATGGTACTGGTGAGGTTCCATAAGGGGAGAATAGGCCTAACATAGTTGGGGCCCTCCTCTGGCTCTCTAGCTCCCCCTCCAGGCTGGTCAAGTGACTGCAAGATGCCTATCTTGAGTCTAACTGCACAGGTTCTGTTGATGTCACATCTGCAGTGTGGAAACACGCCAGGGGTTGTCCTCACAGAAATCAGAGGGACTGCTGGTATTGATGCATGGGATCTCATATCAATAGGGAGTTAAAGGAGGAACATTTAAATAGGGAATTTAAATGCAAACAGAATGTGATTGCCAACTCTTTGTATAGTTATTACTCTACTAAGGATTTACTGCCTCCTCTCAGAGAGAAAATTAATCTGGCATCATGTCAAATGGTTTCATTTGATGTCTGAGTGAGTGAGTGAGTGAGTGAGTAAGTGAGTGTGTGTGTGTGTGCGTGAATGTGTCTGAGTGTGTGTGTGTGTGTCTCTCTCCTCCTCCTTACCTGCGATGTCGCAGAGCTCGGCGTCGCTAGCATTGGCCAGCGCCTCCTCCAGCTCCGGCTCCAGGGTAACGTTCTCCATGATGGGGTCCACCGCCACCTTCTTAGGCACCCAGGCCTTCCCTACGGGAACAAGAGCCCCGCCCCCAGCATGAGTCATGTGACCAGACCCAACGCCACCAAGGGCTAGGCCTAATACCTGCAGCTTGTGATGTCATAGCAGGAGAGAGTATTAACGCTCATTGGCTTGCAGTGCTGTGGACACTATTAGAAAAGAGTTTAAATCATTTTTGAAAATGAATAAATAAAGTAATGATGGTGAAATGGAGGTATTTCAGGCAATGATGGTCTGGGTACAGACATGCAGTCAGACACATTTGCAGGGTTTTTTTTTTTGTTGTGAGGCAGGAAGTTGGGACACATCCACATTTGTCAAGCTCACTTTTCTAGCAGTGTCCCACATACGAGGTGTACTGTATGTACAGCAATTAAAGCACACTAGGAAGGGAGGATGGAAAAGAGGGACAGAGGGAGAGAAAAAGGAAAAGGGTGGACAAACCCCAGGTGCTTCAGTGGAACTACCAAATTAACACCACCCTCCCCAAAAAAAAAACATCTAGTGCATACCCAAACACAAAATCTGCATTGCTTTTATCTACATAGAGCAGTTCCTGCAGCATGTGATTTCTTAAAGCCGACATGATGAATAAAGTTAGCTATAGTTGGCACTATTCTCAGCAGCCCTTGGCAGGGAATAAGCATGTGCATTTCAGTTCATTTGACATCCTTATATGTTACGTATCTCGTGTGACTCGTCAGCTGTGCTACCAGGGCACTCCAGTTCTTTCTGAATGACTCAGTAAAACAGAGATCAGCATTCACTGCATGTTTTCAGCCAGGGATACTGACATCAGCAGATTTCACCCGCTCTCACACACCCACTCAAACTCACCCACTCTCACTCACACACACTCACTCACACTCACCCACTCTCCCTCACACACACTCACTCACACTCACTCACTCTCACTCACACACACTCACTCACACTCACCCACTCTCCCTCACTCACACTCACTCACTCTCACTCACACACACTCACTCACACTCACCCACTCTCACTCACACACAATCAGTCACACTCACTCACTCTCACTCACACACACTCACTCTCACTCTCATACACCCACTCAAACTCACCCACTCTCACTCACACACACTCACTCACACTCACCCACTCTTCCTCACACACACTCACTCACACTCACTCACTCTCACTCACACACACTCACTCACACTCACCCACTCTCACTCACACACACTCACTCACTCTCACTCACACACACTCACTCTCACTCTCATACACCCACTCAAACTCACTCACTCTCACTCACACACACTCATACTAACTCAAATCTCTGCTGCCATTTAGGGCTCTCTCTTCAAAATTCAGATTTCAGAAATTTTAATTCAACTACAGCTGCTGCAACTACTGGTACTGCCTCTTCTGGTTTTGCTACAAACAACCTGAAATGTTCTTGGATCGTTGCTAAAAGGCCTAATGTAACGTGACCGTGGTGT
Source organism: Albula glossodonta (assembly GCA_019788955.1). Lineage (NCBI taxonomy): Eukaryota > Metazoa > Chordata > Actinopteri > Albuliformes > Albulidae > Albula > Albula glossodonta. Next base: position 203,188 of record JAFBMS010000191.1, read on the forward strand.
GTATTTCTGGGGAGAGGGCGAGGCCTAACCTCTCTTCTCCCCAGTGTAGGGCACCAGGTCTTCCCTGTCGGGATGCTCTTTGGCCTGTTTCTCCAGGTGGGCCAGCAGGTTGTCTCTCTGGAACGTTCCAGTGGGGGCCTTCTTCGTCTGGTCCTTCTGCCTCATTCCGGCTGGCAGCAGAGCGTTCTGAAGCCCAAACGAAAGGAAAAAGCAGGTAGGGGAATGAATAACATTTCAGCTCCATGTATTTAAACATTTTATCAGTGCATTTGGAATATAACATGGGTTTTTCATCTCTTTTTGAGATGCTTTCTAACCCCGTGCCACTTGCAAAGTAACATATACCTCCATCATTTTTATTTTATTCAAGAAAGAGCAAAGGGCAACTAATCCCTCATACAAGCATCCCCTGCTGTAGCCTCAGACCCTGCAATCCAAGCAATCACGCTGGCTGTTCCGCATTCAACCAATCAGCCGTGCTGGCTACACCACTCAACCAATCAGCTGACCAAACTATTCCACAACCAACCAATCAACTGCGCTGGTTATTCCCTGCAACCAACCAATAACCCGTGCTGGCTCTCCCACGCGAACAACCGATCAACCATGCCGTCATTCCAAGAAAGCAACCAATCAACTGTGCTGGCTATTCTGCAAACAACCAATGAGCTGTGCCAGATACTTCATAGCTTTAAAAGCAACTTTGGCAGCTTGTTAAAACCACCCCTTCCCTCCCCTTTTCACACATTTCTCAGGCTCCTATGGGACCCAAATCACAACCTCAAGCTACTGTATGTGATAACAGACTGGCATGGCTACAATCCACAAGAAGCTAAAAATAACAGAGCCAGACCTCAAACAATGCAACATTTACAGTTTCAGACAAGGCCAACCCCACCTTCCACATGACCAAAACCCTCTGCTAAACTGTCAACCCCACCTTCCACATGACCAAGACCCTCTGCTGAACGGCCAACCCCACCTTCCAAACGACCAAGACAATCTGGTACACGGCCAACCCCACCTTCCACACAACCAAGACCCTCTGCTCAACGGCCAACCCCACCTTCCACATGACCAAGACCCTCTGCTCAACGGCCAACCCCACCTTCCACATGACCAAGACCCTCTGCTCAACGGCCAACCCCACCTTCCACATGACCAAGACCCTCTGCTAAACGGCCAACCCCACATTCCACACGACCAAGACTCTCTGCTAAACGGCCAACCCTACATTCCACAAGACCAAAAGCTTCTGCTAAACGGCCAACCCCACCTTCCACGCGACCAAGACTCTCTGCTAAACGGCCAACCCAACATTCCACAGGACCAAAACCTTCTGCTAAACGGCCGACCCCACATTCCACAGGACCAAGACGCCCTGCTCAACGGCCAACCCCACCTTCCACATGACCAAGACCCTCTGCTAAACGGCCAACCCCACATTCCACACGACCAAGACTCTCTGCTAAACGGCCAACCCTACATTCCACAAGACCAAAAGCTTCTGCTAAACGGCCAACCCCACCTTCCACGCGACCAAGACTCTCTGCTAAACGGCCAACCCAACATTCCACAGGACCAAAACCTTCTGCTAAACGGCCGACCCCACATTCCACAGGACCAAGACGCCCTGCTAAACGGCCAACCCCACATTCCACAGGACCAAGACAATCTGGTACACGTGGTGCCAAACATCAATGCTGTCAGACAGGGTGACATAATTGCCCCAGAATTAAAAATGTGAATCCATATCAATACTATGGGCTTCTGAGAACTTCACAGGTCCAGGCCTGTGAACGGGCTGAGCCATGTAGATATGGTGACATTATAGCCCTCTCAGTACAGTCCAGCCCTCCCCCTCCTTCACAGTCATAAACCCAATTTATGCTCTGTGTAAGTCTCCTTTTTTAAGCTGTCACATAACAAAAGATTGATGCATTCGTCCCTTCTCACTTTGAATCTTTTTAAACGTCGTGTGGTGAATCTACAGCTGTGATGTACTTTGTGAATGTTTATAAAATGGTTAGTTTTCCATTATTCCCCACCTAGTCATTTATAAACATTCACAATGTTCTTACCTTATATATCTTCGGGAAAACTTTACAACCTCCGATTCAGTGAACACTTTGGGCTTAACTCAAAATGTATAGTATAATCCGAAGGCCAAAACTTTGATGCATTGAGACATATTTTTATTTTTCGGAGGCGTTACCCTAATGGAATTTATCCATTTCATCGTGGAGTTTAAGGACACAGGGCGGCAGATAATATGCATAGCGAGACGGTGTTATCTTTCCATATGTCAGGGGCATGCTGAAACACGTTGAGAACAAAGGGAGGGCGAGGTAAGGGCCGACACTCGCTAACATGTCACAGACTCAAACGCTCTATTTTCGGCCCTGACGGTTCCATAAGACAACAGCTAATCATAGTCCGTGATAGGCCACCCTAGGTACTTAAATCTTATCTCCAGATGGTGATGCTACGCAATACGTGGCTGCAGAGTGGGAGGTGTGGTCTCACGCTTGGGGGTGGGTTTCCTGCGCGAGCTGCGCAGCTTCAGGACGGCAGCCATGAGGGTCTGCCCTGGGGCTGCGCAGCCCCACAGTTTCTGACCATGAGTCATCACTCCAAGGAGTTTTTGAAAACGTCTTGTCACGTTGCCACGGCCGGGTGAAAGCTCACATCCAATTTGTTCTGTTCAGCATCCCAAAATTGTTCGAAATAAACAAAACGAGAAAAAAAACTAAGATAAAAAAACATACACAACCAGGACTGCGGAAACTAAAACTAAAAAATAAAATCCATATCTTGGCTGGCATTCAGAGAATGTCTCAGAGTTTAAGTGCTGATCTCAGATCCTGGCTTCCTCTTTTAATACCCCAGCCTTTATTTATAGTTACAAAGTCAAAACTGATCCTAGATCAGCGCCTGTATCCATAAAGAATCTTTGAAGAAGGAAGCTGGTCTAAGATCAGTTTTCCTTGTGTGATTTCAACTCTGGGGGTTTTTCGCGGAATTAGCTAGCTAACCGTTGCGTATATTTGGTTTGACAGCTCAGGCTTTAATCCAGCCGAGCTTCATCAAACGAAAAATATTTACCGTTTTGCCAGCTAACTCTGGTTTCCAGGAAAAGCCCCGAGGGTGAGGCGAGACAACGCTGTAATCGACTTTTTAAATTGATCGTCGAGTATCAATGGAAAACAAGCACAGCTTGTAGCTCTCCAGGACCAAGGCTTAGATACTCTGCTCTAAAGAATGGGAAAGTCACTGGGGGCTCTCAAGTGCAGTAGAAGATGTAGGTAACTGATAAAGTCCCGTCAGCCGGCCCGAATGCACACCTACTCGTCTTTCCCTGCATGTTGACAGCCTTGGAAACCACATGTGTCGATCAACAGTTGTGACAGTCCAATGAAGTCGTGAGACACACCAACGACAAGAGGACACTGTTACCCTCCGGGAGTGGATCTGGACACCGGCGACCGACCCGGTAAGCCGAAAGGTAAAATGTAACAAATAAGAACAGATGCGGATGGAAGTGCACTGTGAGTAGTTAATGCCAGAGGCTGAAGGGAGAAAACCCAGCACAGAGCAGAGAGCGGCACTGCAAGGCCAGGGAGACACAGGAGCTGGTGATGACAGCTGGAGCTATTTCAGCTGCGGCCCCCGCAGGCCCCACACACCGACCCCAGCAGGGTGGGGGGGATCCTCTGCACCTCCTATTGCCCCCCCCCCCTCCAGGGCCAGCTCAGGGCCTGCGTTCAAGTAAGAACACTGATCTAGGATCAGTTTTGCATTTTAGCTCATAACGGAAAAGATCAGGATACGTGTGTATATACGAGCCTAGACCTGCTCTGAGGTGCTTTATGAATATTGCCCCTGATCTAGGATCAGTTTTGCATTTTAGCTCGTAACGGATAAAGTTACAGACTGATGCGGGAAAACCTGATCCTCGCTGATCCTGGATCAGCGTTCCTCCTCTGAGTCATTATCAGTCATTATGGCCAAGGGTTCAGATCAGTATTTCTGTGTTGTCTGCATGTTTACAGCGCTGGAATGGGGCTGCATACAGACTCAGGGCAGTGATATCCATCTCTGTGCCATTGACACTGGCTTTCACCATGCTCTTGCTCAGATCATTAGCTCCTTTACTTGCTACATGCTACAACAGCCCTGCTGATTTGCGCACAATCCATATCAACTGGCCCATATAAATGTACCATGTCGATATAAGACTACCTGCACACCTAGCCGGTAAGGTAACCTCTACGCCGCAGACTCACATCAGGGTCCAGTTCCTCCAGCTCGTCCTCCAGCATCTGAAGCTCCTCCTCCGACAGCTTCTTCAGCAGCTCGTCCTCGTCCACATCCCGGTACTTCTCCATTTCCTTCCTGAACGACATGGTGGCGGAGGAGAGGAGGGGGTGGGGCGGGGCGGGGTGGGGGGAGGGGACAGGAAAAAGAAAAAGGAGGAGAAAAAAGCAACGGGGGTGGGGAGGGACCTCCCAGAAGGTCTCAAAGATGGGTGTCTGGGGGAAAAATGTGGGACAGAGAAAGAGAGTCAGTTCTCTTTATCACACAAAACACAATTAATGTTTACATGTTGTTCTTTGTCCTCTATCCTCCTGTAGAGCTACTTCACTGTGAGAAAATGTAGCCATTTTGAAAAGTGGTCTCCAAGTTTCTCTAGGGACCCCTGTGTCGAAAGTAGAGATGTGATTGTGGCCCATTATTCTTGGCATAGATTTCTCATTCCCTTAATGTCTGTGGGGTCACTAGTATTGGGCCTTTTTTGGTGAACTTTCTCTCCTACTATCCCCTGTGAAAAGGTTCAAAAGCACCTCTTGATGCATTTGCTCTTGGCAAACCCAATCTCCTGCCTCTAGTTGAGACTTTTATGGTCTGTCTCGAGTACATGGATTCAGTCTAGTCCTAGACTAAAAGAAAAATTCAGTTATGATTTCGTTGAAAAAAAAGTTTTTAGTCTAGGACTAGACTTAATCCATGTCCATGGTCTGAAAATCAATTATTTCCTAATTATTTAGGATCAAACTTGACCATGAAACTTGCTACCATTCCAACCCCTCAAGCTCCCCCGAAGCGTAAGAGCTTCGTGATAAATTGGACAGGGGCACAGGCCAGTAGGTCGAGAATACCCCCCCTTACACCAACACGAAACAGCTGATAAAAACAGCCCCCGCGCTCATATCCCAGACATTCGGGGAAGGGGGCTTATTTTTAGGCCTGGTGTCCAGTTCGAAGGTCCGCAAACCAACCAAGAGCTTGGTTCTCTCATTAGCGCAGCTGCCGCTATGTGGGCCCAAAAGCTCATTCGCGAACACTCCCCTAACCGTAACTCTGCGCAGTCAGCGTCACTCTATTTTCGCTAAGTAACGCTGTTCCGCAGTTCTCGTGGCTGGAAAAGCAAGTAGGTTCCTACGCGATTGTCAAAACACACTATCCATCCGAAGTGGAGTGCGGCAGCTTCAAGCATAAGTAGAAACAATCTGTAATGCGCCAACTGTTTTTAAAGCCTTATTACGCACTCCGCAGGGTTATTTATATAAGAACAGGGATTTGCCTCGTAAATGAACGTCTCCGTTTATTGGACAGCCTGTTTGTGCTTACTGGCAGACCATAGTGTCCTGACAGAAAATGACGAGAGACCCGACCTGCTTTGGCATGAACGCTGCCGTGGCTTTGGAGATCAGCTGACATTTTACTCTTCCCAGCACATTTATTAGTAAACATTGAATGTTATGAAATACATAAAATTGACAGCACTCCTAATACCATTTCAGCAAATAAGTTCATTTTACGAATGGCACTTGTCATTGCATTAATATAAAATTAGGTCATAAAGAGCAAAGACAATTTTCCTTCACTGATAAGTTTTAATTTCCACAGCAGACTACCGGGAAATCGGCGATAAAGTCAGCTTTGCATACTAAGAATTATCAACTGAAGGAACGGCAGGTATTTATGAGAGGTTATGTCTAATTTGGCCATCATGCGAAAATATGACTTAGGCTGCCAAAAGTATTTATGTATGAGATTGCTGAAATAATAGGTTAACTTTGTGCAAAACTGTAAGGTTTATCATGGAAAAAGTACTGATCAAATATATATAACACAAATATATTAAGCAGTTTATTACCTATCCAAAAATATCATAGTTTGCATGCTACAGCAACACATAAGGACTCAATGTGATTTTATTTCAATTTCTCTCCATTTGTCCTTTCATACAAATGATTTCAGCCACACAAAATTGGTTTACGTTGGCTTCTCCAGGCAATAAAACCGTGCGAATCATGCAACGCATAGGCTATGTTCTTAATTGTAAGAATGCGCATATGGTCTTGCCTTATCAATTGCGATGCCAAATCAACAGGTTCTTTTTCCTGTTACTAGACTGAACGTGTAACAGCAATCGTTCAACATAAACAGTGATATTTTTTTTTAAACTCGTACATAATACTGAAAAGCTTTATCTTTTGTCAGCGAAATAAATTCACCGGCCGACCCCTGACAGTTAGGCTACTTTTTTCCATTGGTTACACTAGTCTATTTATAGCGAGCGGGTCCCGCTTTGTGACAGCTGAATAGTTTGACCAGATATGGTTTCTTTTCGGGGCAGACGGGAAAGTCACACAAACGCACAGGTTCAAACCACGAATAAAACTTTCTTACCTTGCAAGCGTCAACTAAAGCACGGTAAACCGCATAAATTCCCTCGAATGTCAGCGGGCAGGTGCGGTGGACACAGTTAGCGGACTTTGCTAGTAACCTTTTTCCGAGGCGGCTGCCCACTGTAACGCACGGGGACGGCGCTGCCAGACCTCAGATGTAGCGCGCGGTGCACTCCTCCTCGCGCGGACTGCCAGTCAAGTGATGTCATCTTTGTGCTCCAAAGGGAAGTTCACTCGGAGGCAAGATTTAAAACGCACTCTAGCCCAGTGTGCGTATGAAAGCGTGACGCCTCTGATTCAATGGCAAATACAAGAGACACGAACATCCAGCTTCTTAAAATTCATAATGTATGTTCCAATATACATGGGATTATTGTTCTGCACCCCCTATTTCCCATTCAAAAGGTAAAGAATACCAGGACAACAGAAACTTTTCGTCAGTACTGACACAACCGATCCCATTTGAGTTCTGTTACAACGGTTTTTAAAACCCAAGCAGGAAAACACTGTCATTGACTTTGCGCATGATCAGTAACTCTGCTTGAGAAACTTGGATTTCTGCCTGACATATTGTTTAGTATTTGAGCAAAAAGTTTTGAGTATTACCATTGTCCGAGGGTCTACCCTGGTCGAAATCAGTTAAGTACTTATTAACACTATTGTTTACAAAAAATGCAGACATGCATGAACTAAAAACTGCATGAAGTTCTTCAAGTCCGACCAAATAAACATTTAAAGAAGGCACCAGAGACTGATTAATGTACATATTTTTAATGAAATTTAACAAAATGCAGCAAAAAACTTTCTTTAAACTTATTAGTTAACCATTTCTATAGCATTCTACATATGCAATTAACCTTAATGTAAACCTCACATTTAACAAAACAAAGGGTGTCGCTTTTAGTCTAAGAAGTTTATACAGAGTACATATTCAGCTTGAGTAACACTTCCGATCTTGTGTTCATTTCGATAGAATGCAGCCATTTTTGTCCTGTCGCTGTATTGAAATTTATGGTTTAATCAAATACCTGTGAGGGTTAACCATGTGCAACAAACTCTTATGAAGGAATTCCAAACAGTTCAAGATGCAGTGATTCCACCAAATAAATAAATTAATAAAAACAAAAACACTCAATGGTTTCAGGACACAAAAAGAAAAAGAAAAACACCAGTCACAAAGCAAAACAGCTGGAAAGACAAATGGCTTCATTGTACGATACAAACCAAGGGAATGTTTAGCTCATTCTGGATATCTAAAAGAAAACAAAAAAAATTGGTTAAATGTGCAGACCACTTTTGTAAACCATTGTAAATAACTGCGGTTTGAGCTTTCAAGCCAAGTAGATTTTTTTTAATGAGCACGTAAAAGTACTTCTGGCGTAAATGACAGTACCACATTCCATAGAAGTCATAAATTTAACTTTTAGAGGGAGTGACAGTCCAGGGCACATGAGTGGGGCCAACGGCGTGGGTCTGCGTTACGCGGCTTTGCTCTGCTCGTCGGCGAACTCGGACATGATGTCATGCACCCAGATGTCCCTCTCCTCCTGCGAGGTGTCCACCAGGTACACCACCACCTTCCTGTCCCAGGCGTTCTCCGCCTCCTGCACTGCCTCCACCTGCGCCACCAGCGGCTTCTTCTCCACGTGGTTCCGGAAGACAATGGAGGCCTCCTCCGACCACTGCTTGTGCTTCACTCCTGCGGACCGGGAGAGGGGGAGGAGGACGAGGAAGAGGGGCGGGAGGGGGGAGGGAGAAAGGGACAGAAAACAAAATAAATAAATAAAGGGACACAGATGGAGTGAAAGAAGAAAAGATCAAAGAGGAGGACGAGGAGGAGAAAGAGGCGTACAGGAGTGAGCAAGTGAGACAGGCGAGAGGAGCAGAGAATACAATGGAGGGACAGAAATGGAATGATGGGAGAGGGAAAAATGAAGGAAGAACAGGACAGAGGGAAGGAGAAACGTTTAGACAGAGGGGGAGGGAGAGGAGACGAGGATGATGAAGACATTAAAGAAGGAATAGAAGGAGAGAGAAAGAGGGACAGAAAGGCAGACAGAGAAGGAGAAAGGACAAGAAGGAGAGAGGGAGGAAAACAGGAAGGCAGATATGTTTCACGATTATGCAGTGGCATTCTTTCCCAGGCAATGTAGTAAGGAATAAAGATTGATGCATTTCTGCTCAGTGTTAAGTGTTTTTTTTTTTTTGGCTTGTTTTCCCTGTCTGTGTTGGATGCAAATACTTTGAGGGATTTTCGAGGACAATGGGAAGCCCAATTTGGGCATTTAGCAAACATTCTTGGCCTGAGAGACTTACATGACTTATACATATTTCTACATACAACCCACCAATATAATGAGTAAAGAGTATTTATTATTCACACAACATTGCTGACAATGTCACAACAAATGTGCTACCTTGGGTCGGCCACAAGGGGGCTCCCTGCTAAATAATGACTGTCTAGAAGCTAAGGAGCTAATAGACCAACCAAAGGCAGTAGAGGTAGAATATGTTGAGAATAGTATGGAGGCCTATAAATTCTACAAAAAGGCATAGTACTAAAAGGTACTGACTGACCAGAACAAGCAGAATGGAACAGGAGTTACACTTCCTGTTCTGACAGGAAATGTGTCTTTAGCAATGGATTTAAAGCTGTACCACTGCACTGCGTGCACGGTGTAGGCGGGGGGAGGCGGAGTCTGGGTGCGGGTGGAGGGGAAGGTGGAGTCTAGGTGCGGGTGGAGGGGAAGACGGAGTCTGGGTGTGGGTGGAGGGGAAGGCGGAGTCTGGGTGCGGGTGGAGGGGAAGGTGGAGTCTGGGTGTGGGTGGACGGGAGGGTGGAGTCTGGGTGTGGGTGGAGGGGAGGGTGGAGTCTGGGAGTGGGGAGGGCGGAGTCGGTGTGGGTGGAGGGGAGGGCGGAGTCTGGGAGTGGGTGGTGGGGAGTGCGGAGTCTGGGTGTGGGTGGAGGGGAGGGCGGAGTCTGGGTGTGGGTGGAGGGGAGGGCGGAGTCTGGGAGTGGGTGGTGGGGAGGGCGGAGTCTGGGTGTGGGTGGAGGAGAAGGTGGAGTCTGGGTGTGGGTGGAGGGGAAGGTGGAGTCTGGGTGTGGGTGGAGGGGAAGGTGGAGTCTGGGTGTGGGGGGAGGGGAGGGCGGAGTCTGGGAGTGGGTGGTGGGGAGGGCGGAGTCTGGGTGCGGGTGGAGGAGAGGCAGAGTCTGGGTGCGGGTGGTGGACACTCACCGGCCAGCTGAGCGGTAATCCCCTGAAAGGGCAGCTGGCGGAACTCATTGATGAGGGGCTGCAGCTGGGTGCAGCTGACCAGCTCGTGCTTGCCATAGTCCAGCTCGTACACCGACACCAGCCCATTGGTCAACACGCCCTTCACCAGCACTCGGTGCCAGCTGGGGGACAGCAGGGGAGAAGAGGAGGGTTAGGGCCACGGAGGATTATGGGATATCTGGAGGGTCAAGCATGACTGCTGCCAACAGGACAACAGCAGATGGGTTTGATGATACCGAAATACACAGCCGTGACTAAAGCAATACTTTATACATGACTTTATACATGGAAAAACATGAAAGATACATGCAGTAATGAGACCGAGGGTCCAGACGGATAGATGTAATAAGGTCTTTTATCTGGTAGACGTGTCTCATGCCTGTTCCCCTTCCAGCACCCTCACTCACTTGTTCTCCACCTTGGCTGCGTAGATCTGGTTCTTCTCCACGCGGATGGGCCGCTCCTCCATCTTGTTGTAGTAGAGGATCATCTCCCCCATCAGCACCACCAGCTTGTACAGGTCCTGCCAGGGCTGCAGGACGAAGTGGCCAGGGTGGCAGGCCACGGACACGTAGATGTCCATGTTGTGTCCGACCTGGGGCAGGTCCATGAGCGGGGGCAGCTGGAGGGGGCCCCCGGGAGCCAGTTTGGCATCCCCGGTCTCTAGCTGAGGCACTGGGGAGGGTTTGGTGGCGGCGGCAGCGGTGGTGGTGGTTGGGGGCGTGGTTGTGGGTGTGGCCAGGGGCGTGGAGCGGGCGGGGCCCCTGCTGCTGAGGAAGACGTCGGTCTGGTGCTTCCACAGGTCGGAGTCGGCCATCTGCTGGTTGACGCTGCGCTTGGCATCCAAGCCGCACTTGGGGGAGAACAGGTGGATGTGCACCTGAGCTTTGGCTTCGTCCAGCCGAGCGATCTGGATGGGCGGGAGGCAGAGCACCAAAAACATTTTTTTTATATTTTCAAAGACTTTAAAACAACCAAAACACCAACCGTTCTCAAGAATTTTACCAGCCATACAGTAAAACTTTTCACATAGGGACATTTCATACCAGTTTTCAGCAGTCATCCTTAAACTCGAATAATCTACGTAATGTGTGTGTGATTCCTATAACAACTGAGTTACTTAACAAAAGCAGAGGCGGGAATGAAATACAGGATCTTACAGCCTCTTCTGAACAGGGTTCCCCCATCTCTGCCCAAAGGAACCAGACTATATGGGAGGCCCTGACAGACACCAGGCCCTGAGGAAGTCCTTATAGGATATGGGCACTAGGGGGCGCTGTGCTGATACCTTCATGGTGCAGTCCGTGGAGTTGAGCACCGCGTCCCTCAGCCAGAGAACAGCATCGGGAGTCCAGGACCCCACAGTCATGGAGAGATCTGCCAGACAGCACTTAATGGCCTGAGAGGAGAGGAGAGGAGAGGAGAGAGAGAGAGAGAGCGAGAGAGTAGAGCACGAACAGTGTTTAAGAAAACAGCCCCCAAACGGCACAGTGTGTACGGCAGGGGTGGCCAATCCTGGACCGGAGAGCTACAGGTCGCCCCAGAGACCCAGTCAGAGCGCTCACACCTGCTTTCCAAGCAAACGCCCTACTGCAAAAACCGCCTGAAGGCCAGACCTCAGAGTTTAACAGGACAGTGTCCTACTGGCGCACGAGCGAATAGACCACAAACACGGCTGAATGCTCAAAACGCTTCACTCGACCTGCTTCACAGCTTTATAACTTAATATCCAGCTGAAATATGAGACAACGTTTTGCCAATCAAAAATACTCCAATAAAGTCACATTTAAATTTCCAATGACACCCTCCCCAACTTCTGGCACATGTGATAAACTGTAGCAGCAGCACTGCGTGCTCGGTTCCCTATGAGCGATGTAGAGCGGGCAGGCATGCGGGCGGGCGGCTGACCTGTGGTGGGATGGCGATGAGCTCACGCAGGAACGGTGGCGGGATCTCTCTCAGCTCGATCACCTCCACAGAGGCCGGCATGCCCAGGTCCACAAACTGGATGTCCAGCACTCTGCTGCCGTGCAGGTTGGTGATCTGAGACGGACAGGAAAAGAGTCAGGGGTCCATTGACACATAGCTGTCCTATAACTGCCCTGGAACAATTTTTTCGAAGAAAGCCATGAAGTAACATTGGTTAGAGGGGGGTCTGTAGAAGGGCCAACCATAGCCCTTAAAACAACAGAAACAGCTAGAATGACACTTGATGAACCCTTTAATGGGTGGGGCTGCAATGAGCTGTCAATCATTATGTTCTTTGAAGTATTGCTCTCTAAAATTAGAACATTAAGCATTTATTTAGGCTGGGCTGTGCCAGTGGTTAGCTCTACTGACAGTGGCACAAAGCTGCTGCATAGAAATGTTACTGTCCACTCAGTTGTGGTGTCAGTAAGCCTAATTCTCTCAGGTTTGGTAACAGCTGTCCCACAGGAGGTTAAAGCACGCCCCCCCCACGGACAGCCTTCTACAGAGGGCACCCCAGGACTGCGCACTCAACATGACTTCATGCTTTAAGTGTTTCCCACCAAATGCCTTTCCCAATTTTTTCCTCCTCAACAACTTCAGGCTGCAATCAGACCGATGATGTTTGTATTGGACAGACGCATTCTGTATAAATGTATAACCCTACGTGCCCCAAGGAGAGTATTTATAACTCTTTATCAGCTGAGCAGAACAGCTTAACGACAACAATTCAGTGCTCTGTCTGTAATGTCTGTACATGTTCAACTGGATGAATACTACACACTTTCACTCTGTTTTCATGAAGCCAGTATTTTTTTTTTAAACACAACACCATTTATTTTGAAGCTACTTTTTAATATATTTAAAAGCATTTTATACAAATTGTGGAAGCTCAAAATTAAATGCAGGTCATTGGAGCAGCATTGCTACATCTTCCTGTACTGAACAGACCAGCAAATGTATCCTTTAGACTGACAAGTGTCCATCCAGCGCTTCTTTCCACCCTGCAGTCCCCCAGCTGAGCTGCACAATCACAAACATGCAGAGGCCTCGCCAGCCAGCAGAGGACGCTGGAGAGCGATGATACCAGTGAGTCTATTGTTCCAGGTGAGGCTGAGGCAACTGTTGCCTTACTGATTCTGACCTGTGGCAATAGTATGCAGTAGCATGGCTGGGCCTGGCACTTCACCACTAACAGCAAGCGCTTCTCTACTCCTACCTAACAGCATTTATGCAAGGCAGGCATGGACATGACTGCACCATTACGGTCTTACCGTAGGGGGTTTGCTGACCCTCTGTGAGGTCACAGACAGGCTCTCACCTCCACTCTCGACCATTTGCCTTTATACCGCGCCAGACAGCACTTCCCGCAGAACGGCCGGGACACCAGGAACTCTGACGTCACCTGTTGCACAGGAAGTGACATCAGCAGCTATCGATTTACAGTTCACTGTAAGACAGTCTCAATTCCAGACAGTCAAAAAACAACATTGAACGTAGGGTCTGGAAAGTGTGCACAGACTTTTGTTTTTGCATAGGTTGTCTGCAAGCTTAATGGTGCCCGTAGACCTCTGAGGGTGGATTTGATTGGCCCAGAAAGGTTTCCTGTGTCTACGTTTAACACAGATCGGTTCCACACCAGATTTTCATGGCTCTTTGTAGTCATTTAAAATATAAATATACACAAGATTGTGTTTTGTCCAAGTAACTGAGCACTGATCTAAAAGCACAGAATGTACCAGAAGCTGTAGCTGTACCTGTGAGTGGAAGTAGGCCTCTGTCTTCTCCAGTATATCGTTCAGCTTGGCCTGACCCCGAGACGGCAGCTGGCAGAAGATGGTGCCGTCAGAGCACACGTTGGTCACCGACACGTTAGCGTAGGTGCTGTTCACCTGCAGGGGAGAAATGACACTGGAAAACCAAGTGCCTTCGCAAACGGATGGGTGCAGCCACCAGACCCTAAATCTGGTCCAGATGGGCGCAGGGTATGCTCGTTTTAGTTTTAACCCAAAAATCAGCAGCCTGTTTAGGCCTAAGAAACTCCTCCAGACCAGAGTTATCCACCCTGACTGTAGACCAATGAACAGACCTTCAATGGACAGAGAAACAGGCCTCCTCTGGGCTGAACTCCTATGAATGAATCTCCTATGAACGATCCCTTCCTGTGGCTAATTCCAGACTACGAACACATCTCATATGAACGCATTTCCGGTAACGGTGGAAACGGGCGAAACCCTCCAGGCCTCCAGGATCAGGGATGACCACCCCCTTTCTACAGACTCTAATCTTAAGGCTACCTGCAGAGGGTTCCCCAGGGCCTTGTTCTGCAGGGCCTTGAGGCAGGCGGCGTTGATGTTGACATCATCATCATGCGACGTGTCGTACAGCACTACCAGGGGGGTGTCATCTCTCTCCAGGATCTCGGCCAGCAGGATCTTCCCACAGGCCAGAGCCTCAAACTTCTTCAGCACCGCTGGGTCCTGGCAGAAGGGCTCAAGTCCTAAACAAAGGAGTAATAATATTGTTATTATTATAACATATTATGAGCTCTAAGTACTCTGTCAAAGCCCTAAACAGCAGCCCTCCAGGACTGGAGTTAAAGCTGCAGACACTGCAGCCCTCCACGACTGGAGTTAAACCTGCAGACACTGCAGCCCTCCACGACTGGAGTTAAACCTGCAAGCACTGCGGCCCTCCAAGACTGGAGTTAAACCTGCAGACACTGCAGCCCTCCACGACTGGAGTTAAACCTGCAGGCACTGCGGCCCTCCAAGACTGGAGTTAAACCTGCAGACACTGCAGCCCTCCAGGAATGGAGTTAAACCTGCACACACTGCCCCGTATAGGACCGTCCTCACCTGCCAGTTTACATTTGGCAGCTTGGAAGGGAAGCCTGAAGAACTTCTCGTGCAGCTCCAGAAGTTTCCCTTTCCCGATCACCTCCGAGAATCCATGATCCACATAATAAACCTACAGAACCAAAGTGGAAACACCGAATTCGATCTGGGGAGTAAGGAATGGAGCCATTGACTCAACCCGGCTCTGTGCTGCAGAAAAATAAAAAACCCAAAAACCATTTCAAAAATGGTCACAACCCATTATGACCAGGAAGGTAAACACCTATTACCTTGACCTTGTCGGCCATGATCTCACACACTTGTGCTCGCAGCACTTCCTCTTCCTCCTCCGCCCTGACGGCGGCCAGCTGGCCGGTTGCCGGGGACAGCAGGGCCTTCTTGCCGCTGCTCTCCTGGCTGTAGAACTCCCTCATCTCGTCCTCCAGTTTCTCCTGAGCCTGAGAGTAGCCCTCACCGATGTACCTGAGCAGGAGAAGGGGGACACCTGGGTCAGCCGGCCAGCAGGGGGCAGTGTTCACCACCATATTTACAGCCAGAGGAGCCAATACCTACTCAAAATTACACACGCAGGAGTGAAATATACATACTCATAATGACAACTCTGTACTGAAAGCAAAGGGTGAGCTTTACTTAAAAATACCTAACTGTTCTGCTCTCATTAGGTTACGTAACCATTTATGTGACAATGTGACATTTAGCCCAAGTCTCTTAACACCATCATGAATGACACTCAAAGACAGATCTTGTGTTCCTATATGAAATATTTTTTTATATATACTGTGTATCTAATCTACGAGTTAACCATGAAAATACCCTCTGGAGCAGTTGGGGTAGTGGGGGAGGAGCATTAACGGTGGGTGGGGCCTTGCCTGAGAACGACGCTGTTGGTACTCCCAGCCTCCACCACCAACACGGAGGGATACTCCTCTTTTGGGATGACCAGGGGGGGTACGGCCTGGCTGCTGAGCCTGCGCCCCGCCTCCTCCCGCGCCCGCGGCCTCGCCCGCGCCTCGGTCCGCTTCCTCAGCTCATCCTCGGGCACGCGTGCGTACAGGATGGCCTTCCGTCACATCACAACACATTAACTTACATCAGTCATTCAGCACACACACCCATTACATTTCATTACATTACAGCCATTTCACATATACCATTTTCATTCAATTACACTACATTGTAGCCATTTACAATACTGTCTTTTTATTGTAACAGGGTGTGAATAGTTTCAAAATTCACACTTCAAACCTGACTGATGCACTTTCTGTTGTACCCCCTGCATTTTTTGACTACTCCGTTACCTCCATGTTATAAATGACTCTCTTACAATGACTCTTTAAGAAGAGAACACTGTAAGCAAGTGACTCCTCCAATTTACAGTGCACCACTACCCATATACTACCCATGCTGTCGGTGGATTACAAGGGCATCGTATTTTAGTTCATGTATCCGCAGGTGCCTGGATTGACCAGGAGTGGCCGCTGGTGAGCTGTGACATCGATGGAGCCAGCCGACTTAGGCCTTCTTTCCCAGTGAGGCTGGGCTAACTGTTACCTCGCCAGCATGGACCTTTCGGCCATAGTTAGCAATGGCATGACCAGAGCTCAAACACCCAAGTTGCAAAGCTCGCACTCTGCTTTCAGAATATGAATCTTTACGGTTTGGGCTACGAGGGGACCCGAAAAATGCAGATCCTGAGTACGAACATGCACCCGTTTAAAAAAGCCCTGGCGCCCACCTTGCGCGTGTTGTCAGGCATGGGGTACTCCACGGTGCAGATGTCGCTGAGCAGGGCGAGGTTCGCCAGCAGGTGCTCGGGCAGTTTTGCCTTGTAGGCCTCCTGGAAGAGCTTGGGTAGGGCGTGGGCCCACAGCCCGCTGCTATACTTCCCCAGCAGCTCCGCCAGCTTCAGCTTCACATCCGGCGCCAGGGCCTCTGCCGGGGGCTTCAGGCTGGGGGGCGGGAATGTGGGCGTGGGGAGGAGGGCCGGGGAATGGGCAGGGGCGACGGGCTTGATTCTGGCGGGGGGAAGGCTGGAGATGGGGGCTTTGCAGGGGTACAGCAGGCGCTCAGAGGGGTTACTGCTGCAAGGCTTCTCCACCTGCAAACACAACCAGAGAGCACCCAACTACAACAAGCATGCTCAAGCCGCAAGCACCACCACATACCCAACTCTACTTATTCTCCACCTGTAAATATAACCATACATGCAGCCAGCTACAGCAAGCATGTTAAAGCCAATGGCAACCAGTACAGAACTGCATCATACGTAGAGCAACAATGTTAACTTTACAAGCAAATCCTTCATTAGGGGACACACTACATTATTGCCATAGCCATTAACAGATAACTAAAAGAAAATCTTACAAGATTTTCTAAGGAGTTGACTTTTCATACACATTAACCATCTATACAGCTGGACGTGCCAACAAGAAATTGAATCTGCAACCTCTGGCAAGTATATAAAATCAACAGCGCTAGCATAGAAACATATTAATATTTATATCAATAATACAAGCAAAGATGACAAGCAAATTCTTCATACCCCAAAATGTGTGGAGCTAAAATCAGCAGCGACAATCTATGAATTGTTTGAACCAATCACAAAATGTTTTGCTGTCAACTGTCGGCAACAATGACTGCTTCAAATCTGTGAGCCACTGACACCATTTGTTAGCACCACCCATTTTCTTGAAAGCTCACCCATGGATAGCGCCCCATTGCTATTTTCCAGCACAGAAACCACAAACAGACAAAAAGTTCAGTTGAGCGCGGCGCAGTGTTTTTGCGCAGAACGTACAGTGCAGATATGGGACCAGTGCTCCAGTTCTTTGAGTGCGTCGACAGGCAGGTCCTGCTTGTAAAGCTCCCGGTACAACTGAGGAAGCTTGGATACCCAGAATCCATTGCTGTACTTGGTGAGAACCTCTTTCAGCCGGTTCTGAACCACCTGTGCATTGTAAGTGCTGTGTAGGGGGGCCCTGGGCTTCCCCAAGGAGATGTTCTCGTTTTGGTTTGCAGGAGCTGGAAGAAAACACCCCCCCACCTGATTACCACAATGGGCTCTTCCTGTGTGTGCACTACAAGCACCCCCATCCTCTAAGCACAATGGTCCATTCCCATGTATGTGTAACAAGCACCCCCATCCCCTCAACCACAATGGACCCTTCCACTCATTCCCTGGTAGGGCACCTGAATAACCTGCAAACTGACTGGTTCTGAATGGATTTGGTTGGACACATTGGGCTACTCACAAAGCAAATCGACAGAAGCTGGACAAAATTGGGTGCCTCTCTTTTTGTGATTTATTTCTCCCCATTTTCCTGCCCAAACTCAGCCGAACGGTTTAGTCCACCGCAGCGGGCTGTTCCCTCTATATACAGACATGTCACAGAGCTATAACAGCCCCGTTGGACCGCATCCTCCTTACCGCTGCTCTGCTGGGAGTTTCTGGAGAGGTGGGCCTGCACTTCTTTCTGAAACCGGGAGGGAAGGGTCATTCTCTTGTCTGACCTGGAACAAAAATAACAAAACAAATAGCAGTAACAGACCAGAGGCAACTCTTCAAACCCACAGAAAAATCATCACTTTCCCATCACGGTCAGCAAAGTGTCGAGCATTCTGCGAGAGGTCAGCAAAGGTCAGGGTACAACATGAATCTGTGCTTGACTGCCCCTTTCAGCCCATTATACATAAGATCATGATGTGGACAGGAGAAAACTGATCCTAGATCAGTGTTCAAACTAAGAAATGACGCTTGACAAACACGAGCCTCATCTCGGTTCAGTTCTTGCCTTCAAGGTGGTACTGGACTACCTTTGGTATTGTCTACCATCAATGCTTATGCTCCCTTTCCACAAGATGAATGTCCAACCACCGTCAGTGTCAGCAGAAAAAGAGGGGCGCAGACACAGAGACGCACACACTCTCCTCTGTGTGACACACAGTGTATGCTGCTGCCAGGTTTCAGTCCCTTACTCCATTTACATGAGATCAGCTTCTCTCAAACTGCACAACACAGGACCAGTGAATAAGAGACAGGTGCAAGGCAACACAGTTGGCAAAGACAGAGTAAACAAACACAACATGGCTTAATATTAAGTAAATTATAGAGTATCGACTTTACTGAGGGGCAGCAGTAACAGTGCACTGGTTCAGAAGCTGGGCTTTCAGCTCATTCAGTTCCCAGGATGCACACTGCTGTTCAGCCCTCCAGAAAGGTGCTTCACCTTATTTGCTTTACTAGGTGAGCTGTATAAATTCACAGTGTGCGAAATGTGTAATCTGTGTGTCAATGTAATTTTAGCGTCTCTCAATAGACTTTCGGGATTCCCCTCTGACTTCACCTGTGATAACACACACAATTTCCACTCATAATTATTACACTACCAAGATGTGTAGCCACAGAGAGGCTCAGAGCCCCAAGGCCCTACCCCACTTTGAGTGGCAGTGACAGCAGCCAATCACAGCTCTAGCAGCTGCTCAGACAGCAAACCAGAGCAAATGCTGGCAGCAACTGCCCTCTGCTGTTCTCCTTTTCATACTGCAGCTAACAGACTGACGAAAACCTCCTGCTCAGCCATACCTCAATTTTTACCATCTAGTTTGACACATGAATAAAAATCTCACATCACCAGCTGCTTACTGTCCAAGATTCATGGCTCTGTGACCAATGAAAATTTGTACAACACACCAGGTGACCAGAATGTGTCTAATGTAGGGACCAATAGAAAGTTTAGAGTGCACTCTATCTACCTAACATTCAATCTAATTACCAAGCAGTTTGTTTCCAAATTTCCTGAAAACCTGTCTTATGAGTTAATTCATATTCTTAAAAGACTGTGCTTTGCTGGCAATCGAGTTCTAACTAAGACCTTTTTAAAGTGCTTGCACCCTAAGATATGTGTACAGGGGTGTTTTAACAGTGCAAAAGCACGGCAGACAGCAGTGCGTAGCCTCTGTGAGGGTGTTTTAACAGTGCAAAAGCACGGCAGACAGCAGTGCGTAGCCTCTGTGAGGGTGTTTTAACAGTGCAAAAGCACGGCAGACAGCAGTGCGTAGCCTCTGTGAGGGTGTTTTAACAGTGCAAAAGCACGGCAGACAGCAGTGCGTAGCCTCTGTGAGGGTGTTTTAACAGTGCAAAAGCACGGCAGACAGCAGTGCGCAGCCTCTGTGAGGGTGTTTTAACAGTGCAAAAGCACGGCAGACAGCAGTGCGTAGCCTCTGTGAGGGTGTTTTAACAGTGCAAAAGCACGGCAGACAGCAGTGCGTAGCCTCTGTGAGGGTGTTTTAACAGTGCAAAAGCACGGCAGACAGCAGTGCGTAGCCTCTGTGAGGGTGTTTTAACAGTGCAAAAGCACGGCAGACAGCAGTGCGCAGCCTCTGTGAGGGTGTTTTAACAGTGCAAAAGCACGGCAGACAGCAGTGCGTAGCCTCTGTGAGGGTGTTTTAACAGTGCAAAAGCACGGCAGACAGCAGTGCGTAGCCTCTGTGAGGGTGTTTTAACAGTGCAAAAGCACGGCAGACAGCAGTGCGTAGCCTCTGTGAGGGTGTTTTAACAGTGCAAAAGCACGGCAGACAGCAGTGCGTAGCCTCTGTGAGGGTGTTTTAACAGTGCAAAAGCACGGCAGACAGCAGTGCGTAGCCTCTGTGAGGGTGTTTTAACAGTGCAAAAGCACGGCAGACAGCAGTGCGTAGCCTCTGTGAGGGTGTTTTAACAGTGCAAAAGCACGGCAGACAGCAGTGCGTAGCCTCTGTGAGGGTGTTTTAACAGTGCAAAAGCACGGCAGACAGCAGTGCGTAGCCTCTGTGAGGGTGTTTTAACAGTGCAAAAGCACGGCAGACAGCAGTGCGTAGCCTCTGTGAGGGTGTTTTAACAGTGCAAAAGCACGGCAGACAGCAGTGCGTAGCCTTTGTGAGGGTGTTTTAACAGTGCAAAAGCACGGCAGACAGCAGTGCGTAGCCTTTGTGATGGTGTTTTTCACACGCCGGCCCAGGGGCAGCACACATAATGAGGAATGTGGTATGAGAGTCATGCGATGGCTGCTTTCCGTAGAGCAGCCTGCTGTACACATCCATAGTGACAAACCAGGGAACTTTCTCAACTCTGCGTACTAGAAAGAGCAAAATCATCCAGCTTTACAGCTTTGGACAAATCAGAAAGGTAATGCTAGCTTCCCAAGCTTCATGCAGGTTTTTCAGTTGTAATGGTTCCACCAACTTTGTTTAGTTGCTTAGAGGAGAAAGTAATCTTTATACTGTATCACGGTCACCTACATCCAATACTGCCCCCTACTGGCAAAGCAGAGAAAAGGATAAAACACACCAGCTACAGGAAAATATGGCTCACATAACATATATTTATAATGTTTAATATGCTCAGCACATCACATATATTTACAAAGCATACATTTTTATACAATCCTGGCATTTCGCAGATGCTCTTATCTAGAGTGACTTACAACACACAGCCAAGAGCATACACACACCTGTAATATTGTATAAAGTGCATGCACACACATATGTAATGTTGCATAAAGCGTGTATGAGATGCGGATAGGGCTGTGTAATGGAGGTCGCGCAGTGAGCGCAGCGTATTTGATGAGAGAGGCAGTTCGGTCACATGCGGCAGCAGCAGAGATGTGCTGAATCATTATGCACAGATGCAGAATGGCTAATCTGCCCCACAAAGGGGGGATCAACGGCCCATTTTTCACACGTTTCGGCCCCGGCTCATTTGTGCGGCTCCGGGATTCGGTTCCCCATTGTGTTACCCAAGTACCCTCCCCACCACCACCCCCCCCCCAAGCCCCCATCGTGGGGGTGATGTCACTTGTTTTGTGGCGGCGGGATAGGGGGGACGTTGGCGAATGTACGGAAGGCTGAGTCAGCGCTGGGCTGGGCCCAGCTGTGAGCTTCGGTCCAGACCGGCTCCCATTCACTGCAGCAGGGCCACCGGGCCATGGTGGGGCTGCCAGAGAAAGTTCCACCACAGACCCGAGAGGAACGCACAGCGCGGGGCTGGAGTCACAGGTCACAGGGCCACGCCTACTCCACGGGGTCAGTGTCAGGGGCACAGATCACCATGCAGCTTCAGAGATAATGGTGTCAGCTTCATCAGCTTCAGCAGCTTCAGCTTCACAGATGCCAGTGCTGGCTCCACGGGTCTCAGCATCAGGTGTGCAGATTACAATGCAACTACTGAGTCCAGCTTTGGCTCAACAGTTCACATCGTCAGCTTCACGGGTCACAGTTCAGCTTCAGCCACACACTGTCAGCTTCACAGGTGACAGTTCAGCTTCAGCTGTCATCATCAGCTCCGCAGACCACAGTGTCAGTATTGCATCAGCCTCATAGATCACAACGTCAGCGTCACAGACCAGCAAAGGCTTCATTGGTCACAGTTCAGCTTCAGCTACAGAGTGTCAGCTTCATAGATGAGCTTCAGAGGTCATTGATTGCGGCCATTTTTAGGACCACCCTCTGAAGACCTGACTGTAAATGCAAAATGTATCAAACAAAAAAATGGCGGCTCTCAGTTAGTCCCCCCCCCCCCCCCAACCATACCCTCCCTGTGGTGAAGCCCCGTCCTCACCTCTCGCAGGGCCCCAGGGGCTTCTTAATCTGCATGTTGGAGGCCCGGATCTGGAGGGGGGCACTGACCCGGCCCTCGGGCTGGGTGTCCCTCATGCAGACCTGCCGATGGTCCCCGATGCTGCCTGGCCGGCCCGTGGAGGACAGGTGGGTGACGCCCCGCACCCCAGCCCGGCCTGCGTGGTCCGGCTGCCTTAGAGACGTCCTGGGCTTCGCTGCAGGGGGAAAGAGGGCACGCATAAGGGTCACTCCCAAATTATTATAATAACGACCATTTCCCCAAATTATTCTTGCAAAGAACATGAGTAATTTCACCAAGCACTAGGATAAACGAGGCTAAGAAAATACATAAAATAATAAGTAAAATAATAAATATGAAATGTTACAATCATGTAGTCTGTAATTCCATTATTGAAGACAAAGGGTCTCTCAAGGCTATTTGCATACAAGTCTGGCTGTGTTTGCTTGGGGCTGTATGTGTCACAGAAACAGGCCCTGCTGCAGAGGACAGGGTGATAGAGATGCACTAGGATGCACATTAAAAGGAAGGACATCTACAGTAAGGGTAAGAACTTTGGTGCATAGGCTGCTTCTTCCCAATATTACCTGTGGAGACTGAGAGTTTGTAAACATACAGCCCCGAATAAGGCTGCACTACCATGTGCCTGCAAGCAGAGGTATGTGAACCGAGAGCCCGCCAGCAAGTATGCGAGTACGAAAACAACAGAACCTGGCCCAGATCCCAGGAAAAGAGTTCAAAATGATTGCGCTTTTGAGACTTCAAGATCTATGGTAAAATTAAGCTGGTTTTTTAATGTGAATCATTTCAAGAGAACTGCGTTTTAAAGTGCCCCCAGACAGACAAAAAAAGAATAATCAAACAGAGTATATAAGAACAGAGGAAAAAAAAAATTTGCAGTTAAGTTCAACAAATGATACAGTTGAAAGTAAGTTTGTATAATGCAAAAGCAAAACAGTAAAAACTGCAAAAACATGGATTAGGGATTTATAAGGAACATAAACAACTCCGAACCCGAAGAGAACACTAATTTCTCAGCAGACTCTTGCTCATGTCTTATTTTTAGTTAGGAAAAATAAAATGAAATTCTCCACAAATTAAATGAGCAGAAAGTGAGAGGAGGAGAGACAGGAGCGTACGTCTTTAAGGCGGGCTGTGAGAGGGATCGGCTGTGTGTCAGAGCTGCTGTTTGCATGGCTCAGAGAGCGCCGGGATGAGGCGGGTGGCCCCTTTCCTCCAGGCACAAAAGCCTTCCTCCGTGCCATCCGGATAACCGGGGAGAACTTGGCCCCGGAGGCAGGGCCTCCTTTGAGAGAGAGAGAGCACCAAACAGGCATCTGCAGGGAGCAGCTTCGGCAGTACAATCACGGCCTGTCCCAGCTCCAAAAACCACCCCCACACCCTCCCGGTGGGGCCTCCATAAGGACCAGCCTGGAGCAAGAACAATCCACTGCTCCCTCGGCTCAAACCTGCTGCGGTCCCCAGGGCCGAAAAGTTTGCAGGACATTCAAATTTGTTGCAGGTGTTTTCCTCCTTTTTTTTTTTTTTTACGCCGCCCCCACCCCCCCAACTGTTTATTCTCCAACAGCTACCCTCCTCCGCCAACTCAGGAGAAGGAGGCCATGAACGTGTCATGAGTCCGCTGATTCACATGACAACTATTCCTTAATTATACAATGTCAATAGGGTATGACGGTTTCAGAAAAACAACGTAGTTATTGAAAAATTAATCCAGTAAAGTAGTTGGAAGTGTCAAGACTGCCCACTGCTTGGCACTGTGTGTAAAAGAAATAACAAATAAGCAGGTTTCCAGGTTTCCTTTCCTCTCACTATCAACTAAAAAAAAAAATTTTTGACAGAACAGTCATTTGAAAATGGTGCTGCACCATGATCCAAGTCCAAAAATCATCGATAAACTGGGACCATAAAAGTGAATTTTCTGAATTCTCCCAAAACCCATTTTCCACATGCTGAAACACAGGTCCACGCATATACTAGAGGTGCCCTAGCTATCATGCTGAAAAGGTATGAAGAATTAATTTTCCAACTAGTTTGGTCAGCACCAAAAGCACCGCAACCGGGTTTTTTGAGTATCTCTTCAGGTAAAATAAGAAAGTTAGACCGGCCAGAGTGGGTCTTCAGGCAGTAAGCCAAGGCAAATCCTCAGGGGTTGATCTTCCGCGAGGCAAAAAAAGAGAAGCTCAGGATGAGACGAGATGCGGTCAGTACAGCAAGACCTTGATCACTTAGACAATTCCCATGATTCTTTGAGCACCAGTAATGTTCAGTGTCCTGGCCCAGCTGGGACTGCCCTCTGTCCATCAGCAGACACATCCAAGCCCTGGATATCCCCTTCTCAGGCTCTTCTGATGAGTCACTAACTCAGCTCCTGACTCACCACTGTCATTAGACATCCTGTGACACTTTCTGAAGGGGGGAGGGGGGGTTTAACCCCTTCTGTCCTGGTCAGCTTCTCACAAAAAGTGGCCCTCCACATTAACACCTGGTTATCACTCATCCTCTACACCCAATTGGCTGAGCAGTCTCTTGCTTTCCACTAATTGCTTTGATTGAAAGTGGAAGAGAATTTAGCTATCGGTTGGTTGACCTACCTGGGTAAAGAAAGGTACAGCGGAAGAAAAATTAGCCGACAATGCGTCGGGCTCGACCGGAGACGCGGGCAGTAAGGCGACAGTCAGGCAGGCTTCAGAGATAACGGATGCAGCGAAAGGAGGGGGGGGGGGGTGGGGGGGGGGGGAGTGATGGAGAGGAGGATGGAGGAGGAGGTGGAGAGAGGGGAGGATGGAGAGGGTGAGAGCAGACAGAGAAAAAGAGAGAGAGTGGAGAGGAAGAGGAGAGGAGAGCGGGAAGTGAGAGGGAGTGATAAGAGAGAGAGGGAGAGAGGTAAGAGGGAACAATGGAAACAAGAGTGGAGGAAGACTGGAGAGGACAGAGACGAATGAAAAGGAAGAAAGAGGCGTTTTTCTCTGCGTGGCGTTTTGAGGTGCGTATGTGGGCAGAGTGTCTGGGAAAAGGGGGGGGGGTGCAGGGAGCAGAGAATGGCCTGATATCGGGACTTTATTCTTAGCTCCACGCACACCGAGAAATTTCTCAAAGGAGCATGGAAATAGGCCAAACCCTCTACCTGCCGGGTTTGAATAATAAGCCCCGAGAACGGGAGGAACTTTGTGGCATGCCAGTTGACAGTGTCAGTACAATGCAAAAAAAAAAAAAAGAAAAAAGGAGTGCTTTTACAAACTGGACTTCTGCTCTGCATCAAATGTTGAGAAAAAAATAATGTTCAGACAGGGCTTCCTATACAGTCTGAAAAAGGCCCAACTCAGCTCAGTGTTTGAGGGATGGACCACATGAGCAGGAGGGCTGATGTCAACAAGTGGGCCTCAATCAGAAAGCGCGGAAGGGAGAGCACACACATGCGTTCCTGCAGGGGAAGGCTGGGAACGCTGGAACTCTCCACAGGACTCAGGAGCAGGCAGCGATACAAAGGAGAGAGTCTTCAGCCCTGCCTTAGGGCTGAGTGCCACATGCCTGGATCGAGGTCACCCTCAGGGCCCAGCAGGGGTGCAGAGTAAAGATTTGAAACAGCGATCATATGAC
Organism: Albula glossodonta; assembly: GCA_019788955.1. Classification (NCBI taxonomy): domain Eukaryota; kingdom Metazoa; phylum Chordata; class Actinopteri; order Albuliformes; family Albulidae; genus Albula; species Albula glossodonta. The sequence goes on from JAFBMS010000191.1 coordinate 229,211, forward strand.
AGGAGGCTAGTGACGGTGGGATGAAGTAGCATTACTCCTGTAACGGGTAGAGACTGAATGAGCTACCATTCACTGCCCTCTTCTAACCAATCAAAAGGTTTTTCTCTCCACAGCAATGATAGATTTAAGACAAAACATCCATATAAAATACTCTTATCTCTTGAGATCAGTGTTGCCAAACTCTGTGCCAATGGAGAGCTGTGTACATACTCAAAGATACAAAGACACAACTATTGCAGACGGTAAAAACCTGCTTTTATAGTGCAAAATATCAATGAGAAATGTGATACTTTGATCTGTCCAACCCGAACACACCCTTGAAAGATTTAGAAGTCATTTTGAATGGTTTGCCAAAAGTCAGATGAGCAGGAATTTGTATCATTTAATAATATTGTGTATTACTAATGGCTTAATTAACCAAGTTCCGTGCCTCACTTTGACAACTCCCGCCAGATCAGGCACTGCCACGGCGACTGAAAGAGGTGTTCTGTTTGGCTTGAAAGGCAGGGATGTTCCGGGACATTCCAGACCATCTGGTGCTGTCCTCTGGGCCCGACTCAAAACAAAATGCCTTCCACTGACTGGGCGGTTTGAGAAGAGTGTTCGGAGGAAGTTTAGTTCAGGGGAAACTTGCCATGCTTGATGTGGTCTGCTGAAGGATGCTGCAGTCTCTGAGAATCAACAAGTCATATCTTGTGTCCAGCTCCTGAAGACTAGAAGTATGCACTAAACCCAGCTCATGAGTGGTGGTCATGGAAACGGTCATTTAACTTGTGCACCGTCACTTATCTGAACTGTGTGACCTTTACACATTATCATAGCTGTTGCAGGTTCGATCTGGCCAGAGATTGAAAGAATGCACACAAGAAAGTTTACAACGGAAACAAGGTGCCTCGTTAAGAGAAAATAATACTGCATGCAGACAGAATGAAAGCAATGTATGAAAAATGTATTTAAAAAGAAAAAACAAAAAGTGTGAGGTCACTCCACATCAGAGAGTTGAGTGTAAAACCTACCGTTGAGCATGAACGGGGTCGTGGGTTTCACCCTCATCTGGCAGTTGACCAGCTGGGACCGACCGGCCTTCTTGGAGGTGCGCTGGCGGGCCACAAGCTGGGCGATGTGCGCTGTCTCCTTGCACACGGCCGCGAAACACACCAGCTGGGGATGGAAAGGGGAAGGGGTGGGATCAACACCCAGCTAGCCGCTACGCTAGGTGCTAATTTCTTATGGATTGTTTGGGTAACTTTGTTACTAGTCTCGGCCTGGGGCTCCCTGCAATCTGATTGGTGCCAGCAGGTTGTTCGATTGGTGGCGGTTTAGCCTTTTGCATAGCAACAGCCCAAGGACCACGTGCTAACCCTCAGAAGTGTGTGATTGAAAGGTACCAATGAAACGCCCTATAAAACCCTGGCTGTGTCCGAAAAGGCCAACCATCTCTTTCTTCCTTCCCCTGTTCTATACAGCGTGGACAGGAGAAAGCAGAATGGCTGTAGCATGTCAGTAGTCTCTTCAAATCAGTAAAGCAACAAAGGAAGAGAGAGAGAGAGGAAGGGAGAGAGGATCCTCCCTTTGGATATTCAACACTGCCAACAGATTATTACAATTAAAATATACTAACAGCCAAATCATCAAATAGTTTAAAACAAACACTTAAATGTTTAGTCAGAAGCAACAAGCACAAAGCAAACAAATGTTTCATACAATATGCTGTACATCTTTCTTACAGTCAACAAAACACACTAAGTTTATCACAGACCAACAAAAAGAGTCTTACAAGACAAACAGAAAAACTACAGCAAAACAGTTTCATTTAAAATATTTTCCCAAGGCTACATAAAAAAGCCCATATTTCATATTTCAATGTATCCAACTCGGCTAAAACGTGGAGCGAGTCACAGATGGATTTTCTGCTCCTGTAATTTATTCCGCTGTCATTCTGAAGCGTGATGTCAGAGAGTTTAGCGCAGTATGCTAGCCGCGGTTCGCTCCAGAGCCGAGCCTGAGGAAGGGACCTGGGCCGAGTTCAGCACCGAACATCTGCAGCGGGCTCAGGAATCAGAACGAGACCCCGGAGTTGCCTCCCAGCATTCCTCTGTAACACTGCACTCTCTGTTCGTAATTAAAGAAGCAGCAGCGAACAGGAGGACTTCATTATGTCATCACTGTTATGGGGTCAGTAGCCGTCTGCAAATGTAGCCTGTTGCTTCTTGCAAAGGGCATGTACTTTATGCCTTCCACCAACCACTTGTTCCCCCCACTCATACTCCTTGTAACCTGCAACTGCACTTATGTTGTAGGTCACTGGAATGACCACGATCAAATGTGATGTTAAATGAGTTGATGTCATCTCTGTTTGCGGTCTAACCCATTTGGACGCATGGTAGTGAGTCGATCTGGACAGGAGTGTGTGCTAAACTCATACACGGAAATGGAAACCAGGAAAGTGGCGGTCATACGGTCCAAGATCCCATCTGCAGCAGTCCCATAACAGTATGGAGGCAAATACAGACAGCCCCCAAGTTACAATGGTCCGACTTACGGTGTTCCGAATTTACAATGGTGCGATAGCGTCACTTTCAGTACAGTATTCAATAAATTACATGAGATACTCAACACTTTATTATAAAATAGGCTTTGGGTTAATGATTTTGCCCAACTGTAGGCTAATGTAAGTGTTCTAAGCATGTTTAAGGTAGGCTAGACGAGGCTATGATGTTCGGTGGGTGAAGTGTATTAGGTGTATTATTTTCGATTTATAATTATGATGAGTTTATCGGAACATAAGCCCATCGTAAGTCGGGGACCGTCTGTACTACAGATATTCCCTTCTGTGAGCAGACAGTGCAGGTCAGACATAAATTACACTGGTCTGCATTGAGAGCTGAGGTACATGTTCATTTGTCTTTCACATGAAATTCCACAGCCTGTTCAGAGTGAAGACATCAGGTTAAGGGGATTAGCTGTGTAATTAGCTGTTTTAATTGGCCATTAAGTGTTCAGTAATAAAGAAACACCAGCACACTGAATTGCAAGCTAAAAACTCCACTGACAAGCCTCTGTCTGCAGGAAAAGACCAGGGAATGGCCATGCTTAACCAACTGTACTTGCATGCTTGACTCAACAGTAGTCCAAATAATACAACGTCATCCTTTTTTCAATGAATGAATAAGCAGTATTGTTGAGAGGGCATTCGGGTTATTTCTGGTCAGAATGAAAAGGAAAAGAGAAAGTGTGCTCTGTTGCCAGCCATACTTACAATGTCATTTCTGCAGTGCTTGGAAAAATTAAAAAGGTGCTTATATCACCACAACCCAGAGCTCTCACTTTTTATTCCACACACACCCTTCACTGTGGCTATAGACCAAGTTTTTTTTTTTTTTAATGTTTCCCCCTTTCAATCTACACTACTTGTGCTCCTGGATGCCAGTAAATCAGTTTGAAAAGATGATCGACTGCCCACTCAGATGCTATCAATATGGCTAGATACCGATACAAGCTTTACACCGGCACCTGGGAGCTTTCTTAGCAAGCATGCCATTTCGCACATCGTTACCAAAATAAAATATAGGTTTTTAGCCTAGACATAGGCTGACTGGCTGGCTGGCTGTCTGGATGCCCTTTACCCAGCAGGCCCCAGGCACACCCCCCAGCTCCCCGCTCACCTCCCCCATGCGGCTGTGCTCCATGCGGGCCACAGAGGGCATGCTGCGCAGGAAGGCCTCCATGGACGGGTAGCCCATCTGCTTGTGCGGGATGAACTCCCCCGTCAGGGACTTGTACTCGGACTGCAGCCGCGACAGCGACACGCCGCTCTTATTGGACTGCAGCACCGCCCGCAGCATCTTCTTCACCACCTCCAGGTCCGACATCCTCCGCAAAAAAATAAATAAATAAGATGGACATATTAGGGTAGAGGGATGGTACAGAAATCTACAGTGCAAGGATTATCTGGGCTACTCAAGATATAGATAAATATTACAGTGTACGCAACAACTAGCAAAAATTAATTTGTCAGTGTAAAATACAAAGATGTTGTCGAATTAATGACTTTTTGTGCCTTTGGTAACTAATGTAATTCCATGCCGTATCCTTTCCCAGTTATCAGTCCATCAATAGAGTTATCAAATGAATGTATCATGTTTCTGGGATGGCATGGTTAACCTACAGTGGGGTGTTCACTATTTTGCACGTACACTTTCTTAGAATTGCCCAATACAACAAAAACAATCACACTGATAAATATCATGATATATGTACTGACATGCAAAAAATATTCTTCCAACTGCTGTGAATGGGAATTACAAATGTAAACACTGCATAATGGCGACAGCTGTCGAATAAACCTGAAATCCAGCTATTTTCAGTTGTTAAGCTTTCATAAATGTGTCAGAACTCATTTTGTAAGACTGCAAAAGTTCTACTTGTTAAGCTGACATTTGACAGCAAAATCACAGATTGACAGCATATCACTGTATGATCAAAATGAAATACGCTTTTTAAAAGTTGTTCTGTCCAACTTAACTTAGCCCTGCAAGATGTTAACATTATGTGTAAAGTTTAAGTGTAGCTTTAACAAGTACTTCCTCCCATGCTGAAAGCCCTTACAGTCACAATGGTTCAGAAGTGTTAGATGAATGCTAAATTTTAAATGTAAAGCCCCAAGCTCTTGTCACAGTAAGAATGAGGGGTTTTAAGCCAGTCAACTGTAGAAAATACCTAAAAAAAGGGGGTGAAAATAAATTTGAATGAAACCAGTTATTCAAAATATTTGCTAAAGTGAATTGGCTAACTTCATAGTCCTGCTTCATGAAAAAGCCCCAGGTGTGTGTGTGTGTAGGGAGGGGGAAAGGAGATCTCACGTGTGAAACAACCACTCCCTTCAACATCTCGACTGGGATGCTATCCAAGTCACAAAGCATTCATGCACCCACTAATCAAAACTCACTTACACACCACAATTAGCAAAGTGTTCTTCACTTTACAGCATGGAACTGGGTCTAGGACAAACTAGATCTACTGGAGGTAAATATGTTCCCGACTCTCAGCTGAAGAGAATGCACTGCGTTGAAGCTAATACTATCACCCCAATTAAGTGACTCAGCAAATCCACCAAAAGTCACATGGGACTGATTTAGTTTCTTCTGAACAAAATAACCCAATCGCAAACCAAACTAAGTGGCAGTCGATTTTTTTTTTCTATGACGACGACCTACGCATTTTTCAACAGCCAATGTCAATTTCAAATGCTACTTCCGCAATATCAAAATTAACCATCTATATTAGACCGCCAATGTTTTTTCCCAAAAAATACAAACTCGGTCTTGCTGCTTAAGACTGTTTTATGCATTCTTTAGAAATTACATAAATACCACTAAGATATTCAATCAGAATCACATTATTGTATCAGACACCGGCTAGCTTGTAAGTAGCTATCTAGCTATAACGCCGTTTACAAATCAAAGACTGAGGCCTAAACTTTGGCATTTATGAAAATAAATCAACAGCAACTGTAAAACCACATTTTTGTTTATTGTCCACCAACAAACACTATACATTCTTGCCATCCACTCTCACTAATATTAGTTCATGTAGTAAACATTTAGTTTTTCCAAATAAAAGAAGCGAGCTGCACGCTTTCCATGTTAGCCAGCGTTAGCCACCAGCTGGTGAACTAACGACGCTAGCGTTAGCAATCCTTTAGTATTAGTTCTATCCCGCTAACCCGGCGATTCGGCAACAAAAACGATCCAATATTTCCTTTCTTGAGATTAATGTTTTTCAAATAACATACATTCTCTGAATCAATTATTGTACTTATTAATCTTATTACATTACCAGATAGTTTAGCTAGAGCACAATCACTTTCCGATAAGATACTGAGGTTAGCTGACCATGTTGCTAATGCAAAAAGATGATCGACTTCCCACTCAGATGCTATGAATATGGCTAGCTACCTGGGAGCTTTCTTAGCAAGCATGCCATCTCGCACATCGTTGCCAAAATAAAACAGATTTTTACCTCACAACCAAAATCAATGGGGGCTCATTCTTAGATAATTACCCTTTTTCCTGTTTATCTACACGTACTGGAAAGGAGAAACTTGTCAGCTTCAGGAAGGTCTCGTCAATTACGTTACTAGCTTAGCTAACGACCTTCGAAGACCAATGCGACGACGTGACGTCACTGCAAGGTCAAATGGCACATTTGTATACGGACCTCGGATACAGTGTGGCTAACACTATAGTGTAGTATTTTTACAGTCTTATTAGCATTTCGTAAGATATTGTAGCCCCACATAACCAACCGCAGTAGTCAACTAAATTTAAAATATAGTACATGTACAAAGCCATGATATGCCAATGTGAAAATTCACATTTAGTAAACTTTTATTTAAATTTCACAAAGCACATGCGGTTACTATATCATGCATACAATATCATGATCAGATTATTAATACAGTGTTTTCCAAATGTTACCAAGCCATTTTTTCTTTCGGGCAGTCGTACAGCCGCTGATCTCCACCCATTGTGGCTAGTCTAAAGTGGATTGGCTATAGTGAATGAACTGAGTAGCAGTCAGCAATAAATAAGATCCAAGTTCTGTAAAAGCAATGATATCAACAACTTTATTTCATCTGTCATCCATAAATTAATGCATGACTTCACTTAATCAGATTGCACTCAAAAGCAATGTTTTTGAGGAACACCGTTCCAGAAAATAAGTAAAAACAAATTAGCAGAAAATCCTATCTACTACAGTTCCAACGTTCATAAAATTATGTAAATGCGATTAGACAGAAACATAAAACAATGACATACAACAACGCCCCAGCAATATACTCAACTTTTGTACATTGTTAGCCTACCGTAAGCCATTGTGGTCAAGTCCCGTGTAACCGCAGGGTCTGCGGTCTGTATGTGACCAACCCGCAAGCTCACATCCAGTCCAGATAACACCCACGCATCGGCGGCTCGGGGCTGCTCGCATTCCACTCAAGCCTCTTGAAAATTTCGTCACAATTAATTTGCAAGCCTTGCACTAACTTAATATTCGCCTGCTTAACCATGCACGAGAGGCTTCATCATTGCGAACGACAACAGCGAATTGGAAATATCTTCAGAAAACGGAAGGCAGGCTACTTGATTATTCGATACGACACACCCTTTCAGATATAATTTGGGGAGACCTCGTCCCACTGCTTGCGACCTCACTGGCAACAAAAACTTTCGTCTGAGTTTTCAGTTTTAAAGTGTAGTTATGTAGGTGCAGTCCTATCATATGACCAACGTCTTTCATATTCTCATCGAGGTGCCAAATAACTGCATTTAAAAAAACGACTGGACAGTTGGGGCTCGTGCTGGTCGGCTGTATCAGAGCGGACCCACTTGCCGGCACATTGGCAAAGTTTCCCTTCTCTGACGGTGGAGTAAGCAATGATGAATTATTCTGCCAGCACGAATATTCCAGGGAAATGAGCCTGTGATCACCAGTTTTCTTTCTATAAAGCAGACTGGGTGAAATATATTGTTTATAAAACCTGTCATCAATTTCTACAACTGGGTTTAGCTCATTTCACAAGTGTAAAACAGTGCCAACAGTCAGAGGATTCTAACTGCATTTACGATAAAACACCACCAGATACATTGCGTATGTGTAACCAGACGTAACTGTGATGAGCTGGTGAAGCTGCATTAATTTCTGAATGAATATTTTTCAACTTTTCCTCTCACTTCTTCTTACCTGCGTTTGGATGTGGGATGGGTATCCCTGCTAACTTAAGTACGTTTCGCTTGCTGCACTCCCAAGCCGGTGCCTCGCCTTTCCCAATCGTTGCTCTGGTAGATTCTCCCGGCCGCCTGTGTGGCTATGTAGCAGTGCGGCGATTGGCCGGACTGCGATCAGCATCTCGTTAATGAGCCACGTGAGAGCGGGCGTCACAACAAACTGCTGGAGGTGAGGGAGAGTCTCCTGTTGCGCAAACAGTTACTGTCCCGCACGGATGGCGAACTGGGTGTGCTGTATGCCTCTCTTTTCGTCGGGACCTGAAATTGTATGAGTTTCGTTCTGCTCAAATGTTGTTGTGCTTCTTGTACAACAGAGTTAGTACCAGAGAAAAGCTCATTGATGTAATGACCAATTTCCGTAACACTTGAATATATTAATCCACGACCACCTAATTTACGCTGTAGGTATTTTTGGGTTGTTGTAATACCGACTTGTCCAGTTCGACCTGACTTTTTCAGGACCTCTAGTGAGATACCTGTCCACCTTTTTTACGAGCTGACTTCCATTAAAGTTCGTCATACCATTTACCTAGGCTATACAGATAAAAAACCTAGCGTTTTCATGTTGAAAACGCTGGAGTGGGTCAAGCGGATTGGGGATGAAGCTCATACCGAGCCGAACCCTAAACCGTTCTTCATGTTAAAAAGCCAGACTGACAGCTGACACAGTTCCAGTGCTGCAGCCACGAGCATCCTAGTGCGACGTCACATTTCCGACGCAAGTAAATCTCTACATCTCTACCCTAGTTCGTCCTGGCCACCAGAAGTAGGTCCAGGCGCGATGGTGCTTAAATGTAAGAAATATTTTTCCCGTTTGACACATAAGTGTGGAAGTATTTAGGCCAAACATGAATGTCATCACGCCTGCTTCTGTAATGACCCCTGCTGTGCAAACCACGTGCTGCCTCTCACACGGTGAATTAAGGGCTCTTTTTTGGGTTGGCTAGGATATCAAAAATTTGAGATAAATACAGCACACCCATCAACAAAGTAAACTAAAACAGTTGCTTTCTGGATATTACCTAATAGCCGGAAGACATTAATTAGAAAGATGGTCTGTTGAACTGCAACTGACATATGACCACAGTAACTCAAAACACATTCTTCTCAAACCAACCACCACCAGTTATTGAGTTCTATCAGAACATTATCAGATATTTATCCAACATTTTGTGCTCCATTTCTCTAACACTCATCTGTTCCAGCCTTAACGACCCCTCTTTCCCTCCAGTGGCCAATAGCTGGCATGACTGAATTGAAATGCGGCTTCCCTTGTTATACACAGAGATATATGGTAGCAGTTCCAGACTGAGTGAACCCAAACTAAAAAACCTGCATACTGCAGTATGATATCGGGGTAACGTTGCCCCAGTTTTTCTCAAAACATTGTACGAATGTGTCACAACTTCTGCTGAACTGTTTCCTTTTTCAATTTTAAACAGAAAAATTGCACTTTCTCTTTGACTCCATTGTTCAAATCTTTCCACTTCCTCTCTCCCTGGGAGCCTAGCTGAAACTGATGAGTCAGAACTGGCCCGAGCCTGACCGTGTTTTTGGCACCAAGGAAGCAACATAAAAAAATGTTGTGTTTTAAAAGTCTCAGTCACTCTGCTCTGCTGCCTGCTTTGACCAGACCAGCATGGTCTTCGGTGTCCAAAATCCCCACTGACTCCTTTGGGGGGGGGGGGGGGGGATCTCGGGGTAGAATAATATTGTAGGGAGGAGAGGGTGATATCTTGGTGTGAAGGACCATAGCATCACACAGAAAGGTAATTACATCAGTAAAATTATAAAATAGGGGACACTCTCAAGCATACGTTTTTCATATTTTGTGAAGGGGTCAATGATCCCCAGACCCCCCTCATTATGAACCCTGGTGGTCTTTATGACCTGTTGTGGTCAGGCTGCAAACTGCTCGGAGAGGGCTGTTGATTTGCTTCTCCACATTGTCCTGAAGTGACTCTCAGCTATTAGTGCTGTTTTAGGAAGTGATTTTACATTCATTTGTTTTGTATTGTTCTATTGTGTGCGGCCACTGCTATGACCTGAGCTCCCCTGAAAATAAGATTTTTAAACGCGGCGCGACCACCCAGAGAGCAGTTAACTCCAGCCCAACTCCAATGTTGTCAATCGGCCAACTGCATACACCGAAATCGGTATGTTCATCTTTCCGTATGACAGGTGAGCCATATCCCGATGTGTGATGCTGGTCACTCTTGGACAGCAACAAACTGGTTCTATAAGTAACCTGGTCAAATAAAGGTATGTAAATAAATAAATAAAACCATAGGAGTGACGAAAAGGTCTGACTAAAAAGTCCATCCCTCACAGCAAACAAGCAAAGATGTAAAAACATAAGCATGACCATGTGTTTGTTCCACCCATGCACTAAACTGGCTGATTTCACTGCGCTGACTGGAATCTGCCAAAACAAAAACATTGCACTACTTTTACACTCTGAGGCTGGAGTTTCAACACCTCTGCATAAACACTTAAGACGGCTAAGGCCTGCACAGTCGCTCAGATGACATTAAGACGGCTAAGGCCTGCACAGTCGCTCAGATGACATTAAGACGGCTAAGGCCTGCACAGTCGCTCAGATGACATTAAGACGGCTAAGGCCTGCACAGTCGCTCAGATGACATTAAGACGGCTAAGGCCTGCACAGTCGCTCAGATGACATTAAGACGGCTAAGGCCTGCACAGTCGCTCAGATGACATTAAGACGGCTAAGGCCTGCACAGTCGCTCAGATGACATTAAGACGGCTAAGGCCTGCACAGTCGCTCAGATGACATTAAGACGGCTAAGGCCTGCACAGTCGCTCAGATGACAGAGTCCCTGATTTGCTAAAGCATTTAGTACAGACAAAACTGTTTTGCTGGTGAAAAAAAGACTAAGATAGCATGTGATTGGTTGAGAAACTTTGTTTGCTCCAATCCCAAATCACATTCTTAACATGTGCTAATGGTTTTGATCGATCTGGCCCAGAACGCATTGGGAGCAGAAGGCATGAGTCAAACATCACCTCGTTTGATCCAAGTACAATTCTCCCTTGTTTGGCCGCAGCGCCCAGAAAGTGAACTTCATTAAAACCCAGGAGCAGAATATTAATCAATATAGTGGCATACTCAGCATTAGAATACGCATTAGCAAACACTGCATTCCTCAAAATGGCAAAGGCATATATGGCACAGTCATTTATTGCACTTGATGAAAGCATATTTGGCCCTTATTTTTGACTGCAGATTTGATTGCAGGCTCGCAATATTGAAAAGGATCACTTTCACGTGACTGTATGTAGAACCTCCATAGTATAACCCTGCAGTGAAAATCATTTTTGGAAGCGCTTTTCAAAAGAACGTTTTTTTTTTTTCCCATGAAACACTTTTCCTGCCATGGACTTCTGTTGGTCATATTATGTATACACTGGAGGTGGAATGTTACAGACATCAAGTAGCTCAGTCCCCTAATGACCGAAATGATCTGTGTCATTCAGTGCTTTGTGTTAGACTGACATGAGCGATCTTTAAAGAACTGAACGTAACTTCACACATTGCTGTCATTCTGTACATGCTGTCATCTGCGGCTCCACGCCGATGATTGGTCATACATTTCTCAGACTAGCTCTGCGGAACGCTGGCAAGGAAAGAGGAGGTGGGAAAACAGCCTGAATGAGTTCAAATATAACGTCCATCATTGCTGCCTTTTATTTTCACCGAACAGATAAAATAAATCTGACAGATTGTGCATCATAACAAAGGTATGCAAAGCGCTAACACAGGTCTCAAAGTCCCTTCACTTTATATCAAAGCACTGTAATAAAAAAAAAAACAACAGTACACAATCAAGTCTGGAGTATGTCAGAAAGTACAGCTTTGAGGAACCACTGGAGGACATATCTGGGTTGAGTAGGGTGAATAACAACATAAGAAAATGTAATGATGAGAACAAGCCATTCAGTTGATCCTGGCTTGTGCCTTGCCCTCAGTTCTGAGAGTATTCAGGACCGCATCAAGCCTGAACTTGAACACCTCGAGGGGCTTCTGCCTCTACTACAGAGCCTTGCTAGGTGTTCCGCACATGGAAAAATATGTGTGTAGGAAAAGACTTTCTAACACCGGTGTTGAATTTTAACTGCAACTGATTAACACTCCTTCTTCTGCTAACAAAACCCAGCCCCTTTTTTGAATATAAAAACCTTAGTCTTTATCTGCTCACTGAGGCAGGAAAGTGTGAATGATTCAGTTAGACTGTACCAAGTATGGGTTGGAAGGGGTGACTCAGTTGGACCATACCAAACATTGGGTGGGAGACTTGGCTCAGTTGGTATGTGCCAAACATGCAGTTTGAGGTTTGGGTCCAACTGGTTTAGACAGTGCTGTGGGCAGGGGGGGAGGATCACATGACCACAGCGTTCCTGTCCGCCACTGCCTCAGTGGCTGCGTCCGCACCCCCAGCCAGGTTACCCCGGAGCACAGGCAGGTACCCCAGGCCGGGGATGTCCAGGCTGGCCCGGTGGGAGGGCGTCCGGACCTTCCGCAGGAGAATCAGCCTGGGGTTCCTCAGCAACGTGTAGAGCAGCATCCACCGCCGCCGCCCCCTGCTGTCCGTCACCGGAGCTGCAGTGGGGTCAGAGGTCACAGAGGTGGAGTCACAGGTCAGACAGTCTGGTATGGCCTGAGACATAAGCTGTGTCTGAAATTGCACACTATGCCCTGTATAGTAGGAAGAAATCAGTATGCATAGTATGTAGTGTGTCCGATATCTCAGACTGAATGAATCAGTATTCATTCAGTACCCGGACGGCCTACTGCTTCTGTCAAAATTCTGTAGCATGCAAGGACCAGAGAAGGAGACGGCAGAGTTCTGTGAAGTTTGATGAACATCCAGCTATCAGACTGAATAAAATAGTGACTGTAGTATGTCCGAAAACTCATGTACTGCACTGGGTAGTAGGCACTACGTTGACGTAAGAGTGGTACGCTTTTGTTTGAATTTAGTAGGCACTGATTAGTATGCAATTTCAGACGCAGGGATAGATTGCTATGTTACCATGTCCTAATATATACTATACTATACTATATTATCATACTGTATAAAAGTACAGTCATAGAGTACACTACTGTACTATTACATTCAATTCATACTGTTAAACACTACTACTAAGTATAATACTTAGGGTGCTAGGCTGTTAACTCAGAGGTTGCAGGTTCATTTCCCAGGCAAGGCATAGTACTGACCAGATGATACATTGTTGAACTGAGAGTATGATGAGGTCATCCTCTTTCCCCTCTCCTCTCTTTCAGCCAATAGGAGATGGCAGAAACAGATCATGACAGGGTTGCCATGGTAATGGTCGGCAAAGATCATGCCAACCCAGGTACTGTATCCTGAGGCAAAGAATGGGACATGAGATTAGATTACCTTTTATGTGCCACTGCAGATTAAAATAAATAGAAATAAACATATAGTTATTATTTTTAATATAGAGTCATTGGTTTTAACTGTAAGTCTGACAAACTGCTGTCTCTATTGTGGAATAAAGCTGCCCAGAATGATTTTCTTTGCTAATTAAACAATGGTCAGTTATTAATGGTTCGTTGCGATTTCACTCAGAGAGGGCTCCAACTGAACGCAGCAGCTGGCGAGAAATGATCCAACCAATCAAATCCACCCTCAGTTATCTGAGGGCCAATCAGATGGCCTCTGCCAGAAAAAAAATCCATGCCTGTTTTCTGAACCCTCTATCAGAGATTAATGACCTGGGGTCATGCCTAAGGCTGCCATGCTGATATGGGGACAGGGTGGGCGGGGCCTGTCGTACCCGAGTCCAGCGCCTCGTAGCCACGCTGGACGATGGTGCGGTCGATGCGGGAGACCAGCCAGGTGCCCAGCACAGTGGTCATCAGCAGCCGCACCACACAGTTCCCCAGCCCCATCATCACGTTGTAGAAGAAGAAGAAATAGGTGAAGGTGTGGAAGGCCTTTCTGCAGAGAGGAAGAGGAAGAGGGCCAGACTGTGAGGGAGGCTGGGTAGTATAATGATTAGGGAACCCAATTCATCACTGAGAGGTTGCTGGCTTCATTCCCAGATGGGGTAGTTTCTGTGCACTTGGGTTTGTCCCTTTTCCCCCGAAAAACAGAGCTATGTTGTTTCTCCCACCAACCACAAGCCTCTCCTGCAGACTCAGTTGGTTATTCATCCAATATGTGTGGTGACAGGCATTCACTATTTTTCCCTTTAAAGACATAGAAACTAACAGAAGGAGAAGGGATAGTGTAATGGTTATGTCTGAATTCATAGCTCGGAAGCTACATAGCTCAAATCCGAATATACCTCCAAACTGCTCTGATAATCACACCAGTTATAATGACTGCTGACCACAATGGATCTTTGGCAAGTAAAGTAATGTACATTTTATGAACGTATTGGTTTTTAAGCTTAACTTGGGCTCCCTCTAGTGGACACAAAAATATCTTTAAAATAGCAGAACGCGTCATCTCTGTCTGGAAGTCCACATTCAGTCAAACCCACAGTTTATTAAATAAATGATAAGAATAGCTGGGAAATGATTCTATATATGCACACACTATAAGCTGAATCCCCTGTTATGTGACCCCCCCACACCTGCTGCACTGTGACCCCCCTACACCTACACTGTGGTTGTCCCTGTGTGCTGACACCCCAAAAGATGTGCTTATATATATAGGGGTCTATGTGTGTGTGCAGTATGGGAGGTGGCTGCCAAACAGACTTCTAAATCTCCATTTAAATATGGACAACAAACAGGCTTTGTTCTTAATTGTGTAATCGACTATTTTGACTGATCAGTTCAGTCGCTCAGCAGCTATGAACCCTATGGCTCTCCAGGACCAGGGTCAGGGAGCCCTGCTGTAGGCTGTTAGCATACCTGTTGTTTAATGCTAAAGGCTTCTGCTTGTCTGTGGGTGAAATCTTGTCCTGGAGGAAGAACACGTGGACCAGCACAACCTGGACGACAACCAGTCCGATTACAAGAACCGTTAGCAATCTGAAGAAAACAAGGAAGAACAGAAGCACGTGACATTTCAATGCTATTTCCCCTCATTTTCATACTCACAGGTTCCCTCTGTGTGCTCGCCCTCCATTTATTCATTTACATATGTGTATGTAATCTGCATTACTTGTTTTTGATAATGCACACAAAATGTACCTTAAATTAAACATGCCTGCATCACATTAGAGAGGTGTTTAGTTAGTTAGTTACCTATTTTTGCATGGTTTAATTAATTTGACCACTTTTAACAAAAAAAAAAACATAAAATTAAACATCAGACATAATGCAATATTATACCAAACAATGAAATATAACATCAGAGAGCAGTGAAATGATCATGCAAAAAGAGAGTAACTCAGGCACTGCTTTTCCACTTTGTTCCATTAGCAGCTTGGATCAGAGTGCAGCGGTGTTGTCAAACCCCAGGCATTTCAGAAGGAGACCCCCACCCCCCACGGTACCCCGCCCTCCCCTCCGCTCCCTCCCTGCCCTCACAGCATCTTCCCCAGGCTGCTCAGCACATCCAGGCCCTGGCCCTTCTGGATGGGGAGGACCAGGCTGTAAGCGATTCCCATCCCGAACAGGAACTGCACGCAGTGGATGATCAGGTAACCTGCAGCAGGAAATCACACCTGAGTACTGTGACCTATCGCGATACTTTACTTTCTGTTATTCATTGTTTGCATTCCAGTGAAACATTTCCTGAATTTTGTGAAGCTATCGATGATTTAAAATTAAATTCCTCCAAATATTTACCTTTTTCAACCTGAGTACGGCAGAGTTAAAGCAAAACTGTACGTCACAGTGTCCAATCACAAAAGCCTCAAAATTTCAATACTGTCGGACTGTCATACTGTGGACTGTGTATCATTGTAATATTGTATGATAAGGTCTCTGGAAATTCCCACCTTTTGTAACCTCTAGGGGGCGCCAAACACCATAAGACAGGAGAGTCTGGATAGGAGAGTCTGTTAAATACCCATACTGTAATATTAAATACCCATACTGTAATCCTCTCTACCTACCAGAATTGAACATTTTACCAGACCATGGTGTTGTCAGCAGTAATGTGTGTGAGGTAAGTTGATAGGTGTACTTACCCCACATAGTGTAGGCAATCTGCCAGCCTGAGTATCGCGTTATGGAAGACTGAACAGGATATAGAGAAGCTTTGTTAGAAATGGTTTAATCATACACTTCACTTCCACTTCATTTATTCTTAGAGAATACAATACTAGTCATCTTGTCTAACAGTATTTGGATACACAAGAGGTGTCAAACTCTGGACGACCTATCGGTTTTCTGGTTTTTGCAACCACCGCTCTACACATTCTTCTGCCTGTTTTCATAGGTCAGCTGAGCCGCCACTCACCACACTGAGTGCAGAGCTGGGGTTGCAGAGCTTCTCAGGCAGGAAGCCCTTCTGCCCCGCCCACAGCCTTCTTAAGTGCTTCCTGGGCACACAGAATAGGGAACAGGAAGTGACCGTTATGGTAATCTGTACCTGTTACCACCAGATCCTTGTACTGTCAATCATTGACAGGTTATATGAGGCTACTGTTATATTTGGGTAAACGGTGCAATTAGTAAAATTCATGACAACGATCCTAACGCAACATATTTGTTTTTGAACTCCTCTCCTGAAATGCACTGTATCAATATTCCATTAAGAAAGCCTACACTGAATATCCAGTGTCAATGTCTGAAAAAAAAAAACATTTTCTTTTGGAAATTCGCAGTCGTTTTTATGATACAGTGTTCAGTCAAATGAAAAAGAAAAATGAGCAAAGGCAGAAATAACTGACTGGGCCTGAGCTGGGTCAGTCAGTCTGGGCCTGAGCTGAGTCAGTCAGTCTGGGCCTAAGCTGGGTCAGTCAGTCTGGGCCTGAGCTGAGTCAGTCAGTCTGGGCCTGAGCTGGGTCAGTCAGTCTGGGCCTGAGCTAAGTCAGTCAGGCCCAGGGTCAGGTCTGGGTCAGTCAGTCTGGGCCTGAGCTGAGTCAGTCAGTCTGGGCCTGAGCTGGGTCAGTCAGTCTGGGCCTGAGCTGAGTCAGTCAGTCTGGGCCGTTCTCTGACCTGAGGACCACGCCTCAGTAGCAGATTTAAAGGGCAGACGGGGCGGGGCGTACCTGTAGCACGCCAACACGTGGAAAGTGTAAGAGATGGAGGTCAGGCTGGCAAAGATGGTGGTGGCGAGCCAGGTGTCTGGATGAAAAACAGGAAAAGCCACATTCATTTCCCACAAAATTGTTTGCTGAGCACATCTCTTTCCTCTCTCAGTCCACTACTGCCATTTGGCTGTTGTTCTGCTATACTGCCCAGTTACTGCACAATGACTTGTCTAGTTGTACTATATGCTGTTTGCACTTTATTCTGGGTATGTTGTCTATCTGCGTGTCACACCATGGTCCTGAGTACTTGACATGTCTTACCTTTCTCACTGAAAGTGGAAGCAGTACTGTTGGAGACACTGAGGGTTTTATCCAAGGTGCCCACAGGCCAATCTCCCCTGAGAACAAGGACAGGTCAAGGACCCACCAGCAGTGATGTTCTTGCTGTGGCTGGACTGTAGCTTGAACCACCAGCCTCAGGGGTCTCAGACATGTACTTTAGCTGCTAGACTACAGGCTGCCCTGAGACATAACTGACTGCTTCTGGCCCAAACCCCAAGAGACCGCCAGCCCGTTACCTCTGCCGACCTGAACAAACTCGCGGAACTGTGGGACCAGTTGGGCGAACAGGTTGTCGGTGGTGTTGCAGGAAGAGGCCAGCTGGCTGAGAGAGTCGGCCAGCTGGTCAAGCTTGTCGAAGGCGCGGTCACTCAGATTGTAGTCTGCCAGAGTGATCTGTGGAGGACACAGCAGAGGTGCTTATTGTTTGTGCCCAGAGCGCAGCAGCAAGACGACAATTCCCTGGCAAAATAAACAATCATTCCTGCATCTGTTCTCTCTTGGTAGTGAACCAGAGAAAGAGAAGACTGCAGGATCCTAACATCAGTGAATCCCTGTCACAAGAACAAGAGACATCAGGTGACCTCAACATGCATTGTCCAGGCTAATGATTTCTATAAAACATACACATTGCCCAGGCTAACGGTTAGCTCTTGAGTAAATAATGACTTAATAGGCCCATTGTTACTGACTGGCTTTCCTTCAGTTTAACAGAGACACAGTACATACCTCCCATGAACCCCATGTCTGACTGCAGATTAGATATTATGCGGAAGTGAAGTTTAACTAATAAAATCCCAGGCACACTCCATAACATGCACGTTACTCATCTGTGAAGATGTAGCTGGTGTGATGATATCACCACAAAATTAAAGGAAAGTCCATTTTCAGATTTAAGTTTTATGTGTTGGGTAGAGTGGATGTACATTTTCAGGTGAATGACAACATCACACTCTATTAATCAAAAATATGGTCCACCATTTTGGCTCTAGGCTGTGTGTACAAATCTCAATGAGGGTTTGCCATTTTGGCTCTATGTGGTATAAGTAAACATCACTGAGGGTCTGCCATTTTGGTTCTATGTGGTGTCTTTGACAATACTCACTGCATACAAGCCAATGAAACAAATGATGGATGTGCCAATCATTCTGTTGGGGAATTTGAAGTACGGATCCCACTCATAAACGTTCCTCTGAAACCAGCTTTTCTCCCTCCTCCTGCCACAGTGGTAAGAAAACATGATGAAAGTATCTATCATATAATATCACATGATATAACATTTTACAGACAGAAAATCTTTGGCCTCGAGGGGTTTAGAAGAACACCACAATACAGTTCTTGTTCCTCCTGGCAACACCCGATGCCTTCTACAATCCAGCCTCAGGTTTGTGATCTGGGCATGCTCAGATAGAGCCACCTGTGCTCCCCTAAAGGCCATCCGCAGTGTGAAAAAGAACAAAGGTCTGTTGCCATGGAAACCACAGGAGTCACATGTTGGATCACTTCCTCCTGAGTTTTGTGGTGTGGGGGGGGTGAGGAGGGGAAGGTTCCCCAGGTACGGCTGAGTTCAAACACAGTTCAATTCAGGTGGGAGAGAGGTAAATGTTTTTTTTTTGTTTTTAAAAGTGGTTGAAGAGAGAGCAAGGGGGTAGAAGGAGGACTGCGGGGAGACCTGTTACCCCTGAGAGAGGCAGCGCTGCTCCAGGTGTCTACTGTACTGCTGGGGGGGGCTGCGCAGGAGCGACTGCACGTATTTGCCCTGGTGGATCTGCATCACTGGGTCCAGGTCCTGCAGAGGCAACAGGGGAAACTCATATCAGCTCAGACACAAAATGGTGCCTACACGGGAACATCACATAATTTCAGTGTGGAACGTTCTCCACCTGTGAAAATCAGCACCTCATAAATGTTATCTACCTCTAAAAATATTCAGTATTTCATTGTTTGCTCAGTTGACTCTAAGCAAAGCGGTCAAGAAAAAGCTGTGATACTTCATCGCAAAGGTCATTCCCTGTTACGACAATGTGACAAGGAAGCAACTCCAAGGAACCAAAATCGGAATTCATCCAGTGCTGAGCATAAGGACCCTGTGATCACAGTGTGGCAGAGGGCTGCCCTTCTTATTGCCTGCTGGTCCTGTCCTCACAGTGTGGCAGAGGGCTGCCCTTCTCATTGCCTGCTGGTCCTGTCCTCACAGTGTGGCAGAGGGCTGCCCTTCTTATTGCCTGCTGGTCCTGTCCATACAGTGAGACAGAGGGCTGCCCTTCTTATTGCCTGCTGGTCCTGTCCACACAGTGAGACAGAGGGATGCCCTTCTTATTGCCTGCTGGTCCTGTCCTCACAGTAAGACAGAGAGCTGTCCCTCTCATTGCCCGCTGGTCCTGTCCTCACAGTGAGACAGAGAGCTGTCCCTCTCATTGCCCGCTGGTCCTCACCTCCTCTGCCTCCAGGCCCAGGTGGATGCGTATGTGCTTCACCAGCATGTGGACGAAGCGCCCCAAGAGGAAGAGCATGCACAGAACACTGGGCCACTGATATATGACCTTCTGGTACTCTCCCAGCACCTGTGAAAAGGCAACAAAGAGACTCTTACGGGTGGGTCAACAAAAGAAAGGGAACAACAAACAATCTATGATTTTTTATGAACTAAAATGGAGCTGGGCTGCTCTTTGCCTTCAGAACAGCCTGTCCTTCTCCAAATGCTGTTACACAATTTTTAAATGTTTATAGTGGGATATTGCAGCATTCTTTGGGAATGAAAGTTTTTTTTTCCTGGCAATACGATAAAAATGTCTTAAAATATACATTTATCAGATACATGCCAGTACATTTTCATGTACATTTGTGGTACATTGGTGTGTAAAACAGAGTAACTCACCGATCCACCTGGACAGGACACAATGTCCCACAACGTTACTATGATCCTGTAAACCAAAAGTTCATAATTAACTGTTCATAATAAAAATTGATTATGAATTATGATTAAGCTGTGATCAGGACAATGACAATGTTTGCTTTTATCAACACCTTTTCACAGGCTTGACAGGTCATATGACCCAGATACCAGAATTTAAGGAGCTCAAAGCAAAGTTGAGTGGCAATGCTCACTGGCCAGGTCAAATATCCACCACCTTTTTTTGTTTGTTTTTCCCAAATTTTTCCCTGGGCTAGTTGATCCCCACCTGCCAGCTTCTGGTGGAGGGGGAGGCTGTGAGCATGTGATTACTCAGATTCACATGACAACAACCCTCGCTTCTTTACATGCTGCAGATGCACCACCAATCACATGCTACCCATGTCATTGGAGGATTCCGAGGCCAGCATGTTCTCAGTTCATGCATCTGCAGTTGCCAGACCTGTCCAGTAGTGGTCGCCAGAGAGCAATTTGACCAATGGTACGACACAGCTTAACCCCAATCATTTCTGATCAAGTTATTGCCTCTCGAATGCAGACGTCCAGGCTATAGCCAGAATCAAGGACCATCTATTGATGTAAATTTTGTTTTCGCATGAGTAAACAGTCGTTTCACTGCCACGTTTCACTGGCTGAGGTATCATAACAGTGAGAGCAGAAGTGAAAAAAACGTTGGTGTATAGACAGTGTAGGTTGGGGTGCCATGGCAGTACTGACCACGTCAGTGTGTAGAGGATTCCCAGTATGGACCCCACCCCTCTGAGAGGGGTGGACAGGCAGGCGAAGAATGGGTAGTATGCCATCCCCACCTCCAGAGCAGCCACCAGGAACACCAGCACTGCAATCGCACAGATTCACACAGATATAACAGCCAACATGCAATCCTTTACTATCATTCCTGTATAGTTTACATCACATCCAAAGGAGGAGACTGGCTACATGAAGTTTGTCTGTTTTCAGACATCAGTGCTGGGCAGAGCTAGATCCACCTAACGGAGATGCTAAACACAATTTTTTTTTTGGGGTCCCCCTTAGATCCCACACATCTCCCTTGGATACATAGTCCAAAGCACTGAAAGGGGAGGAAATCGCGTTAAGTGGGTGAGCCCTGCTACCGACACACTCCGGCCGGGGTGGGGGTGGGGTGGGCGATGGTTCGGGGCGTACCGCTGGCCCAGGGGGGCATGTAAAACAGCAGGTGATCCTGGGAGAAGAGGAGCAGGACGCTGGAGGACACAGCACCGAAGGCAAAGCCGTACGACCACCTGTTTCTCAGGCTACCCATGACGTCCAGGGGCCTGCAACACATCATCATGTATCTCTGTGTGTCTGGAGTCCAGCCTGTCTTTCATTCATGGTAACATGTAATGTCTATTTTGGAAAACACTGCAAACAGCAGTGCTGTATAAACAAAGTGTTTACTGTCCCATTTAAGTACAGTCCCTGTTTTGTCTATATGTACACTCACTGTAAAGCATATTATGTCATTGTATATTACATTTACATTTTAGTTATGTAACAGCCTGTGTTTTTATGCATGAGACTCAAATGAAGCTCCTTGCTCAAGGGTATGAAGACAGTGAACCGAACTGAACCGATGATCTAAAATGGTAAATAGACTTGCAAATTCAGCTCCCTAGCCACGATGCTGCGGTGCCTCCTTATGTCCCCTGTGTGACCCAGCTGGTCTAAGGCCTGTCTACAGCATGGAAGCTGGACTCACACCACCACACCGAATCGGCCCCTAAGTATGGCCAGCCTCTCGTCCAGCGGCGTCCGGCCAGACCTCCGCTGCAGGAAGGACAGAATGGCCACGATGGCGAACTGAGGGAGAGAGACACAATGAGGGAAACATTTCCTTTCAGGAAGGCCATGACCGAGGTTCAATCAACATTCATTCTTAACTTTTACTCAGAACTGAATTAGAGTGCTATGCTTTTCCCCCACAAGCGCAGTGTGGTGAGTTATTTTTCATGATTGTTGAAACTGTCAGTGAAGATAAAAACGAATGTTAGTTTTCTCAGATTCAGACAAACTGTGGGAGAATTTCATTCTTAAACCTGTGGGGGGCGCTGTACGTACAGCAGGAACCAGTGAGCAGTGCAGGAAAAGGTCCATTTGTATTCCATTTTCACAGGCTGGACCTGGTGTGTCTCTGAACCTGAAAAATGACACACAAAGTCAAGCACTAGTGAGGAAAGAAACACACACAAAGTTACATGTAAAATATCTGACATATGAAAATTTGTCTTTACTGGTTGCAGAAATGACATTTTAACGCTCTTCACACTTTTAGAATATAACTTTGAAAAAGAACAAAAAAGATAACAACCTTACATAAACAATCATGGGGGGGAACAAAGGCAGAAAATCAAGCCTTAAAAAAAGAAACTTATGAAAAATATTCTGCAGCACATGATGTAATACAGACCACCATAAACCAAAGCTTGATAAGATCAGCTCAGTCTTCAAAAAAGGCTTTCCACTGATGCTGTGGAACAATGTTATAAAAAGAAACATATGTTTTTTTAAAAAAAATCAAAAACTTTTCAAACTGGGCCAAATTAAGCGATGAATAAGATGAAGACCTGTTGGTGTCCATATCTGTGCTGTTTGCACAGGTGTAACTCTGACATGCATTCGCAGCTCAACTGCAGAAGCCTATCGTCCAATGATAAAATGCACAAAATGCGCAAAGTTTGCATATCGATCAGAGCAAATTAATTACATTCCATAAAACATACTGATTAACTCACAACAAAAACATGTGCTGCAATAGAGATGCTGCAGCATATATTTGCAACACATTTGCAAGGAAACTCGCCCTCCCAGCAAACATGCTGTTTCTGTTGCAAATGCAAATAGGAGCAAAGTAGGTACAACCATAAATGTCCTTTTTGAACAGAATTTAAACCACAAAGCCAACTCCATACCAGAGGTATGTCAATCCACTTAGGCTATGTTTATTTACACAACTGTTTACCGTTTACTGTGCCTTTTTTCACCCTTCAGTAGTGCCAGTAAACCACTGCTCCCTCTTTGCAGTTGTGCAGGCTTTGCAGAACGTACAGATTCTTATTTCTCAAACCCCTCTGCCCTGCAACAGTCTGTGATGCACTTACAGATTATTCATTATAACCTAAAAAGTGGCGTCTCTCAGTAATTTATCCACCCATATTTACAAACTGGCGGTCATCTGTTCAAATCAATACAGAATAAAACCCTTAGTTGTATACAGCATGAAGGACCACTACAGGACTTCATACAGTGGAGGCTAGCTATGGGCCTTGCCACCTCATGGCTCACCTCCACTGTCTGGAAGTTATACGTAGAATGAGGTATAACTAAGGAAGCAATGATCTATCATGACTTTTGTCAAATCCCACAACACCCTAAAATGGCAAACCAGCACAAACCGGTTAAATCCGCCCTTGGAAATCCACAGGTGTCAGTGCAGTGCCCTGTAAGCCCAGTCCGGGGAAGCCAATGAAGTTATCCACACACTCTGTGGCTTTGACTAAACAGCTTCAGTCAGGAGACCCTGGAGGCTGACTGGAGGTGAAAATGACCCAGAGGGAGCAGTCCCTGCCTGGGTCAGTCTGGCCGGATACGCAGCCTCTCGTGGAGCTTCTGGAGCTACAGTCAGGATTTGACTCTGAACTGCAGGGTCAGCGCTGGGTGAACCACAGTTCACAGAAACTTTGTGCACCTCCAAAAAAATAGATATTTTGGGGCAGCAAAGTAACTGTTCAGGGTGTCTTAAGAGCCAGCTCCAAGGAGACCATAACATGCAGATGTCTGTCTTTGTTCCTGTTATTGTCAGTAAGCCTGTGTATCAGATATGCTAATAAATAATAAAGTGTTTCACTTCTCTTTCCCACACCCCAGCATTATGCTCAGGGTTCATGGACTAACCAGTCCTTAAAGTACTTGTAAAATTGCAAAGATGGGGCATACGCAAAAATAATATAAGCATATAAGTGTGAATGTGATTATTAATCACCCAAAAATTACACATGAAACAGGTGACACTTTCAATTCGGGTAAACAGACACAATTTTTCCTCGAAGGAGAGGTGGTTTGATCTGACCTTGAGTGTCCCAGTCATATGGATTCATTAATTATGAACCTGTATCACACTTTATGCATGTAATAATCTGCAGGAAGCAGACAGCAAAAGCTGTGCTTTGACAGTAGCCCTTTCAGACAACAAAATACAGAGGTAGTAACCTCACTGTAACGGAACTGAAGATAAAGGAACTGTGACGAAACAGAGTGGGAAAACTGAAGAAAAAGATAAATAATTGACACAGATTAACTTGGTGAATGGTACACTGAGTGAGCTGTTACTTAATGTAAATTAGTTTCTCATCATACAAAGGTGTCTGATTATAACAAGGGGAATGACTAGTAGTACGTACTGCTGCATACTCTCTGTATATTATTTACGATTATATCCCTCTTAAAGATTACCAAAAATTAAAGTACTATTTTTTCCAGTGAAATAAAATGAAACTTTTTGAATTTGCTACCAAAACAATGAGTCTTTCTTTCACTTCTGCTGCACAAACACTACACTCAACCCATGTGACCCAATACAGCATGATAGTGTATGTTATAGTCTTTTTATAGACACACACACACACACACACACAGTCACAGTCCCACACAGCAAAATTTCCGGTATTGATTTACAGTAATCGTATATATAAGAGAACACTGGGCATTTTGCTGTGCATTTCTGAACAAACACAGAGCCCCAGGTTGTTTTTTCAACTCATATGACATTTATGATCTGACCAGAGGTTATTTTTTCACTGCATCAACCGTATCACTGCCCATAGCCAGCCCCGTTGTAGCATTGCTTTCCTTTCTCTTTAAAGCATATTTCATTTATATATCGTCCAGGCTCACCTCACTTCAGGCGGGATCATCCTGGTGCCGGACAAGCAGCGAGGCTTGTGGGGAACTGTTGCTTCACCTCGGAAGCTCGTCTCATCCAACAGGTCCTTTCAGGGCTGTGTGTCACCTGGGCAGTACAGTATCTCTCCCAGCCAAAGCAGTAAAACACAGGAGTCAATAGTGTGTGTGAACTACCTTTGACCATATCCACCCCCCACCCATTCCCCGCCTTCACACTGACAGCTAGTTAACCCACGGATGGCTTATTGACCGCTGTGCTGCTGTGTGATAGGGCCAGCAGACACAAACTTTAGTTCCTCTGTCTGAATCCTACTCTCATTTGTGCTTCCTCTTCTTTTCTGGACAATATCCCAGCTAACAGTTTTTGATTCCCGGGACACTCTTTTGAACTTTAGGTCATACATTCCAATAAAATCAATTTGTCCAATTCCCTGGATGTCACTCAAACATCCCAGTATGATCATTTCTACATTTTGTAGATAAAATGTTCAAAGAATGTTTTGGGAATGTTCTTTTCATAATGTTTGTCTATTTGTCTGATGCACCAAAGAGCAGCTTTTATGATATAAAGCTCTGCAGTTTCTCTTGCCACTCCTTCTTCAGATGTGAACATTTTTCCTGATACAGGGTTTCAATGATATCGGGGTGATGGCGCCACCAACTGATCACAAGCTGCTATTGCGTCCACTTAAATTTGTTATTATTCCAAAAGCGGCCGGAAGATGGCAGTATAGCAACAAGAAAAAACAGTCTGTGGCATGGGTCACTGGGGTGGGAAAAAGGTGCATAAAATGAAAAAATAATGAGGTAAGGGGACTGGGGCCCAAATGGACTCCAGGCTTCTAGCTTTGATTGGGATTTGGAGCTACGTTCCTCTCCGAGCTTTGTCCTGTGCACTGTCCAAACGCCAGTGTTTACATCTTTAAACACTGTAAGAATGAAAAGTATTTGAAGGCAGACTGACTCCTCTTTGTGTAAACACCAGCTAATGTTTCGCGGCTTCTGCTTTAACTGAGTTATCTGTCCGTGCTGTAGGGATGAGCTGTTTTCCTGCCAAATAAGGCCCCCTTGTGCTGCCAGCTCATTGGTGGAGAAGGTTTTACAACATGAAAAACAGTCCCCTCTGAAAGCCAGCACAAACAGGTTTACAGGACTACTGTTTGTGTCACTGACACACAACTTTCAGCCGTAACTTTGCAATTTGATTGAATTAATGAATTATTAAAAAACAACTCCAGGTCTTTAAATGTGTCTGTTGGTTGTAGCAAAAATACCCCCCCCCCCCCCCCCCCCCCCGCCCCCACCCATAGCACAACAATATCACCACCCTGCTCTGCTCAGAAATTCCACTCTCATTTCTGACAGACAGAAGTGGTGTGCTGGATGTGACGCACACTCAAACACAGTACACTGTAGCAGCTGCGGGATAACCTCCCTCCTCTCTTTACAGACCCACCGGACCCAAACGTCCTGACTTTACTCTGAGGAATCCTCCTGAAACAGATGCTGAGAGTGGTGACATAGAATCTCATGGAACTAGTTGGAAAAGTGAAGCCATGGCATGATGTCTCGCTGTGGCCAACCAGACAGCAGGACTGTCCAGAGAGAATCGCCAGCCATTGGAGCCAACTGCTGACCTCTACGCTGGAGAATCACATATCCCAGCATGCCTGGTGTCTCATTCCAGAACAGTCTCTCAGAAGACACGCTTTCTGATTAAAAGTACTGGCATTTCTTTGCTTTTTCAACATGGCGCAAACCACTGCTACAGCCTGCATAGTGACGCTGCAGAAGTGTGCTGAAGTTGCTCAGAAATAAAAAGAAGTTGTTAACATTCACTTCTCCAGATTCTAGAATTATTAAATAATAATTACAGAATGATTTTTCCTACCCAGTGAAAACTGAGGCTTCCCCGAAATATAATTAAGAATAGATCTACCTGCACAGGAGTTGTACCTTGCACTGATTTGCTGTAATTCTGATTCACCCATGTGAAAAAGTCATCTGTATTTTAATGAAGAAATATCCAATGTGACAGTCAACAGATATCATTCTTTCAATCACTGACTGCTATTAACTTTGACCCACTTGCTCGGTCAGAAATGTCAGTTTGAGGAATCAGCGCTCTTTCAATATGAAAATACAGCAATCAAACAAAGTACCCCAGGGGCACTCAAATAAAACCTCAAATGAAGCTGCAGTGCTTTCACGCACCTCTTATGAAAGTCTCTTTGGCGTCACAGCTCGTCAACAAAATTAGACACGAGACTGTGGTATTATAACTTGTCCCATTGGCTGTGGTGGTAAAATACTTAAGCAGTGCGTGTGCTGTAGACCAGATGGTAGCGTGAGGTGCATGGTGGGACATGGTGAGAGAGAGGAAACAGGTCCCCAAAACACGAAAACACAGACACCAACTGTTTCCTATCTTAAAGACCCCTTTCAAATGGTAACAAATTCAATTAGCGACAAGAAAGTACTTGCAGCAATGGACAGAATGGCTCCAGCAACTCAGCGCACTGACTGCCTGAGTCAGCTTTACAAATTCTGTATATGTTCTTTCAGTTGTGGGGGAGTTTTTTGCACTGGAATGTTTGATGGGTAAATGCAGTTGTTCGATCCAAAGACCACAGATATCTCCCGTAAATCTCAGATGAGTTACCACTCTATCTAACCTGAGATATTCTCATTAAACTGTGAAAGCTATGCACATAAATAACAACCCATGTTCTGGTGAGAATAAATATCCTTTTATTGTTGAATTTAATAAAGATAACTGCATCAATTTGACATGGCACACTGTAAATATTTGACAGTTTGATTTTCATACAAAAACCTTGCTTTAGAAAAAAAACTAATCGTTTCATATGACCGTTTCATAAGCATGTACATGTACAGTCGAGTGGTCCTGTGTACGTAGAGTTATGATAGAACGGTCTCGCATTCTCCTGAATAAGAATGCTGAATGAAAGAACATAAAGGGAACAGAAAGAGATGCATGTTTGTACAATAGCAATATTATGTGTCAATTTAAATTGTGTCCATCCAAAATAATACCGCTGGTGTCAAATACCTGGCAGATTTGTGGGAAGATAAACGCAGCTCGGTTTACTGGGCGGAGTCACAAACTTCACACTTCAATAAAGTTGCCCTAGCGGAGAGCGCACTACTCTTCTGTGGTTGCCTGAGGTCTCTGTCAAGACAGTCTGGTGCTTACAGTATCTCAACATGATGCTTACGCTCGTCGTTTTGGTGGCTTCGTTGTCGGTCACGACAGCCACAACCGGGCGCGTTGCCCGAAGCTGTGGCACTTGTGAGCCCAGCCTTTGTGACCCTCTCCCGGCCGAGGGCTGCAAGTTCGGCACGATGCTGGACTCCTGCGGCTGCTGCGAGGTCTGCGCCGCCGGGCTGGGCGAACCTTGCGGAGGGCGCGGAGCGTCTGCCAAGCGGTGCGGCTCCGGGATGGAGTGCGTGAAGGAAGAGGGCGAGCAGAAGAACAAGTTCGGCATCTGCGTGTGCAAGAGCGACTATGAAGTGTGCGGTACCGATGGGGTGACTTACAAAACCGGCTGCGATCTGAAAGACGCCAGCATGCAAGCCGTCAGCGAGGACCAGCCAGAGATCAAGGTCGCAAATAAGGGAAAATGCGCTCAAGGTAGGACACCGGGCATTATAGTCAGCAGCGGGTTTTCATGTCTTTCTTTTCTGTTTCACGTATTTTCTGTTGACTAGAGGTAAAATGTTCCATTTTAAAGCTACTTTTACTCATATCGAGGACGTGATCCCGTATCAATCAGTGTGCCACCTTAGATTTTAGAGGAATGCAAATAATGATTAAAATCAAGACACAGTGATTTCAGACATATCACACAGCCGCAATCTTCACCAACAGTCTTGGAGAACTGATAAATGTTTGGGGATGAAAAAGATAAGGGAAGAATGTGCAAATAAAGAAAAAATACATCTTATCACTGCATCTCTAGACATGCAGATGAATTCAACTGCTGCACGTTATGTCTTTATGATTCTCCTTCTCTGTCTCCAGTAAACTGCTGATCACACCAGGTCTGATGCATTTCAAATTGCCATGACTCATTGGCATTAGTCTGGTATCCAGGACGACATGGACAATATTTTCCTAAATTAATGCAGCCCCATTCATACACCTGGACGTTTACTAAAGCAATTCAGATTGTGCACCTTTTACTCCAGCGCCCTGCCCGAGTCTCAAACCTGACACCCCTTGGTTAAAAGCCCAGTTCTTCCACCTCGACATCTGCTTCACTGCACTAACACCCTGCAATGGCCAGCATTAAATCACTCTGATAGAGTATATCCGACTCTGAGAGAGTACACTTTGTCATTACTGTTTTTACATTTACATTAACACAGGAAATAGTACTGTATACATCACTGAGGATTTTTATAAACTATGCGGGAGACACAGAAGCACAGCAAATGTGCCTGCGTCTGACACTGTACCCTACCCTGCTCCGCCCTGTGGCATTTCAGCTATCAAATCATAGATTTCTACTGGCAGACTGATCAATTCGGGGCCCATGGGTGGAATCCAACCCATGATTAATCTCTGATTGGGCCATGGCCAACGGCACAGGAGAGATTTATGAAGGGGGGGGGGAACAACTGTGAGCAAAAGGTCTCAACTTTTAAATTCATTCAATATATTTTTTTTTTCTCAAAACTTGGGGGGGGATCACAGTTCCTCTGCCGTCTGCGCCCCTGGCCGTGACGTGATTGGCAGTCATTTAAAATAGTTGAACGGTGTTGTTTAAGGCCTAGAATATCTCAGGTCCTCCAGCTGCAGCTCTGCAGCAGTTCACCCATGATCACTGCCCCCCAGCCACAAAGTGTCACAGTGTGCTCAGTCCAAAAACAGCCATATAGATAAACACTGAACACTGATATTTCTTACAATGCAACCGCCTGGCCCGTTTACATTTACTGCTTCTAAAATCTGTCGCTGAAGAGTTTGTATTTGAATTGCTCCGGCCTACTGCGCTGTTACAGAGAGGAAATGCACAGGAAGGGAATGGTTTTAACTGAGGAACTTCATAATAAAATCATTTTTACTCTGTGCATCCCATTAGGTGATTATCTTGCTGGATCTGGGGATATCAGCCCAGCTGTCACTCGGCAGAGCTGTGTGGTCTATAGTTCAGGTGTACTGTACTAACAAAAGCGCACACTGGAAAACAGAAGGAGGCAGCAGAGCCAGGAGGCATTTCTCACTGTCAAAAGGCAGATTAGCTGAAAGGGAATGTTTCCTAAAAGGGTGCCACCGAGGCCCTGAACAGACATGTTCACCTCAAATTCCAGCCCTGGGGTCACAGGCGAGGAGGTGTGTGTGTGTGTGTGTGTGTGTGTGTGCGTGTATGTGTGTGTGTGTTTGTGTGTTTGTGTGTGGTGAACCCAGTGCCTGTAGAGACACGGGGCGAGAGCCGTGTTTTTTTTTAAGCCCAAAGCTGAGCCTCAAGGTGCAGTGAACCTCTGTGTTATTAATCATGTCTGCGTGCTGGCATGGGGATCAGCCAACGAAAGAGCCCAGTTAATGCAAAGACAAAATCACCGCTGTGAGCACAAATGGCATTCCGTGCTCAGAGTTCAGTCTCAGCTCACCCGTGTCCAGAGGTTCAAGGCCAAAGGACCATATCTGGGGAATGTCCTAACATGATGTGTGTTTAGATATTATGCTAATAAAAGTGGACCTTTTCTGAAATGTATTTGTGGCTTTGTTACAACATGTTGCACATATATTAGACCCATATTTAGCTTTCAGAAATATACTTTCCTTGGATTTCTCTGCATACCAAGTGTGGTTGCCTCCTATCATTTAAGATAACACTGATTAATGAAGGTTGGTGTTGCCGTTATGAGGAAGTTCCTATTCCAAACTTGAAATTATTAACAGATAGCTTTCCCTTAAATCACTCCCATACATGAAATTGAATTCAATAAATGAGCACAAGTTTGGCTGGACAGTAAGAAGGGATGATTCATAGTTAATGTATTTTTATAAAGTGGGTGGAGGGTTCAGAAGGTTAGGCAGCCACTTCCATAGGGAGTATTAGCACAGGCTAGCCTAAGACAGTGAATGTAGGTCCATGGGCCATGTCTCAAGCTGTACTCTCTGTGTCGGGGTCAGTGCTAAAACTACCCCAATATGCTAGTTTGAGGCAAAAATGGAAACTGATACGGTTTAATTAGGTGCATGTCAAGTGTTCCCGTGACGACGCGGGTTGTTAATGAGCGTTCCGGATGAGAGCACCAATGAAACCACAGCGGGTCTGGGTTTGGGTTGGAGTCTGCGTTTGTTTACTGGGACTTGCTGTGCCATCTCTGGCTTCTGCAGCACCGCACAGGAAATGAAAAGTAAACATGTGGGACAACAAGGTCAAATGCAACGGCCTTTGACTTAAACGCTAAAAGGAAATGAAATAACATTTTCGTGGGAGCAAAGGGTCGAACTTATCCTGATGACAGATGTCCTAGTGCCGGGAAGATTCCCATGTACTAACCACTTATAGGTCAACGTTCACAACAAACCTTATTAAACCATTTATAAGTTACTCTTAAGCAATGTACTTACTATATCACTCTATTTTTTCTGCCAATAACTTGTGTTCACCTGCATGTGACCATGTAAAAGGAGACTTTATCTGCACCACAAGAAAATCATGAGTGTCCAGCATGTTTATAGCATGAAAAATATTATATAAACTTCTTTCCAAATATGGAGGCAGTCATGGACAAATACATGCCATATATGCAGACTTGCAGCTGAGAAATTCGCAGATGGTAGCATGTAATTGACAGTCCTACAGTCACTGGAATGCCACAGATACAGCACACAACATTGCCAAACAGAGACAGCACACAACATTGCCAGACAGAGACAGGTTGCATTTAGTCTGTCTCTGACCGAGTACAATATGACACAGTACAGCGATCTTAGCCATTAATTCTGTTTTTCCCACCTTATTCATCGAATCTGATCTTTTCTCCACTCTAAGGTTTACACCTGGTTTCTTGGGTCAAAACTGGTTTTGAAAATTCAGGCAAAAACAAAAACCAGCATGTACTGTGGCCCTTCAGGACCAGATGTGGAGACCACTGGTGTAGACCGTACATTAAAAAACGACCCTAGTTGGGCTGAATCGCCTGTTTTCATCATTATACGCTCTTTAAAAAGTCTGCTTCTGCAGGCTGTTCAGCCTCCTGGTGGGAGAGGAATGTATTGGGTTAGCATAGCCACCAGGCTACATCCAGAGAAGCTGGCCACATGGGCAGGGGGGCAGGGGAGTTCCTCTGCCTGACATGGAGCTTCTCTTTACTGGAATGCCTAAGCAAAGCTGGACTGGAATCGATGTCCCTGGGACAATTCCAAGAGAGACTCCCTCCAGGAGTTACATTTGAAGGGGTCAGACACAGTGACTTACATGTTTAAACATTCAAATCACTCATAAATCACACACACAAGGTTTTTTTTTCATCCAGAGCACGTTTTTCTAAATGCGTAGGAGGACCCAAAAACAGACCCGGCTCCGGGGAATATTAACAAATCCAATTCACTTGGGGTCAATGTAACATTTAAGTAATTTAAGCCACTGAATGGCAAACAAGTTCACACACTATAACTATACTATATATAACTATAGCAGTATTGCCATAACAAAATTTCTATACACAGGAATCATAGAGGATTCCTAAAAAATATTTACAGTAAAATGGGTCATACATCAAATGTGTGCATTCCTTTTGTTGAGAAAGCCTGAAACTGTAAAGGATGTTGTACTTACCGTGTACATTCGATGCCCCTCCCTCCTCCCCACAGCCCCAATCATCGTGACCCCCCCCAAAGAGATCTACAACGTGACCGGGTCCCAGGTCTTCCTCAGCTGTGAGGCCATCGGTGTCCCCACCCCCATCCTCACCTGGAAGAAGGTACGTGACCAATGGGGGCGCAGAGAGGTTGGAGAGTGGGCGGAGCTAAAAGAGGCACATGTTCCATGGTGCGGCTTTGTATCCCTGGGCTGGGAGGTTGAGTACCAGACGTGCGATTACCAGCAATGACCGGAGGTCCATTTTGGTATTGGTGAGGTAACAGTTGGCTCAACCTTCCAGCAGAAAAATAAGGGTTAAGTTGGTTGAAATTCTCAGTGTCATCACTCTCTACCATCAGCTGGCCAGCCCGGCACTTGCAGACAATTAGCAAACTAAACCATGTTGACTCCATGTCCCTCAGACGACCCAGGCAATAAGTGCTTACATCTGCAGTTTGAAAAACAGTGAAAGCTTGTTGCCACGGAAAACAGAGGAGTGATTTGCGACCGCTTCCTCCTCATCCTGAGAGAGAAGGTGGCTGGGTGAAACTGACGGACACAGGTCAATTCAGGTGGGAAAGACGTTGGGAGAAATATACTTTAAAATGATTTATGGTTGTACCAGCCAGGGGCAAACCCAACTAGATAAGACAGGAGAATGATAGTGTTTTTGACAGGCTAACATTAATCAGTTTTTTTTCAACAATCTCTCAAGCTGAGAATACATTTCTGGGCTGCTGTGTTTTTTTTTCCAGATCTATAACATTTTAAGAGCAGTTTGGAAAATTCTTAAGCCTTTTTTACAATACCTTTAATGTATGTTTTGTTATCATCGTTTGCAAACATTAGAGACATAATGCCTGATTTCCTATTTTTTGCTAAGATCAATAATGTCTGTTACATTTTAAGTATCTCATAACTTGGCATATTAATGAGTAACCCAGCTGACAGAAAACTTGACCCGACAGACGTGGTTCCTTCAGAAGGCATTTGCTTAGAGTTAAAGGTACACTGAGCTCAAAGGCTAGTCGACTGTAGTCCGAAACAATAGCATTGCAGCAGGAAAGGGGGAGGGCCCTGGAGACAGCGGAGAATCTGTTACACCCAGTCCAGGCAGGGCGTTTTAGCCCAGAACTCATTTTCAAATACCAGGCCCTTTTAATTGCTTTCGCCCTGGAGGACCTGAAATTACATTTAATTCCTCACCTGCTGGAAAGTCATACAAAAAAAAGCCATAGAATAATTCAGAGGAGATCAGGTCAGGTGAACAGAAATTAAAAGTGCTTTTGAGCTGAGGGTGTGGTAGCCAGAGTGGAGTACTCATGATACAACACTGGAAATAGAGCATTATCACCATCAGTTCGTTGCTGGTGTTTATGTTTAATACAAGCTGGTGTTGGATTCACCGGCCCGCAGTGTGAACCTCACAGCCACATACCATCAGCAGTCTCAGATCTCCCCCAGACCAGCGGTGGCCCCCAAAAACACACAGGTCACAGGATGCTCCATGCTGTTAAAAAATTTTCATTGCCCTCACACAGATATTACACGTTTGGGTTTTCAAAAAAATAATGCTCAAATCATACTATCTAAATATGCATGAGCAGTAGTACGACTGTAACTCAGAGGGTGCATGTTCTGCTGTAGTACCAATAGGTAAGATTGCTTTAACATGAATAATGTAAATGAAATTTGCTTTAGATGTAATGGCTGTAGAAACCATAGAGTTCTCACAGGCAGAAAACCGCACTGGAGGTATATGGGTGTGTCCAGGGAGAAATACTCTGACAAAGACGGGGGGAACAAGACAATGTCACAAAGAACCAGGATGAGTGATGTCATTGAGCGGAAATCAATGACATCAAAGACATCAAAAATAACATAGGACACAATAATCAAACACAGGAAGTAGAAGCTGATGAGAGGATGAGAGAAGTAGACTGGACAAGAGCTACCATTGTCCTCCTGGCTCTCAGTCCCAATTTAAACCTGGGCAATTCAGCATGTAAAGCTTCCGTCTTAAGCCTATGGAAAACATAAGGATACATTTTTTTCACAGCAGTGTACTTAAGAAAAACATATTTTTATATCTGAATACTGTAGTTTTTTGTATTTTTTCCACAAGTAATTTGAAGTATTGCAGTGTATTTTATTTAGATGTATTTTTCCACTGCCAGCCATGACAGGGAGTCCAGTGTTTTAAAACATCGGCAACATGTACCAACAGTTGATCACTGGACACTTGCATTCCATCTGCACCAGCTGCGCAGGAGAGTGCAGTCCACCAGTACCACAGCTGCACAAGTCGGGCAAAAGATGGCTGGAGGGGGGGAAGGTTAGAGTGTTAAATAACCCCCCCTCTGGGGGACGGCGCAGTCACTCAGGGGTTAAAGGCACAGGTGAATTGCAGAGACCTGAGGCTGTGCTGCGTTTTAATGGCAGAAATGGGAGGGGGAATTCTGTCACGCAAACAAGCCGGAGAGGCCGGGAAAGGAAGGAAAAAACCGCAGCATTAACAGTGAGGGCGGAACTGCACACCCTCCTCCTCCACAGGGCCTCTTAAGATCTTAATTACACAGACTTAGCTCATCTGAGTGATGAGCGCACCCCATTCTCCATGCAAAACCTGACCCCCCCTAAAAAATAACTAGCTCACACCGTTCCATCGGGCTATGAGCATGTCTGTACCTTGCTCATGGGTCCACGTTTCACACTGGAGGGAATCATTAATGTAGCTGATCTCCCAGTTACAGTGTAAGGCTGGGGGTCGGGGGGTGGGATGTGGCGGTCATGTGACTTGGTGTCTCGTGCCTTCAGACTAGCGACTGCCACATTCACCATGTCTGAACCCCCTCCCTCCCCATCCAAGGAATGTGACGCTGACCTATGATGCGCCCCCCCCCCATGGCAGAACAGTGTGTCTTTCACTGACTGCCACTGAGTCACAGAGGAGTTAAAGGGACAGTGGTCTGCATGTCTGGTCCCAGAGGGCTGTAGGTTGTGCTGGTTTCCATGGTGTTTCAGCACTCAGTTGCACAATTGGAGTGGTTGACTATACAGTTAGCTCACTATAGGGACCATCTATAATTGTTTTATTTTTTATATATTTGCCATAGTAAGGGAATGATTTTATATTTTCCACAGTTTTTTATTTTCTTGTTAATTCTAGACCACATTCTTTTTATGGTTCTTTTTTTGAAATGTGCTTTTAAAAAGAAATGACAGTGGAAAACGTTGTGATTTGTTGGTGTAATGTGTGGCTGTTGCCCTGTTCCAGATCTCCCCCAGCAACAAGGGGAAGGCTGCCCTGCTCCCCGGAGACAGAGACAACCTGGCCATCCAGACCCGCGGGGGCCCCGAGAAACACGAGGTCACAGGATGGGTGCTGGTGAGTGACCAAAACACACACGCAGACACAGACACACACACAGACACACACGTACACATATGCACGCACACACACATATAGACACACACACATGCACATTCAGACACACACGCACGCACACACAGAGGGCCTCCCTCTTTGTCACTCATACACACATTTACACACACACACATACACAACTAAGCAACTATACAACCCAGAATACATACCAAGTCCAACTGTTAAAGCTAAGCAGCCGTACCGCCCTGGACTCTTCTGATGGCAAATTGCTGGAGCTGGGCAGGTTAGGGCTTGGTTAGTACCTGGATGGGAGACCCTGAAAGAGGTGTCATTGGGTCAGTAGAGGAGTCAGTGGGCTCCTCATTCTTTGCCAATGAGAAATCCGGTGCCACTCAACAGTGATGGGGACACTGTGTTGCAGAAGGTGCCAGTGTCTCTGCATCTGGCTACCCCATCAATCCCTGCATCTGACTGGTGACGCAAGCTGTTGCAATTTCAACCCACTTTGATTCCCTAGGCCTCCCCTGCGAAAGAGAGATGAGCTCTCTGTTGACTTACCTGGTTAAATAGAGGTAAAATTAAACAAATAAACAAGCAAAGCTGGCCTCATCACAACGCAAAACAGCAATAAAAAATCAGTAAGTGAAAGTGTGTGTTTTCAGTGTGTGTTTTCAGGCTTTGATTAAGTGAAAGTGTGTGTTCTCCAGGCTTTGATTGAGTGAAAGTGTGTGTTCTCCAGGCTTTGATTGAGTGAAAGTGTGTGTTCTCCAGGCTTTGATTGAGTAAAAGTGTGTGTTCTCCAGGCTTTGATTGAGTGAAAGTGTGTGTTCTCCAGGCTTTGATTGAGTGAAAGTGTGTGTTCTCCAGGCTTTGATTAAGTGAAAGTGTGTTTTTTGCAGATCTCGCCACTGACCGAAGCAGAGGCTGGAGAGTACGAGTGCCATGCCGTGAACTCCAAGGGAGAGGCGTCCGCCGTGGGCAGCATCAACGTGGTGGAGTCCCTGGACGACATCCCCACAAAAACAGGTGCAGGTTCGCCCCCGCAAAGGGGACAGGGTTATTCAGCAGATACTCTCACACAGCATGGCGCACAGTTTTACACACTTATGTCCATTTATGCAGCCGCATATTTACTGAGGCAGGTCAGGTGAAGTACCTTGCTTGCAGGTAAAATTGCAGTTGCCAGGAATTGAACCTGCTATCTTTACAAGACCAGCTCCCAGATTGTTCTACTTCTTTGCCAACCCTAAAAAATGTGGCTAACAGCCCTTCAGCTTTGCCTCAAGGCCACAACACACCAGTCCGCCAAGGTTTATTTCCATTACCTGTCACAGCTTATGGCCTCCATACACAGACGCCCAAACCAGGACCAGAGAAACACCCTCCTGGAGGGCCCAGTGTATCCCGGTCATGCCAATTCATTGCCAGCTGGCTCATAAATCAGACCACAGATTCATCGTCTGTGAATTGTACGTTTCATTCGTAGACATGAGAACAGCTTTTGGCTCGAGGGATACTGATGAAACATGTCAGATTACATAAATAATACGGAAATGAGACAGTTAAATAACTAAGAATCAGAAGCTGGAATGAAATCCAGATACGGCCCTCCTTGCCTGTCCCCGGCATAAGTTAACCTGCAGCCTTTATGGATACACGCACTGTGTAAAGCGCAGCACATAAAAACGGCAATTAATACTTGAGGATAACCTCCACAGGAACGGTGTACGGTCAGCCGAGCTGAATACGTGGCAAGCTGTCGGGCCCATTTTTTTCTGCAGCAAAGGGCAGATTTTGCTAATGCAAGCAATGTTCAACTAGGCACATTCTCCTGCGGGGTGCGTAATTGCTTTCTGCCCTTTTCAGCTTTTCCAAGCTGAGTGCACCCCTGGGTTTTCAGACTGTTTTCGGGGGGGGGGGGGGGGGGCCCACTGGGCCTGTTCGCTCGCAAATCGCTCGATTTGCATGCACGCGTACCTGGCAGGTGAATGGAGGAATCTGGCGGTTCTCTGTTGGTACACGCTGCTTTACGCTCCTGCACGGCCCCAGATCGCCTGTCAGTCACCGGGGCTGGATCCTGCTCAGACAGGCAGGGTGTAATTGGGACTCAGCCCTGAATGCACTGACAGATGCAGCCTGTTGAAACCACTTCTTGGGGGGGATGTGGACGTTGGGGGGGGGTTAACTTTTGTGCATGTGTGGAAATGGACAGACACTAAATAATGGGGCGTAGGGGGGGGGGGCAGATATTTGCATGTTCCCCTGGAAAACCAGAATGACACCAGGAGCGTTTTTTTCCCCTAAAGTATCCCTGATCTCTGAGGCGATGCATTCCATAAGCTTCATGGGAGATTATCCCGTCATTCTGTCCTTTTTATTCTTCGCCTAAAGCTTTGAAAGCTTTTTCCTAAACCTATAGGAAAAAAGTGGGCATCCCCTTCTATGTTTCAACATAAAGAGAGTTACTTATATCCCACAAACATGAAAAATCAATTACGACACTTAGTGGGAAGGATTTAAAAAATAACAAGAAATAAGCTAAGGGGAACACAGGGGAAATACAGAGAGGTGTTTTGTACACTGTGTGCTGTGTGTGTGTGTGTGTGTGTGTGTGTGTGTGTGTGTGTGTTAAGGTGGCCTAAAGCCGAAGGTGCTTGGCTGGGACCCAGAGCAAAGGTGGTTGAAGTCACAGTGTAGCCGCAATAAAGTCAGTGCAGCTGTTGGTCTTTGAGCAAGGTCTTTAACCCCACATAGCTCCCAGTGGGGACTGGCCCCTGGGTAGTGTAACCTACTGTATATTGCTGTTGACATACCCATCAGCTAAATATGTGAATTATTATGACCTGTCTCTGTGTGCGTTGCTCCATGTCACCCCTGATTCTTTGTTTTGTTTATGATCATTTGCTACCATGTTACTTTGCCTCTCATCATGTTTCTTGACATACCGAATGTCCTATGTCACCAAGTTGCTGTATGTCGTCTGTAACCGTCTCTTCATGTTGCCAAGTCATTGTGTTGCTGTATGTTGCCATGCCTCTGCAAGTCTTTAATTGTCCCCTTGTGTCTAGATTCGTGTCCACATGTTGCCAAACCACAGTATGTCATTGTGTCTGCGTACCTTATTGAGCCTCTGTACATGTCCATGTCTCTGCATATGTTCAGACATATGTATATGAATATGGTTATTTATGTGTGAATGTGGTTAAATGCACATCTAAATCTCTTCATGCTTGTATGTATGTACATTACAGTCATTTTAGCAGATGCTTTTATACAATGCAACTTACAGTTGATTAGGCTAACCAAGGGCCGGTCCACCTGGGAGCAATGTGGGGTTGAGGGCCTTGCTCAACGGCCCAACAGCAATGGTGTGCTTGCTGTGGCTAGACTGGGGATTAAACCACCCCAACCTCTGGGGTACTTGTCATGTACCTTAAACTACAGGCTGCCCCTATGTGATTATGTCTGTGTAGGTAGGTGTGTGCCTGACTCTCTCTCTCTCTCTCTCTGTCCATCCAGTTGAGGATGATGAGCTGTGAGGGGCGGAGCCCACGGCACAGCCAATCAGGGGACAGTATTGGGATCATCTGCTCCCCCGCCCCTCCCCCTGCCCCCGCCCCTCCCTCCCACTCTACTGGTGACCCGCAATTATTAGGGAAATGACCTACAGCACACACACACACACACACACATACCCAAAGCCACGCTGGCTCACTCGCACTGCCGTACCTGCCCAGAGGTGAGAAACCCTGGCCTCAGAATGCAGAAGTACTCCCATGGTATCTGTTCCACCTGTGAAACCTCTCACCAGCTCCACTACCTGGGTGAACAGGTATGCTGCTTAGGGTCTGCACAAAAACTACTCCTTTTTACTAGAGAGTATTCATTTGCAACATGTAGTCAACTACACAGTGTATGACAAATACACGGTGTTACTTCTTCTCTCTGGAGCCAGGTTATTAGCACCTCTGGCATTCCAGCATCACCCCCCCCCTTACTGAGTGTAACCTGCTTGCTCTCTTGCTTGGCCTCTTATT
The DNA here is from genome assembly GCA_019788955.1 of Albula glossodonta. Classification (NCBI taxonomy): domain Eukaryota; kingdom Metazoa; phylum Chordata; class Actinopteri; order Albuliformes; family Albulidae; genus Albula; species Albula glossodonta. The sequence continues at coordinate 269,587 of JAFBMS010000191.1, forward strand.
CAAGCCTCCTCGATATCCTCATGGAGACTTTTACTGTCAGAGAGACAGACAGAGTGGAGAGCTCAGTGTGTTAGCTCCCATAGTTCAGTCTTTCAGTCTTTCTGCATTCTCCACGCCTCCTCCCTTGGATGAATTCTCCCTTGGATTAGCTAGGTTCTTCTCCTCTAGTGTGCCAAGAATTTCGCCAGTCTAGGAACATTTGTCTTCCTTTAGAGTAGACTTTCCCAAAGGCCAGCAGCTTCTGAAGAAAATGGAACAGAATGCAGGCACAGTAGTTCATCACTCTGAGTACTGTGAGTTATCAAATGTTAACCCCTTAGGGCACAGCCTGTAACTGCATCCAGTCAGCCATTTTGAAATCTCACAGGCCTGTGTTAACAGAGGAGTCAATAGACTGAAAGATTAGTACAAGAGGCCACGTTGTATTGTGACGGGATAAGCCACATGTGCGAAACCTCTAAGGGGTTTGAGGAAATTTAATTCTGTGCGACATGACATTTAGAAGGTAGTAGAGGTGGTGGGCAGTTTTCATATGATTCAGCGATTGAGCAAGCTTGCCTTCATCACTGACAAGTCCGGTCCTGTTCCATTTCGTTTTGTTTAAATTATACTAATAGAGTATGTTGTTATGCACCTGAATTTAATCTTTTGAACTCTCTACTGTAATTTGCAATGTCTCGTGGTAAAACTGCAAAGAATACTCTTGTCAGTGTTCCTTTTCGGAGTGGAGCGTGACATGCTAAACCAAACTACTGCTGAAAATATCATGTTACTTTGTACTTTCATCTATGATGGGTGGAGGATATAGGTGGATAATATTTAATGCCTCTGGGAGGAGTGACATTGTTCACTTCTTTCAGTAAAGAAAAGATCTTCAAGATTTTTTTGAGGGCAGCACCAGAGATTACATACAAAGACTGAAAAATATGTCTACAACTTCAAGAGAGGTGCTCTTTTTTCTAACTACTTTTGGACCATGGATTACTAATACAGTGCCTTGTATGTACTCTATATTTGTATTTTTCTTTCTCTAAATAAAAAAATAAAATGTATGTTCGCCTATGCAGTTAATTGAAGCAGGTCGAAGTTTGGATTCCTCTAAAACAAAGGTAAATCAGTTACTCAGAGAATTTATTTAGTATGTGTAAAACAGGTGGGCAGTGTTCACACACGACTTCAGCCATTTTGCTTGTTGACTGGAATGGGGAAATATTAACTAAATTGTACCAGACCACAGAATACCGCATCTCCCATATAAATGCATGCATGAGCTAAAATACATGAAAATGGTGGAGGCAAAGTTTACTCTGCAGATGGCACAAAGCAATGAAAACCGAGCAACATGTATCACATATGACACACATACAAGCAAATGCATATCTGAAATACCACTGGAGTAGAACACAGCTGTGTTTGCAGAAAGACTGTTTCACATTCCTGTCGCCATTGTATGCCTTATAGCTGTTTTATAGCTGATGGAAATAGCTGGAAGTCCCTGAAAACAGGCATGAACAGAACCGCAGGACGAAACGCATCAGCAGAAAAGACGAACGAGAACGACAGCAACAGATTACTATGAATCAGAGGACAGGACGCTGCTACAGCATCAACAGAAAATATTTACATTTTTCGTTGATGCCGTTGTGTCAACAAAAAATTGACACTACAGCATCTGTAGGTTAAGTTACAGACACACTTAAAACAGCCAACCAATACAAATTATATTTCACTCGCATTCCAATATATCTGTACGTGTCACAATATACTCGCTGCAGCAAACATAAACAGACATACTGTCTGTGTTCTGCTGACAGTGACCCATATTTTGTTTTATACTTCGTTTCATACTTGGTGCAGAGGATTGTGGGTAAAAGGTGTGCCTGCCAAAGAGCTCTGAGAGGCAGGGTCCAACATGCCCGTTAATTCTGCTCCAAACAATGAGAGTCACACTGTGAGGTTCCACTCCGCCCAGGCACTGAGAAATACCTGCTTGAAGCTACAGCGTGTGATTACTGTATTCAGTCTTGCAGGGCTGAGGATTGTGGGGCCCAGGGTTTGGCAGCTCTGGGTTAGGGGGCTGGGAGCATGTGCTACTCCAGTCATGTCAAACTCAGTGCCATAGAGGGCCCTGTGTGAATGCTGCCTTTGCCCCCAGTCTCCGCTATTGATGAGACAATTAACTCCATTATTTGACGAATTAGTCCTATTGGGTTTCACTTAATTAATATGGGGCCGGTTTCCCAGGCAGGGATTAAGCCTGCTAGACTGGAAGAAAAATTAATTGATGATGTCCCCTGAAGAAAAAAAAAAAGTTTCTAATCTTGAGCTAGGCTTAATTCTTTTCTAGGAAACCTGCGCACATGAGTTATTTGCTTTATGTAAATAACAACCGTTGCTTATATTATGTGGTTTAACACAGACTTGCATGTTAATGGCTTTGATGCGTAGTCAGACCATTCAAAGCTGATTTAATGGGCTGCAGTGCAAACCAGTACACGCATGGAGCTCTGTGACACTGTCTTTAACATCACTGTTTTACACTGTTTTTGAAGGTAACCATCCTAACAACATGTTTTATCTGCAGAGCACACATCATATAATGTTTACAGTACCATTTATGCTGTGCTAAACCAAAATGGTAAACATGAAATATTTCCCAACAAAAGAGTAAGAATGTAATAAACACATTTAAATACAAGATTAAGCAAAACTAAGGTTCAATTCCAGGAGCTCCACTGTGTAAAATGAGATAGTACTAGGCTTCTCTCAGGTTTCATCTTACATGGTATGTGAACTTGACGAGCCACTTTCTCCCTCGAAATCATTAAATAGCAGAGTCACCTCTATTCAGAACACTGACAGGTGACAGGCAGGCAGGTTTGAGCTCTGAAAGCTCATTAACATGATCTATCCCCCATTCAGTGCAGAGCTTTATCTCATGTGGGCTTCGCTTTCCAAAGATTTACAGCCCGAGAGCTGAACCATGAGATCACTGAGGAGAGAATGCCGAGGGGGCTGACTGTGATGTCACTGTTGACCTTTTTTTTTTTTTTCCATGAATGAGACATGCCTTGATGAAGCACAACCACTAAATCCATAGCTTATATTTGGGGGACGTAACGGATGGCCCTCTTAATATATCATACATTTTCGCCATTGGAAATTTCACTGATGTTATTAAGATAAAGCTCCTTGCTTAAGGGTGAAATGCCACATCTCAACCAGGGATTCAAACCTGCAAGCCCACTTCACCCATAACGATAACAGAGGTAGAAAGGTAGCTTTTATCTGCAGTGAGTAAAACACTTTCATATTTCACATCAAATTAAAATATTACTGCTAACTGCTGCAAAGCTTTGAAAAACACCATACCTGATATCAGAGCCCTGGGAAAACATTACAGGAGAATTAACAAGAGAAGAATATCAAGAGCTCATTTCACCCTGTTTACCCACTGTACACCCTGTGCAAGCCAGAAGCAGATGTGCTCCCCCTCTGAGCCAGGTTCTGCTCGCGGTTTCTTCCTGTCATTCAGGGAGTTTTTTTCTTGCCACTGTTGCCTTGGCTTGCTCTGAGGGGGTTTCAGGCCAGGGATCAACTGTAACGCTGTTTTGGTGCAACATGTTGTAAAAAGAACTACACAAATAAAACTGAATTGAATTGAATGGATCAGCTTTAGTAAACAGACTGAAGACATGCTAATGCTACTCCTGGTGTAGAAGTAGCATTTGCTCTTAACTTTGTACTCAAAATGCACCCAAAATGACTCCAGCTTGGCACTTACGTTTAAGTAAAAAAATTAAAGCAGGAATTTAGTTGTAAATTAACCCTCAGAAGAAATTTCTAAAACCAATAGTATTAACTGAATCCCAACCATTGACTCAGTCTATATTCCACTCCGTCAGCCCTCCAACCTTTTTGGATGTGCTGCTGTCTCCCTCTGGTGGCCAAACTAACTCTTCAGTTTATCATTATGTCATGCCTCTGTTACCTTCAGTTTAGTCATTAATTACTAAACTACAATTACATTAAAACAAAAGACAGTCATTTAAGGTCACATGTTATGAATAAAACCCTGCTGATGGAAAACTTTATTTAAAACAAAGAAACAGGACAAGAGAACATAACATTCAGGACTTCTCATTAATAAACACAGTAGTCCAAATTTACCTCGGACGAAAAGATACTGCTCTGACAGAAGTAAGGTTGGGGTCTTATTATTATTATTATTATTATTATTATTATTATTATTATTATGTTATATTTATATCCCCTCTCAATCCCAATTACATGTCTACTTTAATATGACACATGATATGTTATGCACATTCTTTCCTGTTACACATCATGTAGATCCCACAGCACCTTCACTTCAGCATAGATCGCGCTATAGCGGCAAAATCCATCATGATAATTATTCAAAACCTTGCTACACACAAAGATGATTTTTAAAAATGTCATTCTTAACACTTTTTGATGTCTGTGTTGACTCTATACTCAATAGCACCAGAAAAATGACCATTTAAAATGATTAGACTTGTTAGCCTGCATAGAATTTGCAGATATAATTTTCCATAAATGTATGTGTTTATGTTCTTCACAAATGCTCCATGCATCTCCAGAAGCACCTCTGTTGAATATAGAAAAAATTGTAATCCATAATTATCCTAAATAATAGTTTAATAGTCCTAAAGCTGCCAGTTGTTCATTCGCATTGTGGATCATAACCAGTTCTTCGATAACTGTCAGATTTGTGCAGGACAGCAACGTTAATTTTTATTGCTATAAAAACCCTATAGAACCATACAGAACCATGTTTATCAATTCCAAGTAGGAAAACACAACTAATATTAAGGGGTATATCCTATCATGTCTTTGATATGCTAAAGATACAAACTATTTCTGAAACAGGCTTGTAGTTTTAATATGCACCATAAACAGAAAGATATGAAAATGACATTTTCTGAAATATCCTTAAATTCCTCTGGATATCATATTCGGTTCATTTCCAGTGTCCGTGTGTCTCTGAATCACAGGTTGCAGAGTGAATTTTGGAGATCAGACTTTATGAATGGAAGAAAAGTTCTCAGTCTGGACCATTAAATATCAGAACTGTTCCAGACATGTACATTCCAGATATCTCCTTAAAGGTTCGCTTTATGGCAATACAAAGACCAAGGTGTATCAGTGTATTGTGCCACCTATATGTTCCTCTGCCAAAATGCCGGCACGCGGTCCAGAGAGATGACCAGAACACCTGGCTAGGTGTCCTCAGGTGTCAGGTTGTTCCATTAAATTCAGCACTGGTAGTCACATGGTAGTTTAACCCCCATCATCTGATAAAACATGAACTTAACTCAAATAACTTAAGCAACTCCAATACTAGCCTCCTAATGTAAGATTTTCAGGTTTCTCCAAAGGAAAAACACCTGTGAGGTTCCCCCTAAGCTACAGCCCATTGGGTTAAAACAGAGTAACCTGTCTTGGGTACCTTCATGTACATTATTTTTTAATTCTACACTAGAATCTTTCAAAAGGAAACTATGCCATGTGTTTGTATGTAGATGTAAAGCCTTGATATCTTTGCTAATTTACTGGAAGATACACTACGGGTAGTTAAATTACTGTGCACTTCCTACACTCGTGGCTTCGGTGGTCCCCTTATTATGATTCCGTTGATGATGTTTCAGGTTCCCTGACTGACTGAACCTCTTTCCACAGTCAGTGCAGGTGTATGGTTTCTCTCCTGTGTGAATCCTCTGATGTCTCATCAAGCTTTCCATCTGTCGGAAACTCTTCCCGCACTGTGTGCACACATAGGGTTTCTCTCCCGTGTGAATCCTCTGGTGTTCTTTAAACGTGCCAAAGGCGCTAAAGCTCTTGCCACAGTCCGTGCATGAATATGGCCTCTCTCCTGTGTGAATTCTCCGATGTGTCCGCAAATGTTCCAGTTGATTGAAACACTTACCACACACGGTGCAAGGATATGGCTTCTCTCCGGTGTGCGTTCTCTGATGAGTTCTCAAGTGTTCCAACTGATTAAACCGTCTTCCGCATTCTGTGCAAGAGTGAGGTTTCTCACCAGTGTGAATGCGAAGATGAGTGTTTAAGGTTGCCAACTGCCCAAAACTCTTCCCACACTCTGTACAAGAGTAAGGTTTCTCACCCGTGTGAGTGCGTTTGTGATTCCTTAAGGTTCCCAACTGGCCGAATTTCATTCCACACTGCGTGCATGAATATGGTTTCTTTCCGGTATGAATTTGATAATGTGTTTTTAAGTGTTCTAGTTGATTGAAACATTTCCCACACTCAACACAAGAGTACGGTTTCTCTCCAGTGTGTATCCGCTGATGAGTCCTTAAGGTTCCTACTTGCCCAAAGCTCTTTCCACAGTCTGCGCAAGTGTATGGTTTCTCTCCTGTGTGAATGCGCTTGTGTCTCACAAGGCTTTTGGCTCTCTTGAAACTCTTACCGCAATCTGTGCAAACATGTTTCTTCTCGTCTGTGTGAACTTGCTGATGCTCTTTCAGGCTTTGGAAATAACGAAAGGTCTTGTTGCACAGAGGGCAGAAATACGGAGCTTCCCTTGAATACATCTGCTGTTGTGTTTCTACCTCAAACTGAGCAAACCACAAACTGGGTTCACTCTGTGCTGTCACAGTGGTGGCACTTGTAGGGTCGACACATTCACCGGACCCTTGGGTAACATGTTCCTCAGGCTCCAGAAAGTGCTTTTCTTCTGTTTCCATTTTTATGAAGTCAGTGTGCTGTTCACACTTAATATTGTCCAGGTCATCAGGCTCGACTTTTACTATGTTATAATTCAGACTAATTCCGGGCGTCTCCTCTGCTGTCATGGACCTTTCACCAGTCTCATTTTGCGCCTCGTCTCTGTTCTGCAGGGTTTCACACAGGTCCTCAAGTGAGGGCTGTTCCAACCCCGACCTTGCCCACTCCCCCTTCTCTGTTTTTATCTTGCCGGATTTCGTATCAGGTAAGATGTTTCCTTTCCGGGTGCCGACAGGCTCCATGTCAGAATGAATCAATGTTAAATCTACTGGCTTTTCAAACTGACGGAGTCGAGACAACGCTGCTTACTTTTGTTCCTTATCCAGAACAGGCAGATCCTGAGGCATTTTTCTACAGCGCTCTGCAGTGTTGTCCAGGAACACCCACTCCTGATCGTGTAGGTCGTTTTCCCCGTTTCGCAGCTCTGTAAAACAGCTCTCTTGTTCCCATTCCATGAGAGCACAGTGGCTTTCACTTTCTAAAGTAACGAGAAAAGAATTTTAAATACAGAAAGGGACCAAATTAACAACAGAATCACCGACCATGACAGAGCGTAGCAAAGTTAATTAGGCTACAGTATCCCAACTTTATCCTGGTTGCTAATTCTACATTATTCATCCCTTGTGTTTATTCTGAATCTACCTGGGTAGCAAACAATCAGTGTGTTTTTGTTAGTATATAATACACATTTCCTTTCTATTCAATAAACGTTACATATGGCTAGGTTACACACAAAACAAACTGCGTTTCATCTGAAAATGTTCCTGTATATTTCCACATGTAGCCTACATCTGCATAACAATCCACAGAACAATTCGGAGGCATTACAGCAACTTTTGTAGCCCACATTATCTGCGTATTTCAGTGTCTGGAAAGAGGAACAGGGTACCTAAACTAACTGACCGAGATTGCAATGCCAACTAAACTAGCAATGCAAGGCCTGTTTCGGCTAGCTTGCTAATAGGAATAAAACGATGTTAAACGCTGGCTAGTGCTTAGCTAACTTACCTTGCACATCTCTGTTTTAGGCCATTATTGACAATCCGGAGATCCGTGTGCAGTGCTGCAGATCAAAACAGATCAACGTTGCAGCAATCCGGTCGAAACATAAATCCAGCGGCAACGGATGGCTAGCTGACAAGGCTATATCGGATGTTCTTCACCACCTATCGTGCGCTAGCGCCAGTCTTGGGTTTGGAAAAAAACATCCCTCTGCTGAAAGCAGACAACCTTTTTTCCCCTAATCGGTTTATTACTGTTTCAATACGTCAGAGACGAGTTAGGAGGGAGAAAACGGGTCGGGCACAAATGCAGGAACTATATATTTTAAATGTATCGTGCAATACCCGGTTGAAGTTAGTAACGCAATTCTGTGTCAAAATAATTTATTTAAACTGTATATATCTTTCTAGATTTATATGTCCTATTGTTGTGGCTATTTCAGTTGGCCCGCACAGGATTGTGGGCGGTTGAGAGATTATTCAACTCCGCAAAGACCCTTCCGAAAGAAGAAGGATGACTCCCACTTTTTCAGTTCTCTGTGGGGTGGTTTTAGTCTACTAGCCGAAGCAGTTGTAAACAAAAACGTAAAAACAAAAGTAAATTATGTGCGTCAATCTACTGTAAGGAACTACGTTAAATCAAATTGCCATAATTCATAATGTTTACATATGCGGAGTGTTCAAAAATGATGGCAGGAAAAACATGAAATATCGACACTTTATTACACAGTGTACAGTGTCAGATTTTGTAATGATAAGAGAGTGGGAAATTTCCTGTACAACCTACTGCAATTAGGTCTGTCAAGTATGGTCTCTATCGCCCAAAGCTTCTGTATTTCTGTTACATGTCAAACGATGCTTTGCATAAATAGTACTAACCACCAAAACGAAATCCTCATAACAGGCCACAATTTGTCATGTTGTACTCCAGGTCTCTGGACAGACTTCACAATGAAACACACTTCATTTCTCCCTTTGAAAACATGAATGTTAAATTTTAAGATAACAGAATCTCCCTGGTCCTCTTGCTGAGCTTGAAGGGTTTTGGCTTCCAAAAGGTCTCTTGCCATTTAGGTTTGATGCCCACAGCTACTGCCATTACCCTTCTGATACCCTCCTTTGTGTTGAGTTCCAGAGAGTACCCTTAAGACAGTGCGTGTACATAGGAATTCACATGTAGTCTGGTGAAGGCATTCCAAAGCATTACTATAACCTCCTTTGGTTGGTACACAATACTGTTTCCTGCTACATATCTCAGAAACCTGGTTTGCTCCTTTAAAGCTACAGCATAGTGTGTGCTTTTGACAGGCTTGTAACTCAAAGGTTGCTTTCAACGATGTACTTCTTCACTGGTATTTCAGCATAACATCCAGCTGTATAAACAGAGAGTGTGTAAAAAAAAATAATGTAAGCTTTGTAGTGCAAGTTGCTCTGGGTAAGAACATCTGCAGACAGCACTGAAAGTAGTGTAAGTATTTGTGAAGGTGAATGTCCTCTGAGGAAAAAAGCTCAAAGGGTGCTTTGAAGCTCCACTCAGTCGCCATAGCACTTATTCCACAAACAGCAACACCATGGTGCCCTTCAGCTTTTATTGAAGTAAATACAATGGAAGAAAAATCTATTGCATCTACAGATAAGAGAACACGTCAACAGGAACAATCAGAGGCAAGAGAAGCAAAAGCTACTTAATATATCCGCTTCACATGAGAAATGCACAAAAATGTCTGCAGTTCAGTCAGTCCTGACGGCTATCCCCCACTTAACATCAAAGTAGAAAAAAAAAAAAAAAAAGGACCACTTATGCAACTGACCCGTAATTATTTACTTTTTCACTGTAAAGAAAAAGGTTCTTCAGAGTTTCTTTACTCAAAATCAGAGGAAGTTTTTGGCACTATATAGAAGCATTACTGAATGAGTAACAAACCATTTGGTACCATAAAATGGTGCTATATTACCAAATGCTTAATTAATGTTTCTATTCCATACCAAAAGGTTTCACTTAAGGTTACAAGTGAAGAACCCTCTTTTGGTGCTATTTAGAACCTTTTTTATTTTGGAGTGTAATTTAAAAGGTCTGTGAAATATTCACTATGACAACAAACAACAGTCGTTTTTCTTTCCTCTGCACTTCCGCAAGGGGTCAGGAGAAGTGGACACAAGCATAAAGACAGCAAATAGTAAAAAAAAAAAAACAGCACACGTACATATTTTCACACAGAAAGTACATGGATCAATAGCTGTACCATTACTCTTAAGTCCAAAAAAAAAGGTAAGGAAATGGACAACACACAGCATCTAAATCAAGTCTAGACATCAAGAATTGAAAACTGACATTGAATATGGACTATTTGCACATACGCACGGAGCATGTGAATACCAACACAAACCGTCTATCAGCATCCACAGGTATTTACTACAACCAAACGCTACATCACCTGAAGTAACCAATTAGCTCAACTCCCGGACCGAAGAGGGCAAATGAATTTGTGAAATCAGGAGGTGTAGTGTGCGTGTGACTGGAACAAAAACCCTGCAAACACTGCAGCCCTGCAGGGCTAGAGCTGAAGAGCCCTGATCTGACCCATGTTAGAGGGCACTTTCAATGTGGAATTCAGAGCTGAAACATGGAATAGTGGCCTGGAATCAGGCCGAGGACTAAAAATGAACACAGTTTCTCAAAAAGTGTACCCTTGTCTTACTTTGGTATCTTTCTCATATTGCACTGGATTTGCGAAAAGTGTAAATGTGGGCTGCGCAATATAATCCACATATCGCACAGAAGCAAAGTTTGTTTTTTTAAAAAAATCTAATTGAAATCACTCATTTTTAAAAATTCTGAGGGTGAAACACTGACATCCAAACTATGTGGTATAATCAATGTAACACAATATAAGTCAATAACAAATTACATTTTGTGACACCACAAAGAGTTGGAGCTATCACACCACCAGTAACTGATGGGAGTTCTGCCAATCATTGAGTCTTACTTGGGATTTAAATGTTTTTCCTCAGTGATATAAAAAAAATAAGATGAAGATCTTAAATAACCATTAATACGACAAGTCCAATTTATTCATAGTGGAAAGGGTAATGCAATAGAATTTCAAGGTCTCAGTCTAATACTTGCTTTTTACTGTGTTGTAGAGCAAAACCATGCATTTTCACACACATAAATTCTACAGAAATTAAGCCCATTGTGTGGTGCTGTGGAGAGGAACACCTTTAGATGGGTTCTAGGAAATCATGTGACCAAGAGCTCATTGTGACTCCACCCATTATAAGGTTCACGAAGCCTCATCCCTCCACCACCTAACAAGAACCGCTGCCTCTTTCTTCGAAACAGTTTTAGTCTGTTGACTTCCATCCACAAAAGAAGCTTCCATCAGCACACACGTTCAGCTGCTTAACATGGCATAAAAACATTAAATCACTGGAGATCGGCCTGCCTCAACACAACCTACATGCAACACATATGGAAAGCTCAGCTTCGGAAGTATTTTTATTTCAAGAGAACTTGCGTAACAAATGCTACAAAACATGAAGTTGCACTTTATTGAAAAAGCTACACTTTTTACATATTGGAATGATTCAACTGCTTGTGTATGTTTTGTTTTTTTTATAGCTGAATAAACTTGTAGGAGAAGTATCCATGACTAGCAATGGTCAAAATGAGGTCTCATTAAACCCGTTACCATGGAGCTACATTCAGCTCTCAATCATTGGCCTGTTTGAACCAATCAAAAATGTCTTTCCAAATGATTGGGTCACTGATACTGTATCGCACTTCCTGCAATTTTTGGTTTGACGAAACCTCATTCCACATCACTCTCTATGAGTACAACTGTGACAAACTGAATTTTAATTAGCAGACAGTGGTGACTGCTCATTCATTGTATTGTTGCGAATATTTCCAAATTGGCAACCTGATAAAAGGCTGATTGTCAAAGAACAAATTGGGGACAAAAAAAAAAACCTAGCCTGTATCTTTCATCAATCACAAATTAAACAGAAAATAACACCCAAACAAAAAAAATAATCTTTGGACTTTTTCTGTAAAAAAAAAATAAAACAAATCAACAATCAAATCTTCAAAAAGACAGTTCAAGATATGCATTACCTCAACATGACTTTCTAGCTCTTGATGCCAATCAAAATAAGTGATAAAGTGTAGCTAGCTCTCTATTACTACCTATACAATGATTATACATGTATCTACAAGCCATGTTTTGTGACCAAAGTTTTTATGGACAGTTCAGTATTCAGACAAGGGACAGGTACTGTTGCTAGTGGCAGCAAATCAAGGTGTCTGGACCAGAGATAATTATTCTTATCCAGAGCGATACCTATGACCTAAGTCACCAACTCACCAACAGCAAACTAAACCTAACAAACCACAAAAGGTTTTGTAATAAACACAACCGACTAAGAACTATTTAATGTTGAAAAAGGACTTTAAAAACATGTACACACATTTCAACACATGCAACTGAGCAAATCTACAATAAAACATTTTATGACAAGGAATACGATATGCTGCCAAATGGAAGACTACTCAACCATGCAGAATTTATAATTGTGCCCAACTAAACATTCATAACTCTTCATGTAAAATAGCACTGGTTCTGTATGCTGGTTCTGGTGGGCCACAGAATGTGCTGGTTTTCATTGTTATTCAGAAATGGATAATTTAAAGAGCGGTTTATTATATCGTTAACTTGCTTCACATGGATTCTTGGGTCTGAATTGGTGGTAAAATTTAAGGTGAAAACAAAACGAATGCAGCTCCGCAGGTCCAGAGGACCATGGTCTTCAGAGTGTAACACTGCTATCATAATCAAAAACAAAACAGAAAACAGACCTACCGATTGGAAGGCTGACGAATGAGAGCAGACCAAATTAATGTGTTCCACTGTATACGATTTCGATAACGTGCAAACGTGTTCATTCTACCTGCAATGAAACACCTGAACTCTAACCTACGATGTTCAACTACCACATTTTTATCTTACAATAACAAAAAAAGTGTGTTAAGAAATATGTTCTTTCCAAAGTGCTCAAAGAAAACAAAACAAAAAAAGCAAAAAATGCTACATAGACATTTGTTGGCCGTCGACTCCAAACACATGTTGCCTGCCCTGTTCTGAGATTCTGATCCAAATGTGAGCATCTCTCAGCAGGCTGACCCAAAACAAAAGAGGTGCAGGTTCTGGTATCACAGCTGCTGTTGGTGATGTCCCTCCTGGGTCAGTATAGGTCATTGCGTCTCCATGGCACAGCTGAGGGGAATCTTTGGTTCTTTTTTTTTTTTTTAATAAGTAATTTATAGGAATCATAAGCGTAATGCACACATGCCCCAGCAGGGGGCAGGGCTGAACTCAGTCACAAGGACTATTAAGAGAGAATGAGACTGGGCAAGTCTGGAAGCAGGAGGAAGGGTGGCATCCTTTGTCATTTGTGGCCACTGTGACTTCATCTTTGCAGTAAAAGAACTGGGCTGAGATGAAATGGAATGCTCGCAAGATTCTGGAAATTTGAAATGATGATAAATGTTTTGAAGTTTTTAAACTGTCACGGAAAACAACGGGGTGGGGCGGGGCGGGGGGGGGGGCCTGGTTTGAGGAATTGCACCTCAGAGTGCCCCCATTGTGAACTGTTTGTCTCAAAGCAAATCCCTGATCAAGATAGCGTTTTCTTCTGCCACACAGACCAGAAGACAGGCAGAGGCCTGGAAGAGAGGTATAAACAGAGTTTTCTTCCAGAATGGATGATGATCAGGTAACTGGGGGCACTGTTCTCTGTAAAGCTACATGATGTTTTTTTCCCCCCGAAGTACAGTAAAGCACTACTGCCAAGATGACCTCTTATTACCACTGCTGGGACCTAGAATACACTCTCAGTCTTCTCCCCAACTTTCACAAAGAAAAGGTGACCTAACAGATATCAAACATAGCCTTTCATTTGCTATGTTTTAGAAACCGTAAAATAAGTACACATACATATATATATAAAAATGAGATACTATTGTAAAAAGCAGTAGACAAAAATGTCCAGTCCATCTGACCAGATACAGAGATCAGAAACCGAGAGTTCAGTGTGAGAACTTTAGGCTAAAAGGAGTCCCCACCCTCTTGGCCCGCTGCATGTTCATGGCTTCTCTGCAACCGCGTCCTCCAGGTAATACACGTTCACCAGGTGTCGGTTCAGGTGACGCCGGTAGTCCACCTCTACAGGGAATGTGCGGTCGCAGAAGATGCAGGTGTGACTTGTAAGTTTTGTGGGGGTGTGGCTTTCCACAGTGGGGGTGGGGCTGTCCTTCATGGAGACGTGTCTTTCTATCAAGGGGACATGGCTTTCCACAGTGGGGGAGGGGCCATGTTTTACAGAAGTGGGGATGTCTTTAATGAGAGTGTGGTCAACCTCATTGGAGGTGTGGTTTTCCATTGAGGGGGAGTGGCTTTCCTCTGAAGGGGGATTGCTCATTATTGTGGGGGAGGGGCTGTGCACCACAGGGACATGGCTGTCCATTATTGGGGTGTGACTGACCTCCTTGGAGGTGTGGTTTTCCTTTGCAGGGGTTACAATTCCCTCTGTGGTGGAAGGAATCTTCGTCGTTGGGGTGGGGATTTCTTCCGTGGGCGTGTCCAGGCCTGTGGGGGCGGAGTTCAGACCAGAGTCATCACTGCCCTCAGAGACACTGTCGCTGATGTCACTGCCATCGGGGCTGTGGATTCCCTCATCCTCTTCAGTGTCTCCTGGTTTATCACCCGCTTTGGGCAGCTCAAGTGGGGGCAGGACCTTCTTCCCCTCTGCAGACTTAGGGCCCCCTGGGGCTACGGAGGGAACAGGGGCCTCCTCGATGGGAGGGCAGGTCCCCACGCTGTCCATGCAACTTTCGGGGGTGTCTGTTTTTTTGCTCACATTCTCAGATTGCACATCCACACTGTGGTCCCCCTCAGCCACCAGCTCCTTGGCCTCCAGGGATGACTCCACTGGTGCTGTAACCTCCTCTGGCTCCTTATCCTCCCTCACTACAGAATCCACCTTGGTGGAAGCCTCCATGCCCACGTCTAGGTGCTGAAGTTCACTCCTTGTTTGAACAGATATTTCTGGTACCTCCTGGTCCTCCACTGTTCCGGGCTGCAGCTCTCCCAGAGGGCTGTCTTCAATCTGTGCCCGTTTCGAGTTGCCCTCCCGTTCCATCGACACCACTGTGAGAACACCTGGCTCTGTGCTCTCGACAGTCTTCTCCATTTCCGTTTCCACCTCCATCCCTTCCAAACCAGATTCTATCAGTTCTACGTTTTTGGTTTCCTCTGACAGCTGGTCCCTCTTCTTCCGCTGACCTCTGCGTCTCACCGGCTCCTTAGGCACCTTGCTTGCGCTATGCTCGGCTCCCAGCTCGTCTGGCTGGCTGCCAGCCCCTTCAAGTTTCCTCCTCTTGCTCCTGGTGCAAGAAGCAGTCTGGTCCAAAATCTCATCCTCCTTTGGCAGAGATGTATCCGTGTTGTCCGATTTTCTCTTCCCCACTTTGGTCTTTGACTCCTTTGGGGGCGTTTCAGGGGACTCTTGACCCCGCTCCACCAGCACAACTGTTTCTTTGTCAGTTTTTTCCAAATTCTTGCCACCTCTGGACAGCCTTTTTGTTGCACTCTTCATCTTCACACTATTTTTATTCTCCTTTAAGACTTCCTTCTCCTCTGTGGCCTCAGAGGTGGTTTTGGTTTTTTCTTCCTCTGCCGCTGCCTTGATGCTTGACTTCCTGCCTGGCTTTCGTCCACGTTTCGGCCGCTCTTTTGTCACATCGCTTTCCACCGGCTCGGTGACATCCTCTGTCCTTTCAGCCCCCTGAGCCATGCTCTGCTCTGATTGGCTGGCCTGGGTCTCCGCCTGTTTTTCAGCATCGCCCACCTTTACTGCCACCTTCGCTGCCTTTCTCTCGCCCCTCTCTTTCCTTTTGTCCTGCACAGGAGACAGCCGGTCTCTGGGTTTCTCCACCATCTCCTCTCGCTTCGGCTGCCTCTCTGTGTTTTCTGTCGATTTCCCCTCGTTCCCTTTCTCCGGCAGCCCCTCGTCTTCCACTTCCACTTCCTTCGGGCTCTTTTCCTCCTTGCCCTCTTTCTCCCTGACCCGACCGCCAGCGGTCCTACCGGGCTTCTTGATCGAGAGGTTAATGGGACCCGCCATGTCCTCATCTCCCTCCTTCTCCCCATCAACCGCACCTTCTGCCACCTCACCCTGCGGCTCCCGCTCGGGTTCCGGCTCCTCCTCTGCGATTCCCGCCAAGACAGGCTGGGGTTTCTTCGCAGCAGCCTCCACATTCTTGACGCGGAGACGAACCTTGGAGACGTCCATGGTGATGTCAGCGCAGCCGGGGTGGCGGGACTTGATGTGGTACTGCAGGTTGCACTTCTTGGAGGCGGCGTAGCTGCAGACAGGGCAGAGGAACTGCCGGGGGCTGACATGCAGCTCAACGTGCTTCTTGTAGTTGCTGCGGTCGGCCGTCTTGTACTGGCAGTGCGGGCAGCTGAGTGGCTTGGGCCCGCCGTGCACCTGCCCGACGTGGCGGGTCACCTCATGCTGATTGGCTGCCACATAGCTGCAGACGTCGCACTTGAATGGCTTCTCGCCTGCACCCAAGTAAAAAAAATTAAAAATTAGCAAGGAAGACAAGCTGTCATCATCACTCCTACTGTCTGTGTTGTAGAAAAGAACAATAAAACGACTATTTTTTTGATTGTGACTGATGAACAGACAATGAATGTATCATTTCATCATTCAAAAATGTAAAATTGATTGAACAAGAATGCATTACAACTTAAATTATAATAACATGTGAATAAAACTTTTTTTCTGTCTCATTTGAATACAAGACAGAGAAAACGTCTCTCATTTCTTAAATGGTTGTCTTTTGGAGATACAATTTTTTAAGACACAGATGATCACACACTGTCCACATGCAGGGAGAGAAATCCCATTAATGGGGAAAATACACAGTACAGCTCAAACACACTGACTGGTCAGACCAGCCAAACCTCAGTTATACATACCAGTTTACCATTTTATAAGATAACCAAGGGCTCCATGAATGCATTGAACACAATGGAAGAATGGAAGATGTTAGATTTACCCAGGGAAAAATGAAAGAGCACAGCATATCCACAGGTGATATTTAGCAGGTGTTAAGTATTTCTTTTCAACCTGCCAGTCTAATCCGCATTCCATTCTTATACAAATACCACATTATTTACCAAGCGGCCACAGTCACAGTTCATCTCTTTTGCTGTTCCTTCCAATGACTTGACTTGAGTTTCATAGCCGTTTACAGGAATTCAAATACAGTTGTGAATTCTCAAACTCTGGTTCCACGTATGAAACTTTCACATGTATGAAACTTTTTAACTGGCTGTTTTAGGATTATCTACTACTAAACTCTGCTTGAACTATGACTTCACATGTTTTCATGTCACATTAATTATCGTATCGTTAAAATTTCCCTGCATTAGGAATGAAACTAAAAACACAGCTTGTTAACCCATAACTGGTAAGTTCAGAGACCTTCTTTTCACAGGTAACAAATTCTGTCACTCACCTGAGTGTGTTCTCATGTGCCTGGTCAGGTGGGTTTTCTGAGAGCTGGTGTACGGGCAGTGAGGGCACTGGAATGGGCGTTCTCCTGGAAGGGGGAAAAAGAGGCTTAAAGTGCACCGCTAAGACTTAGCCAACAGCTAGTCTCACCAGCATTGAGGTCAAAGGACGATGACCGTCAATATACCTGCAGGTAGCATGTCAGAAAATGCATGTAAATCCAACCTGGCCAACTTGCCAACCAAACTACATGGCTCAGCGACTCCTTTCATACTCTTACATTTTACTGCACTACTCTAGGTACATTCCATTCACTATTGACAAGCAAACTTTAACACGGACATGCAAGTAAACATAGGAACATTCACCTTTGTTACCTCTCCACCTTAAATTGAGAGCTCATCCAAAATCATGTTGCCCTGTCAGTACAATCTTCTATGCATCCAATAAAAAAAAAAAAATGAGTTTAGCAAATTCACTGTCTGTATGGTCAGTGGATCCACTGATGGCTGTGCCATTACCTGTGTGGGTACGGATGTGTTGCACATAGTTGTTCTTGCGGTCGGAGAAGTAGCAGCACTGGGAGCAGGTGTACAGCTTGCGGGGAAAGTGGTTCCTTAGATGCTTCTTCCAGTGGTACTGGCTGATGGTGGTGTAGGTGCAGATGGTGCACTTGTAGACGTGCTGGCTGTCCCCTTCTTTGCTGTGGTGCTTGAGGTGGGCGGTGTAGTGGTCGTAGCGGTTGGTGTTGTAGCCGCAGCGGTTGCAGCGGATCACCCCTTTGCTGTACACCGCGCCCCCATCCTCGGTTGCCGCGGCTGCAGAATCTGGGGTTGCCGGGGCCGGGCACTCCTCCCCTTTGGACTGGGCGAAGGCAGCCAGCTTCTTGGAGCCGTGGGCGCGGATGTGACGCACAAAGTCCTCCTCGTTCTCCGCCCGGTACTGGCACGGCTTACAGAGGAAGGGCTTCTTCTTCTTGGAGTCTTCAGCGGACGCTGGACCCCGTTTTCGCTTGCCGCTAGTGGCCGACCGGGTTCGGGCAAGGTTTGGAGGGCTGCACGGGGCCTGCTGCTCCCTCGTGTCTTCCTCAGCCCTTACATCCTCCTCCTCCTCCTCCTCAGCGGCATACTCCACGGGCAGCGGTGTTTCGGGCTGGTACCCCACGGAGGCCATCTCAGGGTGCTCTGCATAGCCGTACCCTGCCAGGCTCTCATCCTCACTGTCCGAGTAGCCGCTGCTTCCCACTGTCTTCAGCTCCACCATGTCCTTTTCCACCATCTCCTCTGCCCCTCCGAAATCACAGCCGCCACTGGTGGCCTCCGTTGTCAGTGCCACATTGGCCAGCATCACCAGCTGGGGCACGGCCAGGCCCCCCTGACTGTCCCCATCCATGGGAATGCCCACCGAGGGGGCAAACATGCACACCACGGTGGGGTGCACCATCTGAGCCATTCTGCTACTGCTGCTGCCACCTACCTGTGAGGGGGAGATACAGCAGCATATAGACAAATAAATATGCAAGCATATGATGTACAATTAAGTATGGCAGCATACAGCAAAACTGTAAAAACAGGTTTTCAAAACATAAATAAACAGTCCATTGCAACTACATACACAGACTAATTTTGTATGTTGGACATTTTGAAATGTTCAACCTAACATGGCCAAATTCACCTTTACACTTTTTTTCAGTGCTGTGACCCTTATTTTTGTACAAATTTGGTCCATGGCAATCTATGAAAAAAATATATATTTCCAAGAGTTTGTCCAAATGCATTAGTGATGTTGGCCATTTAACCTGTGTACAAAAACTCGCTCCAAACAGACTGTTATCATCCATCTTGTCAATAAAACCATGGCTTGCTCAAATATTTGCTTCTGATTGGACAATAGGGTGCTGCTTATTTTCCTGTAACTTCCATAAAATAATTCTTCTTATTGTGTTCCAAATTAAATTTGAGCTAGCACCTTCCATATTCTATTTCAATCGAACATTCTATTTACAACCAAAAACAGCAGTGAAAAGAAACATTTACAGCAGCACTCCATGAAAACAATTTATTTCAACTGCATTTTCAACTTCATAGTTTCTGCTGAAAACTCCCATACTATTAGCACAACAAACCACTCCGGGATGCGCAGTTCTATGAAAGCAAAGCACTTCACACTTCACAGTGGTTAACCCTTTGGCTTTGCCTCAGGAACACCTAACACCCACCTTGTTGTGGTTTATTTTATTACAACTGCCAGACAATCCAGCTTTATTGCCTACATAATGGACGGCAGATGAAAAGTCTATAAGTACATAGGATATCTAAAAACATAAGCATGCATCAAGTAGGCCTTTCAAGAATAATCTTGTCAACCATTCAAACCACCTATAGGTAATGGTATCTTTGCTGCTACACGCAATTGCTCACATTAGCATACAAAACTTGTGTAAAAGACAAAGTAACATAGGAAAAACGATGGGATTATCTTGGTGAAAGACACGTTTTGGTCAAATCTATATGCATCAATCAAGCGACCTGACTGTTCTTACAAAACAGACTGACATGTACTTTCTCATAATTTAAATGAATTATTACAATTTTTTTCCATATTCATATTGGTTTATGGGCCAGCAGTTTAGGATAGTTTATTTGTCTTTAATTTAGCTATTTAATTATTTACCCAACTGTAAGCACGGTTATAGAATTTAAAACTAATCTAATACTGAATAATCGGCTATCTAAATGACTGTTCAGTTTAATAACTGATATAATAAGTGAAAAAATATCATTTTAAAACAACAAAATAAAGTAAACTTATAATTACCAACTTAGGAAAAACTTAAAGAGACAAACAAGCCGTGATTAGAAAGTGTTCTGTCTAAAAGATTAATTCAATTAATTCGTTCTCACAAATAAACTTCAATAAAAGCTTTTATTCAAACTAAGAGCTGCCATGGCAGGCCTTGTTGACAATGTCAGAAGTTTGTGATCGGCCATTTTACAACAGCAGCACCACCAACTCGCTCCACCAAGTTAGACTCTCATGAAGGGGGGTGGATTGCACGACGGAACTTGCAAGTTAGCTCGCTAGCTAATAAGTTTGCGCAAGCCTCCACAACTGCCAGTAACGCCATTTGCTTGTAAAAATCAAAACATTTCACCTTTGTTACTGCAAGTGATCGAAGGCATCAGACGAATAAGCTCTTTATCAACGTCGGTCTTTTTTTAGCTAGATAGCTAACTACTGTGGTATTTATGGCAAAACAACACGTTACCGTTAAGATAATTAGCAAACTGCAACTTTGACAAACAAGACTGCTAGCAATGTAGTTTTGCGTCTAAACAATCCTGAGGGGATTTTACAAACGAGTGCAAAGAACAAACTTTCTTCACATCTCCCCAACTAGCACAAGGTCAAACTTTTTGTCTTCAAGTAAGCGGAATAACTTGGGTAGCATTAGCCAGATGACGAGAAAAAAACACAACCGCAAAAATATAAATTCTGCCATCCAAGTCAATTGTTCATGTGGCTAACAACTAACAAGCAATCTAATGCTAACGCCATTCGCTACGTATCCGGGATGTGCAACAATGTGAAAAGCGTGTTTGTTTGCGGAGTGGTGGGGCTAAATCGCTGTCCAGCTATCTTTCTTGCTACTAAGGCCCATAACCTATGCTAAACTGAGAAAAAGTAAACATTCCTTTTCCGGATGCAAAAAGATACATAAAGTTACACTTTCACCAAACGCGCTACATTTACAAGTACATAGGGATAGTGTTGTGTGGAGATAAATATATTCTCAAATTATTTTCGGAAATGTATTAAAAATTCATACCCCACTTTTTTGCCAGAGTGTGTAAATGAGTGTTAGCCGTGGTCCTGATCTTCGTGCTGAAACCCGATCTGTGCGCTGACTTGTAGTGAATCAGCCCTGGACAGCGCCTCACCCTATTTCAGAAAGTCCCCTCCATTTTTAGAAAATCGTTTAGCAAAGTTTCCTTTCATCAAGTGCCGACATCAAAACCTGCGAGATGTTGGTGTTCCCTCCTTCGCCAAACTCACCTTAGATGCGTGCCTGCCGTTCTGCAACTTTTACTTAGTATTTTCGAAGTTTTTTGGGTCTGTTTGGTTCAACAGCTCGCATTCCACCACATTGAGCTGCAATCAGACAATGATGGTCTGACGTAAGTGCGTAAGCGCGTCAAGACCCCGGCTTGCCTTGGGACTCCAGAGGAAGCCAGGAAGTTTTACAACGATGAGCAACAAATAAAAGCAAAGACAACACGTTTTCATTGTGTACAACATGATATTCTTCATTAAAACATAGCGATACATGATCTAGTCTAGATTTTAATCGAAATTTTCACAGTTTTTTTTACAATACATTCTATATCCACATGGTTCGACAGTTTCTTTGTGTCGCTGTAGAAATCCACTTCTGCCAGCGTTTCCACACAGCATTTCCACCGCTCTCAGTTATTCAAAGTCAGTAGTCAGATGTATGGGCCACATTAGGTGATGGTCAACAGGAAATCAACTGGTCTTAACTTTCGCTGTCTTAACCTGGTTTTACATTGGCAGTCTTTATTGAAGTTGCTGCATAATTTTTTCTTGTCAAGCCAAAGGCAGATCACAATGTCAAATCTTACCACATTCATGTGAATGGTTTTGTTCAAAAAATGCCTCACACTGTTGCAATATCCTGTCATTAAACAAAGTTAGTTCCATGAATCTCAAAACAATGAAAGAAAGTATTCAAAGTTTTTACACTTGACCAATAATGTTCCATTTTGATGAATTACATATCTTGTCATAGCTTTTATGGGTAAAGAAAATGATCTGACAGCAGAAAAAAATTAAAATACACAATTATTCACACAAGTATTCATCCACTAAGTACATATCTGGAGGGAAGGGTCTTTGGCAGAAATGGAAATATCTTTGACTCTGACTATGTCTGAACCACTTTTGCACCATAAAGTCAATCAGCCCTTAACCCTTCCTAGGGCAAACTGCTGTTGCTTAGCAGCTATGGGTTTGAATATTATTTGTATGGGAGACATCCACAGAAACTATGGGGGATTGACAACCTGCCCAGGGTGTCTCCCTGTCTTTTGAGCAATGCATGCTGGGATGGGCACCAGTGCCCCCACAACCTTGGGTTGGATGAGGCTGGTATAGACAACAGGTGGATGGATGAATACCCTGGGAGAACAAAGTTTCTGCTGGATAAAGGTGGTGATTGGCCAGTAGGGGGCATTCTTTCCCTGGGCTGAAGCTAAATGCAATGCTTCCGCACAGCGGTGGAGCAATTAGTTGTCCTTTGGACTTACATCTTAAACCAAATGTTCTGACTCAATTCAGTTATATAAAATGACCCCATCCAAACTTTCTTCCTGATTTGGATGGGGTATTTTTTTTATTTTATACTCATAAAATGAAACTTATATGAAAGGTAACATATAAGTTAATAGAACTATTTGCCACACCCCCTCATTTGCTCAGTAACTTCACAATTGTAATAGTTTTGTCACATCTGTGATATTTGTATGAACATATGTCAAAGGATGTTGAAAATGATTTTAAGAGAAAGTCGGCAAATTTACAGGATGTGCTGTATAGATGGAAAACATCAAGATGAGTCAAACGGACCCTAAAATAACAGCTCTTTTCCAAAGAGAGGAGACATCAGTCCCAGTATCCTTGTCAAATTCCAACACATCTGTATTAGCCACCAATATTATTATACTTTAACATTCTTGTTTCTACCAAAGATTTTAAAAAAATGATCTCAAGCTCCATTCTCATCTTATTAACACCAAGAAATCAACTGAAACTGAAATAAAAAGTGTTATATAATTCCTTGATGTAGTTTTAAAAATCGTAATTTCTGCCATGCTATCATATGTGCATATCATTTGTTTCGTTGTGATAAAATTGTGGGAACCTGTTCCTCTGCATGTTCTTCAAAGGAAATAAGCCACAAAATTGCAGGTAGAAAATAAGGCATCATTTTCTTTTAATTAAAAATTAAACACAGGGATTCCAGCCTTTTAACACTCATGCCTGCACCCTTTAAATGCATGCTCAAGCCTAAGGCCCAGGCGTGCCATCTCCAGACTATGCCAGGGAGTCTGAAGTGGTTGGACATAACTGGTCTTGTGCCATTAGGGATATGATGGGATGTGAGTCAGTCAGGGTTCCTTGGGTTATGATTCCACACCCAGGCCCATGATTTCCACCAATAAGAGACAAGCCCTGCCTCCAACTGGAGGCTCTCTGCTGTACCACTGTGTGTGGATTGTAGAGTTTGTGAGGGCTGTGGAGTGTAGAATAGTCGCTGGCTTTCTCATGTGGTACTGTATGGCGTTAAGGGTAGAAAATAAATCTCTGAATTAATTGT
The DNA here is from genome assembly GCA_019788955.1 of Albula glossodonta. Classification (NCBI taxonomy): domain Eukaryota; kingdom Metazoa; phylum Chordata; class Actinopteri; order Albuliformes; family Albulidae; genus Albula; species Albula glossodonta. The sequence continues at coordinate 293,359 of JAFBMS010000191.1, forward strand.
GTGGAGCTGTATGTTGCCTGTAGGGTGTAAAACAGTAACCAGCTCTCCCGTTATTTTGCTGTTTTATTACTGCATGCTTTAAAATAGTCTGCATCGGACTCCTGTTGTATTGTATGTTTTAAAATAGCCACTAGCTTGCCAATAGTATAATGTTTACATTGTGATGTAGCATGGTCTGCTGGCTCTTTCCTGAACTATTGTGTATTTTAAAGTAGTCAAAGGCTCTCCTGAATTGGTGTCTTTGTTGTGAAGGTAGTGAAATGTATGCAGACTTTTTACCGACGGTGCTCAAAGGTCCACTTATATGTCCATGTGCCGTCTTCACACTGTTGCTGATATGGGAATTTCAAATCCACACGGGGGCGCCAGAGAACCATTTCAAAAAGTTGTGTAGTTCAGTGGAACTTCTGTTAAGTCCTGGGTGACCCTGTGTTTACTGGTCTCCTTCCAACCACACTCGCAGCCTCACATTTCACATGCTGTTAATTGTTCTTAATTACACACTTTAAAGGTTTTGAGAGATGACTTACCCTCGTAAACCACTTGATTATGTCAGAAATAGGTATGGATGAGGTAAGATTAAATGCCACATGTTCAATTGCCGGGTCTTTAATCAGCCTAATAAAATAAAGCTTTAATTATCTTGTTGTGGTACATGTAGTTGGCAGTCTCAGTCAAAAGTTTGGCTAAAGGGTTTGGCAACCACTTTAATTGTTGACTAGCATACCTGGCTGTATGTAAGCTGGCCAAACAAGAAAAAGTCTGTTCCACACGTGTCGAGCCCTCATTGACACCCTGCAGTGTGTACCGAATTATACTTGTATTGTTTAATCAGTAGACAATTACAATTACAAATACATAGCAAAGCATAACTTGTATTTAGACTATTCCTTCTTGCCATACACAAAAGCTTGACTAACTTAAGCACGACACACAATTTAGTGTATCTGAGGTCAATTCTAAGAATACAAGAATATTTAAAAACAATCTAAATCCGTCTGTCACGGTATATTGCATCATGTAAACTTTTCGGAGTACAACCTAAGAGTAAAGCCAAAGTTCCACCTCCGCCCCAACCCCACTGGTCGAACACGTTCGCGGAGCAGCGACCCAGCTAGCTTGCAATTTTGGCAAACGCAGTACACCCGGAAGACACAGCCAACACACACCCTGAGAAACATGGATGTAGCTTAGGCTGGCAGGCAAAAACAAAACTTTACAGATAACAAATTCTCTGTGTTCGCCGGGGCAGGAAAGACCATTAAAATCGATCATAGAATTAAGTTCTTAAACATTAGTTTTGAGTTGTGTCTTCCGATTTAGGTAACAAATCCAGCTACAGTACTCCGTGCTTAACTAAACTTTCAGCGAACAAATGCTAAGTGGCTGGCTAGCTAATACACGGGACATCTGCACCGCTATGTAATGACTGGAGTGTAATGTGACTGATTAGCTGTCTTACTAGCCAGCCAACTTCATAATGATATAGCTAGCTAGCGAGAGGCGACACTGACGGGAAGGTATGGCTGTCTGTCGAAAACAGGTTGGAGTATGGTTTTTAACTGAAAGAAAACTCACAGAATAGTTATTGAAATGTTTTGTTTTTTTAACAGAAAGGTTTTAAAGCTATATCGTTGAAATGCATTTAGAAAGACAGCTTGTAAGCTTTAGTCGGAGGAGTGAAATACACGGAAGAGTCTTGCCAAGTAATTAGCCAGCTATGTTAAATTGGACTGTATTAACTCTAGAGATTTTTAAACTTACTTGCTTGGTTACTTTGTAACTAGATGGTTTAACGTTAGCTAGTTTGAGATTAACCAGCACAATGTGTGTATGCTGGACTCACTGAGTAAACTTTTGTCAATTAACCTTGCGAATTCTCCACTTTTAAACTAAGCCACGTAGCCAGCTAAGGTATAATAATGGGTGAACCGACTCTTAATTTTACTTTACTCCACAGAACCTGCAGTTTAGTTGTGCTTCTGTGCGTTATCCATCTTTCCGTTACTTTATTTTTTTATTTAAGGACTTTAGATCTTCGCGTTTCTTTTGTGCAAAACCAACAAACACAAATTCCTACGGAATTAAAAATTGCCACGATATCACCAAAACTTCTGGTTCCCAAAGCTACTAAGATCAGTGCTGCAAAACCAACCCTCAGTCCTGGACGGAATGTCACGGAAAAGGCCAAAAAACTGGAGAAGTGTCCGGATCCATCACCAATACTGGGTAAGCGAAGTGCTGGATTGTTAATGTCATTTTATTACCGTGGTTTCCATATAGTTATAATAGACTCATATGACAGTGTGTTGAATTGGCTTATTCAGCTTCATCTCTTTAAGACATATCTTACATGTCTCTTGCAGGTGTTGTAATATGTAGCGTTCATGAATAGCAAAGCTGTGGTTTGGCAGGTGAGGTACACGATTATTGAGTATTTGCGTCTCTCAAATGCTCTTTTCCCCTGCGTGTCCGGCTAACCTATTCATTCTTCGATTTTCACCATTAATTGCATTCCAGTTTGCTTCATTGTCGGCCAGCAGGTCATGGTTATCTTAAGGTGGAATGAGAATCAAGAGAGTTGTATTTTTACTTTGTTGTTGTGTGTGTTGACTGCAGAATCGGAGTCAAACTGCTGTCAGACACCTTGTAGCCAAATTGAGTCAGCTTGACCGTCTGGCTTCATACGATCAAGGGTCGTTCTGTGATGTGAATAAACCGCACTTATCCCACTAAAACCCCCTCCATGGATCAATTGTGAAAGACCCGAGGAAACACTCCAATAGAGAGGGCTTTTTTTCGGTCCCCAGAATAAAACCCTCATTCACAATGGACGTCTGTTCCTAACAACTGTGTACTAATGAGCGAAAGTCCAGTTCAGAGTGGCGTTAGGGGTCACTTTGCCAGTGTCAACATAAGCTTGACCTAGTGCTGTCAAGTAAAAACTTTGTTAAGCTCGGGTTTTTGTTAGGACGAATGCGAGCAAGGGGCACTTTACCGGTCATTAAAACGTACCTGTAGGGGGGTGGGGGCGGGTTTAAAAAGTCAGTTTCAGAAGCACAGCATATGCCACCATGAAGTCACCATGCACACATCATCATTGAAAGCTTTGAAAATTGATTGGCTCTGTGTGATTGGCTCTGTGTGATTGGCTCTAGTTCAAACGCTCCTTCCTGTCATGAGCAGGTTCACTCAGGAAGGTGCAAACAGCTTTGCTGCAAGGAACCTGCAGCAGGTTTGCTGCAACAGATTAATGCTTTGCCATTTGAGAGGGGGCTTCGTTGAAGGGGGTGGGGGGGGGGGTAGTTTTTCCAGCACGTTTCTCCTGTTGTGGTGTCAGTGACATAACCATATGGGAAGTTTGGTCAGGGGGGGGTTGGGGGGGTTTAGTCACTCGTGGCCTTGCAGTGTGGGAAAAGACTGGTGACTCTGCGGTTTTCAGATTTTGTGTTTCTGTTTCTGTGCTGTTTTCATTACTCTAGTTTTTCTAGCAGTGAAGGAAATGGCCTACTGTTGTAGAGGGAATTCCTTGCCGTCTCGTGCTCCTCACAGTAAAAGCTGCATGTATGCAATACCGGTGTTCTTAAACTGAGCTTTTTTGACGCTTTGGGGGAATTTTTAAATGTGACTGGAGCATGAACGGAGGGGAGCCGTTTACTGAATCTTCATTCTGAAAGCTAAAAAGGGAACAGTCAAAATGCTTTAATCAGCTTTTTAAAGACTTGGAAAAAGAATTAAAAAAAAAAAAAAAAAACAGACTGACTGGGCCTGTGTCCAGACCTGCTTGGCTTTAAAGACGAAAGTGTCGCTGGAAATTAGCAGGCTGCCGAATCTGGCCATGCCTCTGGGGCAAAGTGTACCGTTACATCCTCCAGAGCAGTCTGCAGAATGCTGAGTCAGTGCAGCCACACAGAGACGTGTGCATATGTACACGCACACACGCTCACACGTGTGCGCAGACCGAAACACACACACACGTACGCTGACGCGTAACACATTACATGCGCAGATACAGGCATGTGCGTGTGCATACACAGTCATGCACACAAAATAGTGATACAGAGCATGTGACTAATTGAGGAAGTGTGTGGGGGCAGGCAGAGATGTTGTTTTTTGGATTTTCATTCTCCCAAGTCCTTTGCCCTTTCTCTCACTCTCTCTGTCTCTATCTATCATTCATCACTCATTCTCACTCTCTTCTGTTCCCCTCCCTGTCATACACTTACTCACTCACTGACTCACTCACGCTTTCACTCTTACTCACTCACTCTTTCTTTCACTCACTCTCTTTCCTCTGTGCCCCTCCCTGTCTCTCACTCTTTCTTTCTCTCACTCCTTCACTCACTCACTGACTCTCTCACCTGCTCACTCACTGACTCTCTCACTCACTCACTCATTCATTCACTCAGTGACTCTCTCAACTACTCACTCACCGACTCTCACCTACTCACTCACCAACTCTCTCACCTACTCACTCACTCTCTGACTCACTCACTCATTCACTCTCTCACTCACTCACTCACTTTTTCTCTCACTCACTCATTCACTCACTCTCCCTCCTTGTTCCCTCTCCAGTGGGTCCTCTAAGGGTGGAGTTCACAGACCCGGTGAGTCTGGACCTGGTGAGGCAGGAGAACCCCCGGCTGAGGAACGGGGGCCGCTATAAGCCCGATAACTGCCTGGCCCTGCAGAAGGTGGCCCTGATCATCCCCTTCCGCCACCGCGAGGAGCACCTCAAATACTGGCTCTACTACCTGCACCCCATCCTGCAGCGGCAGCAGCTGGACTACGGCGTCTATGTCATCAACCAGGTAGGGGTGCCCAGTTAACCCTGTATTAATCTTATAGGGTAAGGTCTTTCACCTTCACCTAACAGTGGGTAAAACATCAGCTTTCTGCATGTGTGTTTGTTTAGCCCCTACTCTTTTTTTTTTGTTTGTTTGTCCATTTCTGTTAACGTAGCTGCAGGGATGAAGTTCCTTAGGTGAGGACAACTGTTAATTGCCATAATTGAAACTAAAGGTCTCCGTTTGAAGCATAATTACAACTGGAATCATGGTCACACCCAAAAGAGTTTCTCTACTTGATAACCATGGATACCAGTCATGGTTTTCAATGCTTGGAACAGGTTGCCAAGTTATGTAGTAGAGGCAGAGACCCTTAGAGTATTTAGGTCCAGGCTAAATGTACTGCAGAACTGGACGGTCACTGGACTCTCGGTTTATAATGAGTCTTGTTGGGCAGAATTGCCAGCATTTGTCAGTATGTATGTGTTATGTTCTTCATAGTTCTCTTTTGGGCTGTTGTTTGGGCTTGTCAACTTGTCAACCCCCTGCTTGTTTTGTTGTGCTTGAGTGCAGCCTCAACTCGAAACACTGGATCTCTGATAGAGTATCTGAGCAACTTTATCTCAGAAATGTAGCTTCCAGCGGCTGGCTGGTGTCAGCAGATTTATATTAATGGATTTGGCTGGTATAGGCAGTTACCTCATTCACATACCTGCTCTGATTCCTCAGAAGTAGTAAATGGCCATTCATTTGGATATCAAAGCACACACCAGGAAATCGGGCAGCTCGCAATAAGTTACCGAAGCTCATTTATATCAGCCTGACCACTGAGGCTGTAATGACAGGGCCCAGTTTAGTACAGTACTGCGTCGCATTGATACTGCTCGATAAACTGCTTTCATCTGGTCATCATGATCTACAACAAATCTTAAGACTGTATGACTTTTATTTTCTTGGCAATTTCTTGGACCCTGAACACATCCTTGACTCATACGTCCATAAAGACAGTGAAACTTTGACCGGAGGGCGTAATAGTTATAGTGTATGTATCTTATCTACTTTCCGTGGAACGTTTCTTCCTCCTTTTATAAAGTCCGTCTCATTGTTGTCTGTGTGAAATCCCTCCTTGTTAATGAATACGGTAACTCCCCCCCCGCTCCCCGAGGGTATTGCCTGAATACAGTCAAGATATGCAGGGAATGCAGGATGTCAGGGAAAAAAAAAACGACCCGATGACTGACGAATCGAGCCGTCCTGCGCACTGTACCACCAGGGCGTTGTCTTTGAGTTTTTTTTTTTTTTTCTTTTGAAAACTCCCCCTCCCCCCTCCACTACCCCCTCCATTGTGGTGGTGGTTTTGTGAGGAGTTCAGGGCCAAACGGATCTTGAGTGGAAACAACGCCACGTAGACTACCGGCCGCTCCAGATTATCAGGTCGGCCTTTTCTTCCCCACCGTTTCACCTTATACTTTCTCATCCTCCTCCTTTTGTCTAAGCTGGCCCGTGCTTTGTTTGGATTTTGCTGTGATGAGTGACTGAAGGGTTTCTGTAACACCCTTATTTGCCCAGAAATGTGGTTTGGATGTCCTTTGTGCTGTTGGGAAGGACAGAGTAGGACCAAAGCTGTCACGTATTTGCATGCTGTACTTCTGTGGAAGCATCCTTTGGCTTTATTTTATTTCCTTGTTTGACACCACACCTTTTTTCAAACACAAAACTGGTGCTCAAAGCATATTTGGGAAATATGGGTATATATCAACTGACTTACGTGACATTCCAGCATAAACACACAGAAGGACCTCAGACTGGACATGCTAACTCATATTTCTGATTTTAAGTTCGTTATTTGACACAGTGACTGAGGTATACTCCTTCTTATTCTCCTGTTATTCTTATTGATCCTTACTCTCCTCCCCTGTTTAAAATGATGTTCACAGAACCATCATTTTTCCCTGCATGTTATTTTAAATTGAAATAGTTTTGTCTGTCTTTGTGTTTTACAGTTTGTTATGTGTCAAGTTCCTCTTTGAAAATAGATTTCAGTCTCAACAGAGTCTTTCTGGCAAAGGACATAAATTACGTTTGAGGAAGTAGTTTAATATTCACTTTTTCTCTTTTGTGTGTTGAAAAATGAAGCTTTGCCTATGATATATATTTTCTATGCTTACATGGTCAGCACAAATGTGTCTCCAACACAGGTGTCCCACACCTTTCAGACACCTACACCCACTTTGGTTTGGTGTTGAATTGTTATCCATTTCACACAGAAAGTTGTGTTGGATGGAGATCATATGTTCTCATGCTTCATAGTTTTTAATTTATTATGGACCTCTGTCCTCAACATCCTTAAGCACCGCATAATCAGGGCGTGTGGGAAATGTTTTCCCCCAAAAAAGCCCTTTACATCCGTGCTTAACTTTCCTCTCAGAGGCCCACTTCTTCTCTGCTCCTGGCGCCTGGTCCAGCTCTCTGTCATCTTTATTTCCCATGAACCCTTGCCATGTCTCTGCCAAGAAGGGAACATTGCTAATCGTTTCCCACTTTATCATGTTTCTCTGAGATAGGCAGTGACTGAGAAGAACACGCTCTCCGCCCCTGACAAGCCGGGGCTTGCAACTGTTTTTCAACTTATGGGGGGGAGGGAAGAGTTTGGGGATGTGGGATATTGTCGGCTCATATTTTCACTGCCCACCTGGCATTCAAGAAGCCAAACTGTCAGCACTGTACCCTCCAGTCGCCTGTTTGCTTTGATTGCTCAGCGAAGCATGGCCGGCTTTGATCTGCAAACGCATGTACAAGCAAGGCCGACGGTGGGAATCGCTGTGGGAGCATGCCCCGCTTGGGCCCGCGGCTTTCTGACGACGTGGCGTCCGTTGTCAGGGCCTTGAGTTGAGTTTGTCAGCGCGGTGTCATCGGTGTATTTATAGCCTCGGAGTCACAGGGATGCGCTGTCCGGCAGCATGAGACATCATTATCTCTGAACTCTACGCCCTCTTACACTTAGCACTCTGAGTCTGCGTCAGGCTGAACGTTCGGACTTTTAGAGAGAGCAAGCAGTGCATTTTGTTGAGTTTATTAATTTCTTCTTTTTTATCCCCTTTTTGGGCATTTTGCTGTCACTCTGAACAGTCCTGCCAAGGCATGCTGTTTATTCTGTTTACATAGCATGCTATGCTAACAGCGTGCTATGCTAACAGGTTCCAGTTCTCGTTCTTGGCCCCAGAGGGCCACTTTCGTTGTTAACCCTGCGCAGAAGGATGACCAAAAATCAAAACAGTTTATCACACCATTAACCCACCTCACTTGGTTTCTCGGTTTCTGGACGTGCTGTGGAATTTCGGTAGAGAACAACAGCCAAAGAACACAGAGGCCCTCCCCGCGCCTGGAGCGAGGCGCTATGCTAAACGCTAACGCTCCATGCCAGGCCTGGCCAGGAAGGGCCCTGCTGGCCGTTGACCCCGGCTGATATAATTTATCCTGAGGAATGCTAATGGTGGATGTGTTATTTCTGTGAAATCGCTGTGAATTTTTTCTTTCTTTTTTTGGGGGGGTGTTATTTTGGAAGTTAAGGAAAACAGGAAAAAAAAAAGAAAAACGATAAGCTGTCTCAAAAAAGGAAATAACAAGGGCTTGTTATAAAAACGGCCGTTGATTTGTCTTGTTTTTTCATTGAATTGATTTGCGTTTTTCAGCTCAGGTCAAACAGGTATCAAGCAGTCAGCAGAGGTGTGTTATCGGCCGGCTTGTTATCAAATCGTGTTTGTCGACCCAGACACTGTCGATTGGTCATCGCTGTGTGTTACCAGCCCTGGCATTATTTACTGATATAATTCACACATTCAATCCAGAACCAGTCCGGTCGCCTCACTGCAACAGAAATACCCCTCATCCTTTTTCAGTATGACTATTAGTGTGTATCATGTGTTTATTTCATCCCAGAATTTGCCAGTTAATATTGTTTGCTTCTGCTTCATTTTTCTTTTTTGCTTTATACTTATCTTTTGCACAATTAGTAGTTCTTTGAGAATGTGGGGTATATAAGTGCTATGTAAGTTAATTTAATTATTTTAAAACAATATAATTGCACTAAAATAGAATAAGCGTACTCAATAAGTGTCGGTCGAATAGAACTGTGTTGCTTGTAAGTGCAGGTGTGTTTCTAAAATAAGTCAGGCCTCGCCCTAACTGGCTGGTATTTTACATGCCAGAAGCAGCCCTGGTTGTGTTGTCACGGTTTCGGTTGCTGTGTGCTAAAAGCGAGGTGGCACCTGCTTTCCCAGACGGCGAAACACAGAGGCCCCTGCGTTCTGCCATCTTGGTTCACGTGCAGCTTTCGCGTTCACACGCAGTCATTAAACGCACACCCATAACAACCAGACTCAGATGCAGCTTTCTGCTGGTTTCACTTCTGAATTTCCATTCTCTGTTTTTTTTTCCTTGCATTGTCTTTCCATGGTGATTCTACTTCAATCTTTCTCTCTCCCTCCCTGCCCCTGACTGTTCCTTCTTCTGGCCCCTGTACTTCCTTCCTTAACCGCCCAATCCTATCTGCTCTTGCTTTGCCCATCACCCCTGTCTGTATCCTACACAGAAAAATGTCCAGTGTTCATTTAACACTAACAGTGTTCTTATGAGTGAGTCTAGTTGTTCTGTTAGTCCTGTTAGTGTTACATTTTTCTGTGCAGCACTGCGTGTTCGGGAGGAAGGAGGCGTGGCCAACCGTTCTGCATGTCTCCTCCAGCCAATCCTGTGTCTCCATTTTCTGCAGGCCTTACCGGTGGCTTTGGTCTTCTGTTCTTTAAATTTCCCTGTGTGAGGGATGGGAGCAAACAAAAGGTCTCCTATATATTTATGACACTTCTCTCAAGTGAGTTCACTCATCTTCAGACCAGGGAAGTTATTTCACTGAGCGGGGTTGAGTGGTCAGCTGGCTAAATATTTTGAAATGCTTTGTTATTCGATCGGCTGTAATGCTGAATGGTTCTGAATATTGAGAAATGGTTGCTGTTGACCTCCGTAGTCCCTCTCTTTGAAATGGCCCCCGTGAGGATCTCGAGCTCCAGCCGTAGAGACCTGCAGCGTGCTGATGCTGGTTTGCAGTGTGCAAAAGCACCTAAGCGATCATTTGAAGAGTCCACACACAGCCTGTTCCCTAGATTTAAAAAAAACTGGCTGCTGATTTGAAAAGGAGGGCTGGACTTCAAGATCCCTGACTTTGGGCCAGGGAAAAGCGCTTATCCAAAAAAAATTTTTTTTTCCCTTTTTTTTTTTTTTGGTTTCAGTGATCTCCGAAAACTTTAGGCCTCATTGTTAAACTCCTTCAGGCCATATGATTCATGGAGTTGGGACAGTGAGAGAGACTTGAGAGCTTTATTAATAAGAAGAAGAGAAAGAAAAGAATATTATTATTAGTAGTAGTAGTAACAGCAGCAGTAGTTGTGTTATATTAAGTAGTATGAGTATTATTGTTAGTATAATTAGTAATATTGCAGCTAAGAACATTATTGAATCATCTTCTGGAGCATTACAATTTTTCACTGTTGGTGCCATGCCTGGTTTGTGTTCATATGAAGTGTGTGTCTGCCTTTGGACGGAGTACCGTGTTAAAGACAGCTGAAAGGGTTACATGCCCCTGCTCCTGTCCTGTGGTTTTTTGGATAATAATCAAACTGGAAATTCTACCTTTGCAGCAGGTGTGAGAAATGACACCGCGGGGCGTTCGGTCTGCGGTATCGCTTGCCGTTTGAGGTTTTAAGGTGAGTGGTGGTGTTGCATGCTGGGATATATGCCCAGTTAGCTTGCCAAGGAGCTCTCTGTCTGCAGACGCTGGGGTTTCCAGCCTCGGAAATGAGAGGGTGATATCTCAGAAGACCTCAGGGGAGCAGTGCTTAAAATTGGCTAGGAGTGTTATGCTTTTTTTCTCTCCAGAAAAGTCCTTTACTTCCATTTGGCTCGTTCAATGATTGCTGAACTCACCAATTTGTGTCAGTAAAGTTGCCATAGTGAATTCCGGTGATTGTCTCAAAATTCTGGCCACAAAAATTTGGTGGGGTTGCTGGTTCAATTTCTAAGTAGTGCATTGCTGTTATATGATCGAACAAGGTATTTCTTGGTTGTACTTCAGTATCTGTGCAGCTGTACAAATAAAATAATGCTACAGTGAATATCCAGCTGTATAAGCATGACATAACAGGAAAACCTCGTTTTTTCCTTACGTAGTTTTTTTTTTAACAGCTGTGAGCTGCGTAAGTCACTCCCTGCCAAATGCCTGTACTGTAATATAATGAGGTAAGATCCAGGGCTTGTGCATCTGAGGTTGCTGGTGCTGTTCGTCTTCATCTGGAGCTTATGACCTTTGACCTTTGAACAGGAAATGACACGAGGCTCTTACCTACCGCTGGCCCAGCTACTCTTTCCCCATTGTCTCTTCACAAAGGCATGAGTAAGGCTTTTCAGAGACAAAACTACAAAAAAAAAAAGAATTATAACATGTATTTTTTTTGTTTCTGTCAGATGACCATACAAACACCCAGAGCAGGACAAATAATTACAGATAGGTACTCCCCTGCTCGACTGCAATGCAACTTTTGTCATTATGCCAAATTACACATGAAGAAATAGTCAAGAAGTATCCCGACACCAATGCTGAAAATGATTAAAACTATATTAGGTGGAGCAAACTTATGTAGTGAATGTGAGCAGCAACACATGGATTGAACTGAGCAAGGCACATTTTTCCCCCTTCAGACTTGCTGGTAGCCCCGACTTGTTATCTCCTGGGGCCTGCGATATCAGCAGAAGTAAAGTAAAGAAGCCAAAGCAAACACTCTGATAAAAGGCATAGAGCAAGGTGCCGAGTACAAGGGTCCCTTCGCCCTGAGACGTCCTGCGGAAACCAAGATTACTTACAACACTTTTAGGCCATGAAGCAAGCGTCTATCCTTAAGGCCTGTCGTTTAAAAATGCTTTGGATCCATTGGTATTTAATCAGGGCGTTGATAATTATGTGCTCCGTTTCTCTGTGTGTCCTGATTACAGACGCACATAAAGGGCCAGATTTAACTAAGCCTTGTCAAAGTGTTTGCACATGCAATTTCATTTACAAGGTTTGTGATTGGAGCAATCAGAGCTCATTACATGCTGTCTTGGTCTTTTTGAAACAGCAGTGCAAACAGCAATACAGGTTTGCATGTACTGTAAATAAAACTGAAAGAAAATCAGTCCCAGGATCTTTAGGTTGTGGTTGGCAAATTTTGGCAGTGTGAAAATCAGTGTCTTGAATTCTGCACAGTCTGAAATTGCTCCCCCCCGATAGTTGAATCCCCCTTCACATCTCTTATTGAGCGCAGAATGCAAAGTGACGTTGTCTCCGTCACACACTCCTTCCGCAGGTCAGAAGCAGTTTCTTATGAATGCAGCAGTGTAGGATGGTGTTGAGGGCGATGGGTTTGCAACTTGAAGTCTCAATTTCCAAGTCTGACATTTGAGCTGAATATTTTACTTAACCCGCTTAGTAAATGTACGGCTGGATGGCATACATCAAAATGTGAACTGTGTAATTTGCTCTGACTGAGGGGGTCTTATAAAAGCCTGAATGTTAGTATAAATGAGTCCCTATACTGTAATAAAATGATAATGTCACTGTGGTTTAATGGTTGCTCTTTTGTCCCTAAAAGCACTGTTGTAGGGTTTGTTTGTTTTTTTTTTTTTCGTGCTAGGCTCTTAGCTACAGTGGGCCATTCAGTCAGACGATCAGATAAACCTCTGTGCTGCAGGAGAGACATCCATTACCTTCACTCAAAGGCCCCAAAGAAAAAAAACACACAAAAAAAGATGCCAAAGCTTTTAACGGCAGGAATCTGCTGGCCGGGCCGTCGCTGAAAAGATCAGAAGCGATCCAAAGATGAGACCGCAGAGATGAGAGAGATTTACATTTAAAACAGAAAAGAAGAAAGCACTTCTATTGACAGAAGCACTCCCTTAAGTGTTCAATGTCCCCGAAGGTGACCCTTCTGCTGTGACAGTCAAAAAAAAAACAGAAACAAAAAGCAGATGGTGTTAACAGTAACTAGGTTACTGTTAACACCATCATGGCCACCCCTCCTGCCATCCCATAATACTTCAGAGACTGCCAGCATAGTGTGTAGCTCCCTGCCCTGGCCCACGCCCCCCCCCCCCCCCAGATAAAGAGGAGACACAGGTACTGTCTCCATAGTCATCCTGTAAACCCGAAGCTCTCAGATAACCACGGAGCAGGGTGGAGGAGCCAGGGACTGGAGAGTGCGATTCAACCCCATGAATCAGCGCTAGCGGCCTGGGGAAAGCTCCTCGCTGCTGGGGCATCTCCGTCTGAGCACGGGGCTCAGACAGCACTTCGGCAGATGGGCTTACACTAATCAGGCCTGTTAGGTTTTGGTCGAGAGACGCCCCCATTCACCACCCCCCTCCCCCCCCCACAGGTAACAGGAAGTGGTTTTTTGTTATTGACTTTGTGCGGATTGTACAGGAATCTTCAGCACACAGTCTAACTCCATCCTCGTTTAAAAAAAAAAAGTAAACAAGAGCTGTGTCCATGGAGTTTTCTTCAGCGGTTCTTCTGCATGTCCACACACTGGAATTGCCCTCATTGGTCGAGCCATTCAGTACATTTAAACAAGAAGTGACCCAATAAGATCAGGGTCCCTAACAAAGGGAGCCAATCACACTGCCTCTGCACTCATCGGTGACATCACAGTTGGGTTGTCATGGTCACTGGAATGCCAACAGTTTTTAAAAACCCCCACCGTGAAATTTCCTTCACGGTTTGTGTCATGGTAATGCCGTTCTTGGACGTTGGTATCTTTTTTTCAGTCTTGTTTTAAGTAAGTGATGCCTCTGAAAAGTCAGTCACATGACTGTAATCATTTATAGACTGCTTCAGTCTGTGCATCCGTTCCTCAAATGCTCTCTCTGTCTCTCTCTCTCTCTCCCTCTGTCTCTCTCTCTCACTTGCTCTCTCTCTCTCTGTCTCTCACTTGCTCTCTGTTTGTCTCTCTCTCTCTCTGTCTCTCACTTGCTCTCTCTGTCACTTGCTTGCTCTCTCTCTCTCTCTCTCTCGCTTGCTCTCTCTCTCTCTCTCTCCCACCCCACACCCTCTTTGGCAGTAGTTGTAGCCTACACTTTGAATTCGGCATGTTAGTTTGGCCTACAGTTATCAATTCACTTAAATTTCCTTGAGATCTGTATTCACAGTCTGAAACCGGCAGTCATGTCCACAACCCCCCCCTCCCAGCTCCACTAAAACAAAGGATTTCAAAGACTTTTTAATGGGCATGGGCCTAATTACCCTGAGGATAGTCTGGACTACTTCAGTCATAGCTAAATTGAGCTCATCTGATCTTTTATGGCCTGGGATCGCAGACAGTAAAAAGTTGTTGGTAATTTTCTCTGCTCAGTGTGTGTTATTCTCGGGGAGGAAATGAGCATGAAAGAACAGAGCTATTATTTGGCATACTGAGAGCCATACAGCTGATCACTGTTGGAGGTGGTACACCATAAAGTAAAGTCTGGATTCAAACCCTGACAGGATTGGATGTGATCATCAGCCAATCACCATGCTGTATGGATGAACCCGTAGGCCAGAGATGGTTCGCTCCATTCCGGGAGAGTCGGTGCATGTTTTTGTTTCCACTGTTTCTGATAGCTTAATTGCATAAGCAGCTGTACGCACTAATGTTGGGTCATTCCTATGTCGGTCCACTAAAATACAGGTGACCCTCGCGGGGTTAGGGGGCTCAGCCCCACTGCGATTTGGAAAAACTGTGTACAATTTTAGCACCGCCCCCCAGACAAGCAAAGACTAGAGTTCTGCGCTGTGTACTGCTCAAATGGTTTGTCAGTTTCAAGGGACAATTACATTTTAAAAGAGCATTATCCCCATAACGTAATAGTTTGTTGCCAAGCTGCGAAACAACTGAGCCGTGATGTAGAAAGCCATGATATGGGAGGGTCACCTGTATTTGCACGAGTTTTTCCTCAGAAATCTGCTGCTCTAGGTCATTACTTTATTAAAATTGTATGGTGAGGCAAAGCCAAATATCTCAGTTTGCAGGGCAACTGAATTTTATGTCACATATACTTAAGTCCTGGGAGATGGAGGTTCAAGTCCCGGCACTGACAGTCTTCTGTACTGTTAACCCCCCCCCCCACCCCATTTTTCTCTGGCCCTCTCAGCTTTCCTACCATGTCCAATAAAGGAAAAAAATACTGAATGAGGTTGCCACTACCCACTCACCTTTAAAAAAAAGTCAGGTAAATTATTGGGCTGATTAAGAAGAAGCAGGAGTTGGCATGAAATCCCAAAACGGATTAGGCCTGTTTGGGCTGGGGTCCATGCTGTGGCCCAACACAGACATGTTTGTCCATTTAGGAGGTCAGTGTTCTGCCATGCACTCTTTCCTGGTGAGAGGAAACTGGGGTTTCACTTCACCACAAAAGGGTGGAGCTGCTGTGTATCACCTTCAGTTTAACCAGCCAGCCACCATTAGCCTGATTAAGACAATGCCTCTGCTGTGTTAGGCTTACCTGTGAATTCAGAGGCCACATTTAAGTTTGAAAAAAAATGTGTTTGGGCTTTTGCCCGGATGCCTGCTTACATCCTCAACTCCATACAGAGTTTTTTGTTTTTGAATTGTAGTTAATTTTGCATCAGTGATACCCTGAAGTCCTCAGTGTAGGGGCTCAGTGTATGTTTTTTTGCCTGGTTCTGCATGAGACTCTTTCTCTCTCACACTCCCTCTCTCTGACATGAGCAAAGGAGAACTCAATGCCCACCGTTTTTAGCGAAGGAATAAGTAATGTGAGAGATGGCAGCAGCGAGGCCTTTAGCCCACGTCAGAGCAGCTTATCAGAGCTGTGGTAAAAAGTATCAAACCAATGAAGTGAATACATGCAAAGGAAATGGGCCAATGGCTTTCAGCATATATTTTTTGTTGTTGTTGTCTTCGGTTTTGCTGTAATGTAAGTGTGGTATTTGCATGTTTGTGGGTTCCTGCCAGTTGCTGGAGCGTATCTCACACGAAATCTAATGCTGTGCTGCTTAACTCTCATGCTAGACATACTGCTGAAGCTGAACTGATATTGCTTTAGCTCTGCTGCTACCAGGGTTTGGGTCCATTCCATTCCAAACTCTGCCTTTCCAGGAAATAAACTGAAATCCAGTTAAACGTATTGAGAAATGGCTGTAATATTTAGTGAGAATGTTTTTTTTTTTTTTTTTGTAGTTCTTGAATTTAATAAAATTTTAAGTCCTGGATTGTCCTGAATTTGGCTTGGGGATGACGTAAAATATAGCTACACTAATAATAATAATCAAACAGTGAGATCACTATTAACTACAAATACTATTGCTTCCATTCTGCTGTTACCTAAAACTGTAGCTTCAAATACTGCTGTTACTAAGTATTTCCACTGCCAGTGCTGCTACTACTGCTACTGTTACTGCCACTACAAATAATAATAATAATAATAATAATAGCAAATCCAATAGCAGTTGGATAGTATGACATGCTCTGAGAAGGTGAATCTCTCTCGTGTGCCTGCAGTATGGGGAGGACACTTTTAACAGAGCCAAGCTGCTGAACGTGGGATACACAGAGGCCCTGAAGGAGTATGACTACGACTGCTTCGTCTTCAGCGACGTCGACCTCATCCCCATGGACGACCGCAACACCTACAAGTGCTTCAGCCAGCCCAGGCACCTCTCTGTGTCAATGGACAAGTTCGGCTTCAGGTAACGCACCTGTGCACCTTTACCTGTGCGTCGTCTCTCTCTTTTTTTTCCCCTCTCTCCCTTTCTCCTTCAGTTTCTCTTCCCTACTCTCTTTTTCCTCTCTCTCTCTCTCTTTCCCACTTGCTCCTTTTTCCTTTCTCTCTCTTTCCCTCTGTCTTCCCTTTTCTCTTTCCATAAGCCTGTTGAGTTACCTGCAAATTCACATGCAGCACAAGTAGCTGGAAGTACAAACGTCTGCAGGCATCGATACTCATGCAAAAGTGCGCGTGTATGTGCGTACGTGCGCGTGTGTGTGGAGCGAGTGTGTACACAGCGCGCACGCGAGCCAGTGTGTTTGTGCGTGTGTGTACATTGTCTGAGCGGCAGGTGCTGTTTTTCCATCTGTTGGTGAGGTGGCCCTGTCCCCCCCAGGCTGTAGCGGTAAGCAGAGAGGTGTCGCATTACATTTAACGGTAACCAGCCTTGCAGAGCCAGTTGCATGTCCCATTTTTTTTCCAGTTGTTTTTGAAAAGGCAGATATAACCTCCACCCCCCCAGTCTCCCTCTCTGTGTCAGAAGGGAGGTTTACATAAACAGTGTGAAATGATTCTGCTTCCACAGTGCATTCAGAAACACCACCTCCCCACCCACCAGCAAGGTGAGCAGAGTCAGTCTCCATCTTACTGTGCAGACTGGAAACACACCTGTACAGCCTCCATTTTGGCTCAGTGAACCCTGAACTCTGAGTGTTTCCTCTGGGTTGAATACCCTAACATTACACTCTGCGGCACATTTCCTAATTAAAACACCACATTCTCAAACTCCCTCTTGCACCTAGTGAGGCTCTTAACTTTCTCTTGTCAGTTTATGAAATGACTGCTGTCACTATAAATTGTTGCCCTAATAAATTGGCGTCCTCTCTGCCTGTCGCCCAGACGTTTTCGTTGGCGGTTTTGCAGGTCGCCATGGTTATGCGCGTCCGCCGAGCGACCGAATGTAAATGCAGGAATCCTAAAAGCATTTGTTTTTTTTTTCTTTCCATCTTTCTTTCTTTCTTTCTTTGGAATCCCTGTTTCTGTTTGACCAGCTGGACTGGAGACTGGCATAACAAATCTAGTTCTTGTGTGACTTGGGGCCTTTTGTTGCGTATGATAATGGGGACGTGACAGCCTTGGACAGTTAAGGTTTCAGTGGGGGGGTGGGGGGGGGGGGTTACATGTCGGGGTGCGGGAGCGGCTAGAAGAAGAAGACGAATCCCAGCCTTCATCTCTGAATTATTCAGGAGGTCAGGAGACAATACACCTGGCTGGTTTTCCGTCAACACACCCGAGCCTAAAGGAGCCTTAAGCTCGCAGTCACAGTAACGTCCAGTCCAGCGCGTCTGCTAGCTGGTTTGAGACCCACCTTCACCGTTTTCGGCTAGTTTACTCTTTCTTTGTCTCCGTGTCGAATTCTGTTGTGTCACGCAGTAGTTGGCAAATACAAAAACATTGGTGTGACACAAGAATATGGACCCTGTCACAGGTAGGTATGTCTAGTCACACACGAGTTAAATAAACAAACTGTGAACAGAATGGAGTCCATATTAAATTTCACCAAGCAAACAGGCACAGTAAGGACAGGTTCCAGAAACGTATTCAGATCAGCTCGTGGCTCAAACTCTCACACACGTCGTTCCGGCTTCCTCTTTTCTTCTTTTTCTTCCTCCTTTTTTGCGTTCTCATGTGCCACAGACGGACTGCTGGCCAACGGTACAATTCCGTTGGTTTGCTGTGGATTTATAATCGTGTTTTATAATAGTGTAACTCATGTGACTCCATGTCTGTCTGTCGCCACACCATTGGGTGTGGCACATGACTTGAGTTGCCATGGCAAAGCATTAAGCTGAGTAAATGGGTTGTGGCTAAAGTGCTTGGTGACTGGGACCCAGAAGGTTGGTGGATCAAGCCCCAGTCTGGCCAGCAATAAAAGAGCACTGCAGCTGTTTGGCCCCTGAGGAAGGACCTCAACCCCACTCAGCTTCAGCTTATTGTAATTAACTGTAAGTTTCTTTGGAAAAAAGCATCAGCTAAATAACTGTAAAGTGCTCATGTGAATGTTCTTGTTCCTCTTTGAAATCATCACACCAGTGTTTTCAGCCATGGTCCCCTCAAAATAACCCACGCGGGTGGGTTAATAACTCTGTGAGAAAACCGAGCACTGAGGTCATTCTCTGTTCTCAGCTTAATATAAAATATCTCAAACGATAATACCCTGTTTCTAAAAAAGAGGAGTGAAAAACAAAGAAGAACCCAAATAAATTTGAGACAGTCTCAGTGTGGTATTCATAAGAATCTTTCACGAAGATTCTTTTTTGGATGAGCCCTGTGAATTTCTGGACAACGATCCCAATGCAAGTTATGACCTTTTGCCTCGTTCACTGTCCCAAGTTCCCTGCCTCGTCCTCTTCTTTTGCATTGTGGGAGTTGTAAAGACAGGGATAAAACCATGAAAGGTTGCACAGCAGAAACATCGCAGTATAAAAATGTTCTTGTACACATACTCCCAAATTGCGAAATGTTACAGAACGTTTCTGGTCAGGGACCATGTGCGGAGAAGAGCCAAATGTTCCTTGTCAACAAGTGAAAGCAAAGCTTTGAGATGAATGGATCAAGCTCACAAGACGTTAATGAAAGTCGTGTGTGACCTTTGACTCTCTTACATCACACTTGATATGAACAACTCTTGTACTAGAAACTGCTGGTTTCATCCTCGGTTTATCCAGGGTTTATCATGTCCCCAATGGGGTGTTTGTGACACTATTGACACTCTTGATGTTGGCAGACATGTACCTTACACATTTACGTACCAGATTTATCAAAGCCTTTTGCACATGTGCAGTTTCAGAGACGTGATTTGTGATTGGACCAAATGAACTACCTCAACCAATCGTAAGCACTCTTAGTCGCTTTGCAACAGTTAACAGTTTTGCACACAGTAAATGCATTAATAAATCAGACACTTGGTCTCTCTGCTTCTTGTCTGCACCATCAGGTGTGAACACACTCTACGTGGAAATCCAGCTCATCGTCATTGGTACCGTGAACAGTGCATACTTTGGCATCGTTGTATGGTAATGTCACGTGTTCTGTGTGTGAAATACTTCTGAAACGCTTCAGTGTCACGCTAAAGTTGCAAGCCCGGACTTGCGCTTCTCCGCTCTAAGCCCTGTGAAAGCAGCCACACACCAGCCTACTTTTCGGGACCAAAGCAATAACAATAACGTCAAGTCAGAGAAGCTAGGGTCTAAGGGTTCGGGGAAGGGAGGGTGGGTTACTATCAGCATAAGCTGCAGCGTCTGTCTCACTTCCTCACCAGGCTTCTTTATCGTGGAGAACATAGACAGCACACCCATTCTTTGTGCGACCTCTCCCCCCCCCCCCACTGTTACCCTTCTGTCATTGGCTGATTTTGTCCTACCACTGTTTCCTGGCCAGAGCGAGGAAAAAATGTGCAATGGTTGTGTGTTACAGGCCTGCATAGTGACTGTGTTACAGGGCTGTGCTCTACAGCCCTGTGTAATGACTGTGTTACCAGGCTGTGTTCTATAGCCCTGTGTTACAGGCCTGTGTTCTGTAGTCCTGTGTTGCAGGGTTGTGTTCTACAGCCCTCTGTAATGGCTCTGTGTTATAAGCCTGTGCTCTGCCTGGACTGAACCCAGACCAGCTGCTGGTGATTTTGGGCAGAGCTCCTGGGAAAGCCAGATTATTCCCTCCTTCCCTCCCTCCCTCCCTCCCTCTATCATAACACTAATTATCTCTAATGTTGCTGACCCTCCCATTCTCCCAAACTTCTGGCTGTCAGAATGAGAGCAGACTGTAATCTGGCAGGGGAAGACTCCCGCTCAGCTCCAGGTCTCTCTCTCTCTCTCTCTGGGGACACGGGTTTGACCAGTCTCACATCTACAGAGCAGTAACATAATTCATGCTCTTTTGTTCAAGTTAATCCACTACAAATGTCAATTGGTTTAGGCTTAACAGAAAACCGTATCAGGAAGACGGACAAACCGGGGGTGGATTCAGTCACAATGACAGGCTTATACTAACTACATACCATCATCTGACAACATAAAGCAAAGACTAGAAGTGTCACGCAAGGTGAACATCCTTGTTCCGTGTGCTGTTTACACACGGGAAGGTGCGAAACCTAAGCTTCAGTGAATGTTAAACATTAAAACAAATTGAAAAAGGAACTTAAAGACTGTGCTACATCTCAGTGCACTCTCAGTTCATTGTAATATATTTTGTATTTTCCTGCAAATTCATGGCCTACACACTCATTTTACATCTCAGGCATTTGGCAGATACCCTTATCCAGAGTGACTTAAATCACCAAATTCAGGTTTAGTATCATTCCCAAGGGTGCAATGGCATTGCCTTCCCTAGGATCTGAACCCATTTTCCAGCCTGCTGTACCACACTCTAACCCTCGTTCATCGAACCTGCCGCTCAGTGCGGATGCGGCTGTCAACATTTATGGTAGGCGCGAACGCTCATTTCAGAAATTCTGCTTGCGTGTCTGTTATTTCCTGTGCACCGTTTAACCAGAAACTGCGACACAAAAACTGTTGTCTTCCGGGTTTTTAGGATTTCCTGTTATTTTAGCCCTCCAGAGCACAGCTGAATCTTGCTGCTGAGGGAACTGAATTGAAAAGAAAAGATCATGAAAAGCTGGTTAGATGGGCCGTGCGTGCGTCTGTGCATGCGTGCGTGCGTGCGTGCGTGCGTGCGTGCGTGCGTGGGTGTGCATGTTCACGTGCCTACATGTGTGCAGGTGCCTGTGTGTGTGTATGTGTGTGAGAGAGAGAGATGTGTGTTCAGATTGGCAGAATTGTCTGAAACACTGCTTTTAAACTGCGTTGTTTTTTGTTTTCAGAGTAGTTCTGAGGTTGTAAGCCAGGAGCTGTTTATTTATTTATTTTTTTTGTAATGCTGCAATATTCGGGAATCGATAATTCCACTGAGGAAAGTGGAACCAACCCAACTGGCTGGTGGTCTTTGTTTGGCCTCAGAGTTTCCACACACTGCTTCTCACACATGTCTCTGCTCTGGCATAATACCATACAGTTGCTCATATCAGAGAGGGATGTTCAGAACACCAAGAAAAATACAGGAATCAGGGCAAAGTGTCTCTGCTGTCCTGCATTCTCTGCACGCATGCCAGCCTCTGCTCGTAAATGTTAAATTGGCCCAGTTATTCCTCTAATGTAACTGATAAAGCTTTGAGTTCAAGAGAAATCACGCCATACAATCATGTAGCTTTAATCTGGTTTTGGATATTCTTTCGTCAGCTACATCATGAAGATGGGGTTTTACTCCATTGCACCACCCGGAGGCCCTGCTTGGTGTTTTATTATTTTATTTATTTTTTATGGAGTCTAATGCATTGTGGTCCTAACCGAGAGGTGATCTGTGTATTTTAGGCTTCCATACCTGCAGTACTTCGGAGGGGTTTCTTCACTGTCCAAGCAGCAGTACCTGAAAATCAACGGCTTCCCCAACAACTATTGGGGCTGGGGCGGGGAGGATGACGACATTTACAACAGGTAAGAGAGTTCATTCAAACACCATACCTCGAACATGTTCAAAAAAAAAATTTTTTTTTGTTTTTATAGCACCAACGATAAATCGAACGGTCAGATGTGTTTTGTCTGTATTATAAACACGGTTTTTCTGAAACTGAGTATTCAAATGCAACTGGTTTCATACACTGCTGGAATCCATAATCAGATGGACAGAACAGTCACCAGCACATGCTTATTACTTGAATGAAACTTTTTCCATGTGAAAGTAGATGGGCAGACCGTGTTGGAGCATACTGTGGACAGGGCACTGAGAAGAGCAGAGAGGCATTAATGCTGAGGTAGAGCGCAAAAACAAAGTGAAATGCAAATTATGCTAAATGCAGATCACGCCCGTACAGGAAGCAAATTTTGGGCAAATAATCCTCCAAAACGCCCGAGCAGGTTTAGTAGGTAGTTCACATTAAAGTCTACTGATGTTTGGTAAAAGACGCATCAGCTAATACCTGAAGCGCAGGCTTCTGAGTTACCATGGGACCAAAGCAGAAAGCAGAAACCTACCTGCATCACCTGTTCACTCCATCAAAGACAGGACCCCCCCAGACCCAAACTAAGAGCCCTGAGACACTACTTCAGAAAACTTTTTTTTTTTTTTGGGACAAAGAGCGTTGAGGTTGATTGCATCGTCAGCCTCTCCATCCCCACACACACACGCACGCACACGCGCACTCAGGCTGGCCTCTCTCAGTGTTGTGTTTGCCGCTTTGCTCTCCGACACTCTCTTGTTATGAGAAGCGGTCTTGAGGTGTTGAGTGGATATTGGCCTGTGCTCTGATGGGGCGGCGGCGCCCCGCGGTGCGACCCTGGCCCGGGGCTGGAAGGAACGGGATGCCCTGAGTTTCCTGCCCCCTTATTTACGCAGCAAAGCATCTTTAAACAAATCCCTTCCCAGGGTCCCCCAGGGCCCCATGTGTGTCTGTGAGAGAGCTTCCGTATCAGCACCACAGCTCGCACTGTCACCTCTATGCACGTCTGTGAGAGAGCTCCCGTGTCAGCACCTTGGCTCGCACCGTCACCTCTGTGTGCGTTTTCCCCTGCGGTGGGGAAGCCATTGTTCGCCCCTCTCCACCTGGTACCTTCTGTGTTAAAGCTGCTTCATTTTTAATGGGGCAGTCAAAGATGTGTGGAGACATTCTGCGTGACAGCCAACAGCCGATGATGTGGATCTGTAACTAGCGTTTGTGTGTGTGTGTGTGTGTGTGTGCGTGCATGCATGCATGCATGCGCGTGTGTGTGTGCGTGCCTGCCTGCGTGTAAGAGTGTGTGTATGTGTAAACACATCTGTGACTCATTCATATCTGACACCTATCCCAATAGAATGGCTCGAAGTCGGCATAAGTTTAGGCTGAGCCTGTTGTGGCCTTGCTGTTGTGTACCTCTGGCCATAGCCTTAACAAACACATCCAGCTGCTGCGTGAACATGTGCCTACACATGTTCACATGCCTGCAGGTCCCATGACTGCTTTATGAGCCAAGCTTTCCCTGCAGCGATGGAACAGACCTGTGGAATACAACAGGGCTTGAGTAATATGGGGGGAAAAAACACAGGAATAACAAAAGGGATCCAGTAAACGCACAAATGTAAACATCAGGGCTAAAATTATCTATTGTGTAATCAGTAAGAAATACAGCTTGAAGCCGAGTGTGCAGTGCTCATTGACGTAATGACCTGACTTTATCACGGAAACCAAGCTCCCACTGTCCTTAAACAGCCTTTAAAATCCTGGTAAATGTGTCCCGGCAACTCATAGCAGGTGGTTTAAGTGTTCCACTGTACTTAAGAGGAATAACCCAAATAAAAAAATAAATCGTTTTCAGCAAGTGACAAACACCCACAGTTTAGTGTCTTTCAGTCTCAAGTCTTGCAGTAGGAAAATGCTGATAGTGATAATGAATCAGATATCACATTCTGTAGACAAAATATTTTCATACCGTATCCACCAAGTCATAACCAGGGTGACTGCACAAACTAGGCAGTTCAAGCAGGGATGTGATTACAGCGTATCCAGCACGTTCCCAAACACCTTGTGAACACGTCTGGAAACATTTTATCATGGATAAAAATAGATTTTGTGTGTGAACGAGGAACCTCGGCCAAATCTTGGCCCACCTGATCACTATCGGCTTCGTTATTGGAAAAGTTGGTGTTCCTTTGTTAAGTTATCTCAGAGGCTTAATCGAACGTGGAAGTGCATTCCACAGCGTAAGAAAACAAGGAAGGAAACTTTTCCCAAAAAAGGCCACCTACACAAAGACATGCATACACACAACATACTTTTTGACTCGATTGACAATTTTAAAATGTAATCTATTCACATGGGCATAATGTTCAGTTTCTCAGTTTTATAAAAGTGTATTTTTATGCATTTCTGTTTCATCATATAGAAATTGCTGCACTTTTTAGTAATCAAGCTCCCCTCCATGTCTTCTCCCGCCTTGCAGACTGAGCTTCAGGGGAATGACCATCTCTCGGCCGAGCGGTGCCATCGGAAAGTGCAAGATGATCCGCCACAAGAGGGACGACAAGAACCCTGAAAACCCACAAAGGTACATTAGTCATTTAGCTGACGCTTTTATCCAAAGCGACTTACAGCTGAGGGCCATTCACCCGGGAGCGGTCTGGGGCTAAGGGCCCTGCTCAATGGCCTGACAGCAATGGTGTTCTTACGGTAACTAGACTGGGGCTTGAGCCACCAACCTCAGAGGTCCCAGACAGGGACCTTAGCCGCTAGACTACAGGCTGCCCCCGTGTACCGCCATCTTCAGTCCAGCCGGCAGACCGGTCTGGCCTCCTGGGGGGGGTGGAGGGGATACAGGTGATGACCAACTAGAAATGAGATAATATTGTCATGAAATAAGGGTGATGGCTCAGTGTTTAAAACGAAGGCCTTTCCAGCAAGAAGTTGCCACCACGATGTGGCCCTGCAGAGTTTGCATGTTGGGTTTGGGTTGCCGAGGTTTGGTGTTCAAATCCTGGCCTCGCCATTACCACAGCCCGGCCTCACCGGGGATGGTAGGGCTGCAGGTCGGGTAACAGTATGTTAGTTCATTGCTCTGTAGCAACCCCTCCTGGTCGGCCGGGCACTTGCAGGTACACAAACCGAACATACGCTCGACTGCCTGGTTGTCTGACGGCATAAGTAGTGTGTGATTGGTGGTACACCTGTGAAAAGAAGCGAGGGCCGTGTGAGTCCTGTGAGTCGAGGAATCACGTTCCACGGCTTCGTTAGGGTGGAAAAAAAAAAGGGAGAAGTCCAAAAAGAAAAGTGTATTCATTGGCTCTTTTTTGTCCCTCTTTCAGGTTTAATCGAATCAAACACACCAGAGAGACGATGGACAAGGATGGCATCAACTCCCTGAAGTACAGCGTGGTGAATGTGGAAAAGGACCAGCTGTTCACAAAAATAACTGTGGACATAGGGAAGCCAGGACGGAGGTAGCCTCAGCGATGATGGAAGCAGCTTTGCTTGGGGTGTTTTTTTTTTTTTTTGAAAACCAATAATGCAAAAACCAAAATGTGCCTTGACATACATAACTCACAAATGTGCTTTAGACAAATTTCAGATTCCCGGAAATTCCCGGGATCCGATTGCCTTTTTCTCATCAACGTTTGCACAGCCGACTGAGAAATGTATGCTTTTTTTTATATATATATATTTTTTAGAGATTTTAAATATGTATTTCTGTGAAAATGAGAAGACTCGTGAGTATATTATTTCACTGTAGGCAAAGAAGGAAGTATTTTTTTGAACTGGACACTGTTTTTGGACAAAGCAATCAAGATGACTCTTTGCAATGTGAATGAGAAGTCCTAGCCCTTATTGCTGTTGCT
The DNA here is from genome assembly GCA_019788955.1 of Albula glossodonta. Lineage (NCBI taxonomy): Eukaryota > Metazoa > Chordata > Actinopteri > Albuliformes > Albulidae > Albula > Albula glossodonta. The sequence continues at coordinate 319,347 of JAFBMS010000191.1, forward strand.
GGAAAATGATGCTTCTAACCTCTTGGTCAGTGGATCTGTCTTAAAACCAACACTGTGAAAGGACAGTTGGTTCTCATCTCTTGTGGTCAGTCACTCGTGGAAGTTCAGTGATGTGACTCTAGGGTTTGTATTAGACGAGCTTCTCTCAGTAAACGTAGTTAAAACCAAGTCACTGCATTTTATACTGAGGAAATGCAGGTGTGGTTAATATTTAATTTAATACCTGATGGAGGAAAGTCTGGTCAAAGTGACTATTTCCAGCAGAGAGGACGATGGCCAGGCCAAAAGTATATACATGTGCTTCAAAAGCGCACTGCTGGACCGGCCTGAGCTGCACAAAAAAAAAAAAAAAAAAAACGAGACCCTGCCTCCATTTTATTTTGCTTGTTGACCAACCAAAATAACTCTGTTTCTCAATCTTTTAAAAAACAGATTTTTACAATCTTTTACACAGTTTTATGCTGGCTTGCTTTTTTTTGTTTTGTTTTTTTTTTAAACAGGTGTATCCTATCCGCCTGTGTTGTTGTACAGATTTGATTCCTTTCCAGGATTCCCACCCATTCCAACCCAAAGACCCCACACAGCCTTCTCTTGTCTCAGGCATATCTGTCCCAAAGACACCCCCACCCCCCCACTCCACCCCACCCCACTCCCCAAAATCACTGCTTTCCTCTAGGAGGGATGGAGCTCACCATCTATCGAAGTGCAAGGGACTGTCATGCTACATTGGAGCCAGAAGTGGGATAGTAGATTGTCATTAGTTTGACTGGTTTGTGTATTTACCTGTGAACAAACAAGCTCTTATTTTGGTTCTGAAAAAACACAGAAGGGCATGTACAAGCCCTTATGCATTTGTGTAAACAAGCTCAGCTATTTGATTGGATGGTAAGGGATCTGTGTGGGCAAGATGAGGTTTTGTCAAATGTCGGCGATCCAACTACTTTTTGCTCAGGTGGATACAAGCTGATGCATGCTGGGATATCTGATAACAGCCATGAGAGAGAAGTGGTGAATGAGTGATGAATTAAACTTGAGTTTGTTATGAATTTGTGTAAAATATGAGACTTAAAATCCCCAGAATTTCCAAGAAATCCCACAAGTGTTTAGTTTCATTAAACATAGTATTGAGTTTGTAAGTCTGTCCTGAAATTTGGTCCACAAGCGTATGGAAAAGAAAACCATCAAACTTGAATTTGGTTTATAGAAATATAACTTAATATTAAATGCTGTGTTTGTATTTTTGTAAAGGAAAAAAAACCTTTTTTCTTTTTTTCTATTGATGTTTTTTAACAGGTGATTGTGTATAATTATGCCACTTCCTCTTCTCTGGGATGTGCCTGCTGTGGGTTTCTTATGGAAAATCTCAATAATTCACATGCAGACTTCCCAGACGCTTGTTAAGTCTGTCGCAAGCTCTGGGTAACGTCCCTACACTGCGACAGTGACTCTCTGTGATAGAAAAGAAGCATTCAGCAACCACTCAGGGTCTGCTGACCCCCACCACACCCCCCCCCACACACACACACACATACACAGACACACACACACCATCATCCTATCAGGGACCCTTCTTTGTGCCTAAGCCACCTATTTTGCTCTCCAACGTGCATCAGACTTAAGAATAAACACATTGAGATCTTTAAAAATGTGACTTGCATTAACTGAAGAGCTTTCGTTCAGTGTATGGACAGGTCAAGAACAGGTAGAACAAGCACTGTTTGGAGGCTAATGAATGGTTATCACCAGTTGTAATGGCGATCCTGGGAGTTAGTAGCAGCACTAGTAGTATGGTAGTACTAAAAACAGTCGTGATAACTGTTGCCTTGTCAGATATTACAATGATGAACATATTTATGTGGAACTGCTGCTAGGTCGCAACCAAAAATATACCAGATACCCCGTGTTCATTTGCTAACCGTTGATGGTTAAAATGAGCTTTCATGAACCCCTGTCAGGGTGAATCTACACCCAGCCAAGCTGTCAATCATTTACTGTTTTGAACCAGTCAGAGGTGTTTTTCTCTCCACGGCCAATGCAGTCATTGGTCCAAATAACTGAGTGACTGGTGTCACGTGGTAGCTCCTCCCTTTTTTGGTTTGATGAAACCTCAAACCACCCCCTCCCCCCATCTCTACCCTTATATGTGGCAGTCAATAAACATTCAAATTGTAAGCATCCCTTTCTTGAAACTATGTTGTCTTATGTAGTAACTGTGTCTATAGTATTATGGCATTCTGTTAAATCGTCAAATCATGATTCATTTCTTTCTCCTGTTTTTAGCTGAAAGCATAATTTTTTTCCTTTGGTTTTTACAAGGTTTTTTGGGGGGGTAAGAAGAAACTGAAAATATTTGTTGGAATCATTAAAAGATTTGGTCTGTGATTTTATGCATTCATTAATTTTTTTATACACGTACACACACAGTCAAAGTCCATCAGTTGGTGTTGCTGGGAAATGTAGTTTTGAACTGATGTGTAGGAGTCTTCAGTGGTGTCTATGGTTTGATCCACTTTGCACAAGGCATAGATGTTGTAAAAGAACTATTGTTTTATGCCCTTCAAAAATACACTTTTTGTTGTTTTTCTAGCAAATGCCGCAGTTATGCTAAGACTGCTCCAACTGCCAGAGGGGATGAAGTCCTTCAAAAAACTGACAATTTAGTGTGTCAGAGGCTTGAGACCTGAGGAGGTTTGATTGAGGATGTTTTTGTTTTGCTGCAGCACTCATTAGCCAAAGAAACCAGGAAGTCACTGTTGAGTGACAATATGGGGTAAACCCTTTTCTCCCCCCCCCCCACATCCCCAATCCTTCTCTGAGTTTGGTCTGATTGGTGAGGGGAATGCGTTTATCATATCCTGAAAAGTGGGTGGGGCTATCAGTCCAAACTGCACAGCTTTCCCCAGCCCTGCAGTGGAGAGGTGCAGCTGAGACAGCAGCACCTTCCACTGACCTACCAGCGAATGTTACCACCTGCAGCAAGACTGTAGACCTTGGGTCCCCCACCCTAGTCCTGGAGACCGCACGTCACATGTTGCGGTTTGTATTTGCCTTACAATTGCAAGCAGTTGAGACTCCAGTAACCCTTGTGAGGTGCAGAACTTGGAATAATTAAGGCAGCTCTGTGAGTGGTTATATTCTGAGAACTAAAAAACTATCACGCTTTGTGGCCCTCCAAGACCGGGACTGAGGAAAACGGGGAACCTGGGTGTCAAATTAAAGATCACAGGAGTGCGACGGAGATAACTACTTTTATCCTACTTTTATCATCTATTTTAAAAGAACAGGTGGGTCAGCTCTCAGGACCATTTTTGTGGGAATTTGATAAGGACAATTTGAATAACACACCGAAGCGAAACAAAAAAAAAGTTCCAGCTGAGTGTTTTGTTGAAGTTCGTTTCTCTGCTGCTGTGGTTTACACATTAACGACAGTCCTCCAGGCCTGAAATATTCTGTCCCCCTCAAGGCCTCTCGCCAACAATGTTTGCACAGAAAATATTGCACTTCCCTGATTCCTAGTGAAAACACAGGGCCATTGGCCATGAGGAAAGAGCAGCTGGCTAATAGCTGGTGATGCATATTCTCTAGTTATTAGAATAATTCACTACCGAATCTCCCTATTTAAAAGTGTTTTCCGTAACACTGGGAGTTACATAGAGCATGGCTGCAGGATTACAACGAAAACGTGAATTTGCTTCTATTCTGATTTTGTTCACAGGAGAAGCAAATTCATGGTGGTAGATCTACTTTCTGAAGCCGGGGCTTTCCACCTCTTCCGTCTCGCATACACACTTCTTCATTTCATTCAGATGAAATTTTAAACCGAAATCCTGACTCACAGAGGTGAGCCGCGATCCTGTGGCCCCTTTTTAATTGAGTAGGTGCGCTAATCCTGGTGTGTCCTTATCAAGTCCCCACAAAAACAGGTTCTGTACATCATCTGGGTTCATCCTGTTCATTATCCTACATCTGATTGGCTGAACAGTCCGTTGCCAATGGCTACCCACACTAATTGCCCCACCCATCACTGAAGAAGAGAAGTGAGAGTTTGAGTCATCCTACCTGTATACAGAAAGGTGTTGTTGTTTTTTAATGACACTGGTGAAAATACTTTTGCCACACTGCATTTTGACAGTCGGCGCCCTGTTTTACTTGGCAAGATGGTCAAAATAGGATGTAATTTAAGTACCTTGAGTAATTAAGAGTTTTGTCCTGTATCTTTTTCTCTCTCGCTCCATACAGAAGGCTACACCAAAAAAAACTTGTGCTCGTGCTCGCATGTTCCCATTTCCTCAGACTTCACACGGATTAAAGGATCATTGTTATCTCCAAATGCACACTGCTTCCTGCTTTTTGAATTCAGTGTGAACCAGAAGGTGTCTCAACCACAGCCACAGGGCATGTTGGGAAATCCTACCCATAATGCCTTGTGGCAGAGGTTGTATTCCTACTGTGGTTTAGCCTTGGCTGGGTGCCACACGGACTCAGTGCTGGTTTTATCTCTGAATAAAAGCTCTAAAAGCTTTCAAAAGGTGGACCTCTGACGTGTTTCAGCACACACTCCACATCCTGGATCTTCGAGTACGGTATTGCACAATACTCCAAGTCTGAAAGTTGACATTTCATTCAAATGATGAGGTATGTAAACATATTGCACATATTGTGACACAGCTATCCTGTTCTTAAATCTCTAAGCAAATGAGGTGGCGGCACTTTCACTCTTAGGTTTGTTGACCTTGAACTGCCCAGTCACCAGCCACTCTCAGTTTTATTAGTGTGTCTTCAAGTGAAATCAGGAGATGTTTGGCTGGTGTGGACCCTTAGAGGAGTCTAAAGGTGATGAACGCAGGTGTATCTGTACTTCCTGTTGGGACATTTGCCCCAGACCTGTGAATGAGAATGAGATCAGATGAATGTGCGGCTTTGTGCGTTGTTGGATAAAAATCAAAATCGAGAAATAAGATAATCATAATTACGACGATACTGATCATTTTGTTAACCCTTTGGTTCACCATGAGAGAAAGCAAATCAGCTCCCACAAGGATGTCTCTGATTGGCTAGCCTTGTGACACTACCAATACGACTACTACTGCTCCTGCTATGGCTACTATTGCTAATACTGCTAATGCTTTGACAAAATTACTACTGCTTATACTACTCTTACTTTCACTCTATTATAGCAACCACTGCTGCTGCCAAAATTATTAGTATTTCCACACTACCACCAACATTACTACTGTTACAAAAACTTCTGCTAATGGCGCTTATGCTTTTTACTTTCACATTATTATTACTAGTACTACTACTAATAATTAATTAATCAGTGATGATACTCTGTGTGACTGCCCAGTCATGTAGCTGCATAGTTCAGAGGCATATTTAATATTTATGAAATGTTAGCGATGCTAGGAATCCAGTGTAACAGCATGCTGTAGGCCGGGGCTCAGGATGGGACCAAGCGTCTCTCGGCTGGCGGTGAGCGCCCGGCGGAGGGGCTTTGAGTCTGTCTCCTCAGCTGCCCTGAGCCAGCTCCATGGCTGCTTAATGAGTTCCAGCTTCCTTCAGTACATCGCTGCAGCGGGGGGGGGGGGGGGGGGGTTTGAATCGTGGTGAGGATGTCCTCGTTGAGCGGTTATTTATTGTGAAATCGAAGTAGGGGGCCTGTGGTTTATGCGAGAGACATCTGTTTGTGGGTTTGGAGAAGTGGAAGATTTAGGCAGAGGAGGGGAGTGAAGAGGGGGAAAAGAGAGAAGTCAGGAGGGTAAGTCTGACGGTATGACAGTTCCGTTAGCACCACTGGAGATGATGAGCTACAACAGCTGAAGCCTCACTCTTCAGGCTCTTAACTATGACATCAGAAAAGAATATTATGATGTCACAAAGCAGTGTCAGTCTTGGAAGTGGCTGTGGGTGGTGCCTCCCTTTCACCTTGATCCAATAGGGAGTTACACTGTTTGTGAGGTTGTTGAGGGCCACTTAGAATGAAGCAATTAACAACTGAAGGTCATAGGGTGACACTAAAACACATCTGCTGAGATTCAAAGGAACAGCCAGTGAAAGTCTTGTCTACGTATAACCTTGTGTTTAGGCGCTATACTTGCTGAGCAGGATCTTGGGGAACAATTGCTTTAAAGCCAAGGATGCTGCCGCTTGTCTGAAAGTGCCACACTGACCCCTCGGTCCTCGCTTATGCATGACCACTCTGGTTCTGAAGGCCCTAAAAAGTGGTGCTGTTTCTGTGTGAATGCTCAAACTGAAGTGCCAGCAGCTGGTGGAGTGTCCTGGAGCTGGATTCAAATGAGCCCTTAGCTCCCAGCCACAAGATGCAAAGCTGCATGTGGGGCACGGGCATCTCTCTGCACATCACCCAGAGATCCTGAGACTCTCTGTGTCTAAAGCGCAAGCAGCAACGGCAGCAGTGGAATTAATTTCTTACTCAAAAACCGTTCGCAGTCGAAGCCAGTTGCCGTCAGCATATGGGCTGTTTTCTTTGGCAGTCGCACTTTCAGACAGCGACGATGCCCTTGCTCTCTTCGGGATGATAAACGCAGGCTGAGCAAGCACAGAGGCTGCAAGACGGCGAGGAATGCCGTAGCACCGGATTTCAGACGGGATCTCCACCAGCTGCAAAGCAGATGGATTTGCCAGGTCCTAAAGCCAGCAGTGTTACTCTGCTGTGCTCTCAAGCCAGGTGCATGATGGGATTTTTTTTAAAGAAGTATCAAGCACTACCAAGAGCAGTACAGTATTTTGGTTTCCTTAACAACGTACAGCCCTAAAAACAAGAACCGCAACCCTCTACGCTGTCAGCTGGCAAATAATCTGCCTCAGAGGAGAGCGAGGAAATTTTCCTTGGGATCTCACGCCAAACTTCTGCTTCCAATAAGCTCATCCCATTTCACAGATCCCACATTTACCCAAATTTATGCAAACTGGACTTCTTGATTAGCGTCATGAATGACAGCTGAAGGTAGTTTTTCAGCTCCTGTATGAAATCGATTACGGTGGTGTAAAACATATGAATCACATGCACACATTGGTGAGTGCAGCTAATCGGCTAACTGAGCCAGGGGTAAATGTGTCTCAATCTAAACCACAGTACACACCTGTCCTCCTGGATGGGAGTGGTTCACCTCTGGTTTATTTCATCTGATACTTTGTAGCATATCTGAGTTAAGTAAGGCGGTGAGTAAGATTCCACAAATGTTTTAGGTTATTCTTTCTCAGAACTGTGCTGTGAAGTGTTTGTGCAATGGTAGCTCAGTGGGATTGTGTAACTGTTTGCACCAGCGGGTCAGTTGCAGGACACCCTGCTCCACTGTACCGGAGCAGACTAGAGGCCCCCAAAATCATGCTCCGTGAGTGGATTTTTGTTAGTCAATCTCTTGATCAGACTTCATTTTTTTTCAGATCTACCATAATGTTATCCTTTCAACTTAATTGAACGCAACATAAATTTGGTTTGTTGCCTTTGGTTATGTCACTGAACTGTTAAATTCTCACAAAATGGTTTAGTTTCAATAACCAGATTTATTCCATCCACTAAGTTAACAGGACCCTGTTGATTTTGCCTGTCAGTCAGTCAGCCGTTAACTGAAACCCTTAAAAATGGATCCTCTATAACCCTACATGGAATATAACACAATATAACACATGGCATATAGCAGATGGAAAACCATCCTTCAATAGATTTTGAAAATATCCAATTAAGAACAATTACCCTTAAAATTCAAAGATTTTTTGGGGGGGTTAAGAGGGGAGACCAATCTCATACAGTGGGCCCCCACTGCAGCATGGCCTGTAATATCTGCCAGAGAGTGCAGCACTTTTCCAGTATTACAGGCCTGTTTCTGCCCCCCGCCCCCCCACTGCAATCAACATACAGTGAGTCTTTCCTGAAGTAGCGCTAAATGTTTTCCAGCATGTCGTCGCTGTCAAATAAATATATAAAAATAAGGTCAGTCAGTTCTCCTTTCGCTGGAACTTCGTTTTCCCATGTCTCAAAGACAAATGGCAGCTACATCCCCCTGCCAGGAGGCGCTACTTCCTTCCTGCTTCTGGAGCACATAGCTTGTGACCTGGGTGCGTAACCGCTGCAGAACAAGATAGCACTCCTCATGTGCGTGTGCATGTGTACTTGCATGTGTGTGTGCGCGTGTGTGTCTAGTGTGTTTTAAGACAAAGATTATGCAGAGCAGACAGTTGTCCTGTGGTTTTTGTCTCAGCTTTAGCCGAGTGGTGTTAGGTTGGGGCGGGGTGTCTTTGAGAAGATGAGTGCCTCTTCGTCTCTCCTCCCAGCCCCTCCAGACACACCTGTCCTGGCACAGGTATCGCAGGGAGAAACCTCCCAGGCGGGGGGGCGGCACACACACATTTTTTCGCAGGTGTTGGACAGGAATCATGAGCACAAAGCAGTACAAGAAGGGTCAGCAGTACTTGCTAATGGTCCAAAGCCACAGAATCTCTTGCCAATGCTTGACCACATTGACTCCTGTGAAAGTGAATTGAGTGTCTCAGCTGACCTACCTACATCATTTTTTAAAAAAATTGTACTGTTACAGTTATATATATATGAAATATATATATGTTAAAGTTACTTTGACCTGCACTCCTGTGTTCAGGTATTTTGACAAAGATGGCTGTCCTTCATCCAAAGACTGAACTTTGCAGCCCGGCCCCCTGGCTGTGGTTGCTATGGCAACATCCCTGGCCAGCTGAGCCACTTGAGAGCCCAGCCCAGATTAACGTGAAGCACGTTCTCTTGTGCTGCAACTATGTCATGCTCGTCGTGTGCGTGCAAACATGACCGCTTTATTTGAAATTCAAACAATCATTGGACCAAATAAAATGTTTCTCCCCTAGCCAAAGTTCAAAGCAGACAAAAAAAAAAAAACAGAAGTGGAGAGGATGGTGTGACTGGAACAGTCTGCACTGGTTTCAGTTCTCATCAGACACACCCAAGAGGAGACGGTGAGTCTATCATCTGACGAGCCTGTTCAGAAATGTGCTCTCGATTTAGGCTCTGTGGTGACGAGGTTTGCAGACATCTTCCCGGTAGTGTAGGGTTCTCTTATCTACAGCTTAACCACTTCTCTGTAGCATACTGCTCTCTGATCTGCCTTTTCTCTTAGTGCAGTGGTTATATCACTTATTAAAATGGAGTGGCCAAATAAAGTGGGTGTGGCAACTGATGAAACAGGAAGTATGTCACCGGAAATGCCTTCCATAAATTCTCCACCAGCATGGATGTGGACTAAAGAGACTGACACCAGGGATCAATCTGGTGTTTTTCCAAAGAAAGAAACTTTAGATTGCAGTAAAGTTCAAGCAGAGCAAAGTGCTGCAGCACTGTGAAATAAAAAATGAACAAATAATTAAATGAACACATGCTTACTAGGGATGTATCAAGTGGGTAAATGTTAAAACCAATGTTCAACCAACTGAAATTACTCATCTTGGAAAAAAAAGACAAAGTTTTCAGATGAGATGGATAATAGTTTTGTTATTCCCTGTGATGAAGTGTTGGATAATCTTACTTGGTGCAAAGAAAGGAAGGGCCGATTTAGCACTTAGTGTTTTTCTGGATTTCCCGCCATCTGCTTTTAATCAGCTCAATCATTTCATGTTTTAATAACATTTCTTGATAACATCGAGAATGAAAACGGGAGAATGTTCTTGCGCATCTTCAATCCGGACAGAATCTACGGCAAAGGGCTTTATGTGTACCGGTATGCCCGGTTCAAAAAACTTCACAACACTTGAGGAAAGTTCCCATGTTGATAAATGGAATCTAGTTTTTGTCTCTACCGTACAGTACCAGCAGTACAGTCAATGTCTGCACTTAATCCAAGTTTGTTCTTTCCCAAAACGGCGGTCTGGATGACATTTACCAGTCCACCGCTGCTGGAAAAACGCAATCCTGTCCTGATGTCTCATTTACCAGTGATTAGACTGCCATTTGCCAACTGTAAATGCGCCTGTCTGTAGAAGACAGAGGCCTTTCCCTGCGCAGCACAACCTCGCCAAAGCAAACAAAGAAACTCATCCACCAAAAATGATTAGTTTATTGTGAAGCGATACGCTATGTATGAGTGATGCCTAACGGGAGTCGGTCTCTTTCTATTGACAGTGCGAATTTATCACTGCACTAGAGTACTTACGAGATGGGGTACGGCTATTTGCCTAAAGCAAACCTTGCGGTTTGACGTCAAAGCTAGCGGGGCAATTAAATAAAGAGACAATCAAATTGATTAATCATTAGTCAATTGTTAAATTGTTTTCTGCACGCTGTGTGTTTGTCGACAGTCATTCATATCCTCTCTTCTATGACAGAGCTCTTGCAATACTTCGGTTACACCTCGGTTGCTGGTATGACGTCACGCTAGTCTGGCTTCAATGTAGGAATCTCAGGACAAGGAGTGGCCAACAGGTGGCAGTGAATACTAAAGCGATAAAGTCAATCAAATGTTCATTCCTCTTCGTCGTAAACACCCAACATAAACAGAAGACTGTCGGTAAAGACTTTTCATAGCAATTAAACGGTCATAGTGTATACACTTTTTCATTAATATTCCATCTATAACAAAGATTTAATTTCCACCAACACTTCCCATAAAACCTCTCCACTTTCCATTTCCTCCATTTTACGTCACACTTTATCTGGGCGATGTGCTTTGAATGGAACTCCCTCGTAAATATAATTCTGTCAGCGCAAGTATTCATCTCATCATTCTTATCGAGCGATTAGTTTTACTCCTAGATTTATGGCTTCAAAAGAAGCACGGTGCCAAGCTGCAGTGTGAACTCATTTGTGAATGAGTGAAGGTGGAAAACATTATGCAAAGGTCGTCCAGTCTTATCCAACAAAAGGCGGTTGTATTTTTTTTTTTCCCAAACCAGTTCAAACACTGATTTTAAACAAAAAAAAAAAATCACTGTTGCAAATGGGAAATTCTTCCACAAACGTTCTGATCACTAATCAGACAAGCAAGAAGAGGAGGCGCCATCATGGTCAGCTAAAAAGGAAAACAGGAACACATTTCCAATTCTTTATACCAAAGCCTTCAGCCCATTGAAGAAATGTATTCCAATCTTTCCCAAATCCTTTGGGTAACGTGCAATTCACATCAAACAAGTTGAAATGTGTTTAACAATTATTTAATTGGGGAAAAAATACTAATACATATGTATGAGAAAAAGACTTCCTACCCCATAGAAAATATTTTTTATCACAAATAGTTTCCTTGAGATATGTCAAGTTGCACAATTACCTCAAGAGATCAAACTGAGTGACCACAATTAAATATTGAATCTTTCCAACAAAATGAATATTCCTACTCTTCATATCTCTCTTCACTCTTCATATATACTGTTCACAGAATGCACATGACAACATACCATGTATGCTCTGAGCGGCAAATCATTGAATGGTAGAATACATTCTTCACATCACCCTGTCCTGTTGTTTCATTGGCCATTCTGAAACCACATCACTTCCTGGTTGGTCCATTAGTGTGGGAGAGAGGTGTTCAGAGGGGTGACTGGTTTGGACCACTGTTACACAAATGGGGGTGCTGGGAGAAGATAAGTAGGTTGCAGGAGACCCTGTTCCATTAACAAAACCAACCTACTTCAGAAATTTTTCCTAAAGGTTGTTACAACATTCATAAAAGGATCCAACGCTCTTAAAAAGTTTTGTTTTAATGTTAGCTGGGAGGTCTTCGGATGTTAGCTTAATGCAGACACACCCCTTAAGGGTCCAATGACGGGCAAACATGCTCGTGTCCTCTTCTCTCCCCCTGAAACACTGAGGTGATCCAGCGGCAACGGCAAGGTCCTTCTATCAGGAGGCGCCGTCTGCGACCCTGCGGAAGAGGGCCTGGCGCTGCTGGGCGGTCATGTTCTCGCAGCTCTCCAGCAGGTTGGCCAGGACCAGCATGTGCTGGGTGGTCTGGGCTTTCACCCACACACGCCCGTTCATGCCCACCACCATCTCGAAGGGGAACACCTTCTCCAGCTCCTTCACGATGGCGTTCTGTGGGGCCAGCAGCCTGGAGGAGGGGGCAGAGGGCGAGGAAAGAAGCAAAAAGCTAGCTGTCACGTGCACTGGTGGTTTTTTATGCATTTACTGCTTTCTCCTCTAGAGCTGGTGACAAAGAGTCCCTGTGGTGACACTGAAGGTGCTGCAGTCTAAGTTGCACACACACCAGAACAAAATTTCAAAACTCTGGCCTTCTCGCCTAAAAAGGACTTCCTATTTTGGACCGGTACCAGGATGCAAAGAGTTCCACATGCCCGTGACTGGTGAGATTTCGTAGTTTTTGACGTACCTGCGCACGAGTCCCAGAGACACCCTGAACAGAAGCCCCCCCTCGCCAAACACCCCCATGCCGTTTGACCGGCCGCAGCTGTCGATGCAGACCAACTCAGGCTCCATGTCCTTATTGGCAATGATGAACTGGGCGTACACCAAGTCCCCTACCTGCAAAAGAACAGCACACCTGCGTCACCTCAGCAGCAGCTTTTTCTACACCACTTCTGCCCTCCCAGTAATTCCAGAAACAGCTGGAACACCTGAGTCTGGCCAATTACACACCTGTATCAGGTTAGGAACACTGCTTATAGCAAAGCTGTGACTACCCAGCTACAACATGAATTGAACCTTCTGCACAACCTTGAGAGAATTTACCAGGCACTCTTTAGAACGACTTATGAGGTGCCGACAAGCGTATATGTCAAGGTTGAAGCTGAGAAATACCCAAGCAGAGGGAAATAGTACCAAAGGCCAGGAATGCCCAAAAGCATGTACATGCTTGTGTCACCTCAATGAAACTACTTAACTGAAACGTATTGATGGAGGATGTGGCCTCCAGCTAAAGCAGTATCTCACCTTTGCATTGGGGCGGTTTCTCTTGGTGGCCCCCTCGAACGCCAGGTAAGACAAGGTTGCCAGCTCGCTCCCTCCAACGTCTACCTTGAAGATGTCCCCGGATTTCGCAGTGACTATTCCAATCACGCTCTCGCCCTTGGCCGGAACATACTAATATTCAAGAGATCGAGAAACAGTGTGTGACCTGCAGCGAACTCCTCGCTCGACACTCAGTTCTGCTATTCCAAAAACGGAGGTGACAGGCGATTAAGACGTTTATTGTCATTACAGACGACACAAAATAAATTACAGAGGATACTCGTGGATCTGTTTCACAGCAAGAGACCAGCTGATTCCGGACTGTTTTTATGTCTGCACGTGGAATCTTGCTCAAAAAGCTAACAGTCAAGTTCAGATTTCTGACAGGGAACTAAATAACTGTGTATTTTCTTGTGCCTATTAGCACACAAAGGACATAGTAAAGAATATGAATAATTTAATCGAATGACCAACCACGACTTGCAAAACATCTCGCAAGTATTTAGCTGATTAACTTGCTACCGTTAGCCCACTAGCTAGATAGATAGCTACTGGCTGCCACCAACTTAATATGCTCCACGTGGTGTCTGTATTTGCCGCAACCAGATCGCTTTATTCTTTGATTCCACAGCAGATATTTGAAATGTCATCTACTATATCACACCACACGTGAGTTTAGCCTGTATCAGCTCTGTAAGTTTAATTATAGCTATTTATATACAAGCTAGCTAGCTATCTTACCCGTTTTTGTTGAGAGTCAATCCAATACATGTTCGGTTGTTTATGGCGCAAAATTCCACTTTTGCAAACAAGGATTTCGTCTCCATTTCTTCGTAATCCAGGCCCACATATAACCTTTTCTGGTTTAATTTCAAAGGAAAATATATCCCCGGGTAGCAAAACATCACCAACTTTGTCTTTCAAACAGTCCGACATGGTTTAGCCTGTTCCCAGCGTGAAGTTACTCCGGGGAAGAATAATTGTGTTACACAGACCAAAACTACGGAACCCAGTATTGTAGCCCACAACGCCATCCTGTGGTGATGAGTACGAGAGAAAACACGGCCTGAAAGTGAGTTTTTTGTCCAGACATAGTGTGCTATATAATAAAATACATACTTGTACACATGAAATTTAAAACTAAAGAAAATGTGGACAGAAATATATCCGAGATTTTATCAAAACCTATAATCTTTGTAACTCTCACTGTAGAAAAGTAAGTGAGAAGTCCACAGCACTAAGATGTACTATCAGCACTGATGTAGGATCAGTACTGTATGTTTGATCATGATGTTTATTCTCTTGTTTTTACTACCATCATGTCAATAACATTTTTCACCTTTGCTTTCTGTGTTTTTACCCTTTGTTTTTATATCCATATTGTAAAATATACACTTAAACTGAAATAAACTTCAACCATAGTAGAGTTTAAGCTGCAAAGTTATAGAGAGAGGTGGTGTCACTTAAACCTCTCCTTTCACAGTTCAACAACCTCATGCCTTATTCAGGAGGCAGAGCAAATGCAAATGGTTTGCATCAACAGGAAAATGAACTTAAGGTAGTGATGGGTGACCATGATGTCATGACACCAGAAACATATGAGCCAAAAGTAACTGTCAATCACTCACTTATCTGAAGCAATCAAAAGGGTTTTGTTCTTCACATCAGTACACAAGGAAAGGTTCAAACCAGGCAGTTCCTGGTAGCATGCAGAAGCTTAATTTTTTTTATTTTTTTACATGTGATACGTCATGCTCCCATGACTAGATAGAGCCCTGTTCCAGAGACAGGCGGGCCTAAGATTATTTTTCCTGCTAAAGTCTGACTCATATTTCTTGGATCCCATGCTAGGAAAAGCACTTGCGTATCGAGCCAGGACTCACTTTGGTGGAAAATGGGCATGATTTCTGTAAGAAAAGACCAGAGACTAGGGTTCCATCTGAAATCTCCACAGTAGCCTCCTCCCTTACTTCCATCCCTCTCACTGTCCATTCCCTATTGGTCAGGAAGGAGGGGTGTTACTAGGCAGAATTATGAAGGTTTGGTCTGGGATATCAAAGCAGAAGTGGCTGCTTATGCTTATTACTTCATAATTCTGAGAAAATTAGGTAAGAGGCAGCTTCACATTGGGTATAGTACAGTCATCTCCTACATTTCTTTGTCTTTTTATGCCACTAACCAAATTTTAATGTATCCAGATTAGAGAGGTGACCCTACTGGTTGTCAGGCATGACCTGAACTTCTGGCCATCAGAGATGTGGTGCATGCTGGGATACATTTCCCTCAACAGGCTGACAGACCAGTAAAGACAGACCAAGTCCCTGTTTCCATATTTCTGGCTTCTGTGATTCAGCTAAAATCATCACATCATTCAGCTTTTCTCTTTTCCCTGGCATGTGATGAGCGACTAACATCCCATAATTTCATGCGCCCCTCTCCCAATGCAATGCTGCACCCGATTATTCGTCCCCATAGTCTTGGGGTCTCATAGTCTCATAGATGGTCTTTGTTGCCACTGGGCTCAGCCTGGGTTTAAAAGCCATAAATGTTAATTACATCCTTATGAATGTTTCAGTAGTCCTTATGAATGTGCTATGAATGCTTTGTGTAAGGTCCTATGAATGCCCATGTAAACCCTTTAAATAAAGTGTATCTACATTGACTTAGTACATGATGGTATAACACTGAACCATGTGACTTCCTCATCATTGTGTGAGTGTGTGTGTAATACACCTTATAAAGCAATGATCAGAAATCAACTCAATATTTATTCACCGGAGTTTAATTGAGGATGACATCATTAGGAATTCAGTTTGACATCATACTCATGACATCAGTACTCCAGTCAAGTGGAATGTTGTGCCGCTTCAGCACTGGCCATCCTTCATGATCAAGATGTCGGTTTTGGTTACCCTGGAAACAGAACAAACGGTTAAACCTGGAGAGCATTGTTATCTACAATCTGTCTCTGAAATGAAGGACACAGAGGTCACATCTCCACGGTCAGATCCTGCTGAACGCTTGAGCAAGTTCAGGCCCAAAGCCTTGTGCCGAAGACACAGACTGCTGGCCCCCAGCGCTCTCAAACGCAATACCACGGAGGGCTGTTTCCATAATGATTTTCACTCCAGTCTCTGCTCCTGATTAGAAAACTAGTTCCATTATTTGCTAAATCTTGTCCTTTTGGTTTGTATTTTTAAATGTCAGCCATTTCTTACATTCTGATTGGTAACTGTGTTGCTCTAACTGCGCAAATTAAGGCAGAAGGAACTGGATTGACTTAAAACTGGCGCATGCACAGCCTTAACAGAGCCGTTAGAGACTGAGTCATTCAGAAACACACATGAAATGTTGAATGTTGATTATTAAGAATATAACAGGTCGCTAGGATTCAGAGGTCACAGTTATGGTTGCGTAAATACAGCATTCGCAGTGGGTCCCCCGATCCTGGTTTGGGAACAGCTGGTCTGTATAATAAACAAACAGCATCTGTAAAGTTCTCACGATGTCCCCGTTTAGACGTGACTACTTTGCGACGGGTCCGAGCGGTTGTACTCACTGTCTCTGGAAGCAGAGCGCGCACTCATTGGCGTAGGTGTTGCCGTCAGATCCGCATACTGGAGCGAAGTTGAGGGGGCACGCCTGGATAGCGCTCATTTCCCCGCAGGAGGGCTGTAACACACACACACACACACACACACACACAAAGAATCTCAACACATGGCTCACAGTGGCAGAGGAACAATTGTGGTCCAAATGTTGGATTTCCAGGCTATTGTATGACGTTACTTGAGCTCATCAGCTTCAGTACAGTACATAGCTACTCGTATAAATTAATATGTAAACTGCAATAGTGTTAAGAAGAGAGAAAACAAAGTCAGTACAAGTGGAAATTCTGAATGCGTCAACATGGAGCAAAAATAATTTCTCGTGCCCATAGCTGCACCTTTCGTTGTATACACAAGGTCCCTTGAATACATTAAGGACTGTTTGGTTTTATCACATGAATAAATAAAAATTATCCACTAACCATTTTGTGCAGTCCAGATTTGTCTTCCGCATCTGCCAAAAAAAGAACAAAGTTCAGATCAACTCCTGTCAACTGTATAACTCTTTTTTATATATGTTGGGTGCTTTCCACCAAAAAGTTTGGCGTCATCTAATAGAAACACTGAGATACTCTACATGCTTGCAGTGGTGGCATGTTTCAGAATAGTGATTCCAAGTCATGAATCTCACCGACCTATGCTGACAATGCCGTGTAAAGAAGAAGGGTAGGCTAGGCGACGTGGAAGAGTTTCTTACCAGCGGCGCAGAAAACAAGCAGACACAAAAACAGCAGCGGTTTGCTCGCCATGGTGTCGTGGAGTTACAACTTGTACTAAACCACCTGAGACACACCACCTGGGGTTATGTGTCAGGAGGGAAAGGGTGGGAACCTCTACACCTGACAGGGGAACTGTGTTTGTTATCGCTCAATGATAATAATAAAAAAGGGACCAAACATTCAGTTCCCTTATCAATTAGCTTTTATGGCTCAACCTTTGAGACTTGCAGCATTTTGAGCATATGATTTTGTTTGAGCATATGATCGCTGCTGCATAACACTGTGCAATAACTGGCATGAAAGGTGCAGCTTTTAGGAGCAGCACACCTCAACGTTTCTTAAAACATAAGATGGATGGACTCCCGCCATGTCATGGAAAGAGACCACTTTGAACTGGACACACTGCCAGGACATGTGCTGGGAAACTATAGGTGGTTTGAAAGCCATGAACTGGGCAACCAGCTCTTTGTCCGCTGCAATAACGGACAGCCACTATTGTCCCGCTGATTTTATTGCGCTGCGAGCATGAACGTTAAAATGACCCACATTTAGCTGAGCATAAGCAAAAAAAAAAATAAAAAATCACTGGTCCACACAACTAAGGTCGTCATGCCGGGAATGAAGAAAAACTGTGGATGCAGACGCCAAGTGATGTTGTCCAAGCTATGTAGACAACAGACAACACAGCAGAAAACAAACAGATAGCCAGCAAGCTCAAGGAACTTGACTCATGAGGTAAAATGTATTTCCTCTTTCTAATTCCCAGAATATAGGGGAGTTTCATCTTAACATCTGTTGCTATTACTTTACACACTGTATATGCCACTGGTAATGAAGACACTTGAAATGGTGTTGGTGTAGCCTGGCTTTCGTACAGATTCCTCAATCACGGGAGTAGGCCAGCACAGCCCTCCCCCTTTGACCTAAATGGCCCTTATGTGTGAAGGAGGGGTCTCCACCAATTTCTGATAATATGAAAGTGGAATGGCCATCCACTCCTCCTTTACTGCCACCATGACTTTGCTGAAGACTTCCATTTACGATGTATCCAAATCAAATGTTCCCATTCACCCGTTTGGTTCTCATCTGGGTTTTGTGCTGTCCAATCACGTATTCTCCCCACTGTTATCTTTTTACCTCATGGCATTTTCCACTGTCTTAGTGTGGAACATTCCCTGTTCAACCTACCAGTCCTTTTTCATGCAAAACTAATTAGCATATTTTCCATTTTATCTGTTCCATAACTTCCATTGTATCTGCGGTTAGAGGGGAGCTCAATACCTTTGATTGGGCATTTCATTTGATTATCTGAAGAGGACAAAACGTCTCCTGGCCAGTTTTGGAGAGGAACGGTTTCAAAAACCCCTGAAACTGTCAATCATTCTGTGAGAGTAACAAAAGCTCGATCAGGTTTACGTCAAAGATTCTTATATAGGTTTTTAGTCAAGCATTCGCACATTATGTTAATAAATCAAAGTATGAAGGGGTTCATGTTTCTTTTGTGTATGTGTTTCTTAATTTATTTTGCTGTTAAACAAGCTGTGCTTTCCTCCACTATTATAGTACGAAAAATCTGTTTCTGCAGCTGCGGCGGCTAATCCTACTACCACCACTACAACTGCTGCTGTACATTACCAACTAATTCACCACTGCTGATTCAACTGATAGGACACATTTCGAAACTTCCTACTTTTGCCCGGTTAAAGCATAACTTTGGGGTTAAAGTAACATTCTGCTTTGGAGCCTCTCGTCCTCCCGGCTTCCGTAGTATACTTGGGAACCCCGTGCACGATCTCTGACAGATACACAAGAAACTTAATCGCTATCAAAGAAGTTTGCTTGTCAAAGATGTCAGCATTAAGGACAGCACTCAGAAATTCGTGCCGCATCGCAGGAAAAAATCATCTTAAGTTTAGAAAGAATTCTTTTGAGGTAGGTTATTTTTTTTTTCGGATGTATTACCTTAAAAAGAACAAGTTTCTTTCTCTGCAGAATCGGAGACAAAAATGTACAATAAACGATTAATGACGAAAATTACATGTACATGCATTGAGAATGTTTTAAAATTCCTCTGCTAAAGAACTTGTGGGTTCACGAGACTGTCAGCACGTAAGCAAGACAGCAAGTGGAGAGGCCTGTTATGACAGTGAAGCGGGACATTCATCAGTACCGCTGTTAGGAATTCTGTTTTCTGTCACAGTGGATAATTTCCGCTATCTCCTCCAATAATTCACTCAAACACTGTATATATAGTTTGAAAACGTATTGCTAAGTTGTTTCCATAGCTGTTTTATTTTTAAAATCGACAGATTTTAAAAAAAGAATTACACTGAATGAATCTTCAATTGACCTACTTAAGCCCCGGACAACAGATAGATTTAACTTCTCGTGGATAAATTGCGGATGATTGCCGGTGACTAAAATTCTTCCAGAGATTATACTTAATCTGCAAATGTCACGGTCATTGACAGGCGTGTTTTCTCACGTGTACGCAAGAAACTGTACTTTTCAGAACGAATGGACAGATACAGAACTGCGGGTAAACTTTCTCCCTGAGTCCAAGGTTGTTTTTCCCCCAGGGAGAGTAAATACTCTATAGATTTAACATTAACTTAACTTGATGGGGTAAAGTCACTGTGGTAGGAGCGGATCAGACTCAAAATTGATTCTGTAATGGATTCCTGATAAAATAAATAACAGTGACGTCTTAATTGCACGTTATTCTTACATAGTTTCGTGTTATATGCTGTCTGTAAGTTAGCCTATGTCTACGTATGAAAATGAAAATGAATGGCATACATTACATAAAATCAAACAAACCTTAATTGGTGTATTCAGTTTCCTTTAAGACATCAGAAAATTGTCACGCTGGAATCAGTTGCGTTCACTGTCACATTGTCTCGATGCATCGTTTCGACCAGCAGGAGGCAGCAGCCACCTATTCATCTCTCTGACTCCTGCAGGTGCGTGCCCCGATCTCCACGGGGCCCCAGCAGCAGCACGCCACGTTCTACGAGTTCCGCACGTACTGCATTAAGCCCGATCAGAACGCCGCCTTCCTGAAGCTGACCAATGAGAAGATCCACTTGCGCACGGCACATTCCGAGCTCCTTGGGTACTGGAGCGTGGAGTACGGAGGCCTCAACCAGGTGTTCCACATCTGGAAATATGGTGAGGGGAAAAACCGCATTCACAATATGTGCTATAAATCAATATAGGATACAGTATATATACAAACTTTCATTGTTTGCCAGATGCCATTCAGGTTTGCGCTGAGGCATTTAGCAGATGCAGTTATCCAGAACAGCTCTTCAGGACTGCATTTTTTCCATTACATACAAAGCATTTATCCCACTGAAAATCCCCCTAAGCAACTCAAGTGAAGTATCTGACTGTACTTGGGACTGAAACCTGCAACCCCTGAGTTTCAAGGCTAGTCTGGAGAGTTTGCCCTGGATGCTGTAGCAAAAAAAATTAGCCTCCCATGAGACTTTCTGGGCCTGCTGAAGTCTCAGATAGACGTTCTCTCAGATAAGAGAGCAGAGGGCTGCTTGTGACACATAGTATGCTGTCATCCACACAGCCCCACATGTCCATGTCCTACACTTTTTACTCCAGCCAGATTGTAGTCTTAATTAGCTAAATTGCCCATTCAGACAAATGTATTCAATTCTGTGTAAAAGCACAAATTATGAGCAACGGTTATAACACGATAGTATAGCACAAACATTATCATTATATAATATAATAATAATAATTGCTAATTATTTTTGCTAAATATACAATTAAATATGTATATATTAAATAATATGCCTGATTTTGTGATTTCTTTTTTCTAATTGATATATATTATATATTTTTTATATTACTTAATTATATAGTTATGACGCAGAGGGGCTGCAGTGAGAGGCGCTGCCAGGGCTCTCTGTGGTCTGCCTGAGCTGGGTTAAGGGTTAAGGGCGCAGATGGAGGGAAATGTGGTACTTGTCTTATCAGCACTGTCTGGGCAGGACATACCGAACTGTGGGAGAGCGGCTCTGGGGACGAAAACAGGGGAAGTTACACACACACACGCACACAAAATAGTGTTGAAGGATAACTCTTATCACAGGGATCTGAGACTCCAGTGCTGGAGGGACTCCAGTGTCTGTGAGTCTTTTGTGGTTTCATTTCTATCAGTGGCTGATTTAGGCCGTGGAAACAAGGTGTGGGGAAATTGTTGCCCATCTATAGCTTAAATCGAGAACTTCAGAGCTAAAACGTGCTGAAAAACTGCAGACACTGCAGCCCCCCAGGACTGGAGTTAAACCTGCAGACACTGCGGCCCTCCAGGACTGGAGTTAAACCTGCAGACACTGCAGCCCTCCAGGACTGGAGTTAAACCTGCAGACACTGCAGGACTGGAGTTAAACCTGCAGACACTGCGGCCCTCCAGGACTGGAGTTAAACCTGCAGACACTGCGGCCCTCCATGACTGGAGTTAAACCTGCAGACACTGCGGCCCTCCAGGACAGGAGTTAAACCTGCAGACACTGCAGACCTCCAGGACTGGAGTTAAACCTGCAGACACTGCAGCACTCCAGGACTGGAGTTAAACCTGCAGACACTGTGGCCCTCCAGGGCTGGAGTTAAACCTGCAGACACTGCGGCCCTCCTGGACTGGAGTTAAACCTGCAGACACTGCAGCTCTCCAGGACTGGAGTTAAACCTGCAGACACTGCGGCCCTCCAGGACTGGAGTTACAAGGTCAAGATCCCTGTCTTGTCGGGTCAGATGAGCAAGAGTAGATTTGTACCTTTTAAATATATTCAAACTAATCATGTGCTACCAAATGTGTGTATGTGTGTGCATCTCAGAAGTATTGTGTGTGTGTTTCTTTAACACTTTACCTGTTCCTTGGTAACATATCCAAAGGAAACACACTTTTCATCCTGGCTGGCCCTGTTCACCCTATCCCACAGATAGCTATTCTCAACGGGCAGGAGTTAGGGCAGCTCTGGCTAAGGACCCAGAGTGGATCGAGCAGTACATCTCTAAGGCTATGCCCATGTTGACGTCACAGGACAACGAGGTCACCTACCTGGTGCCCTGGAGCAAGATAGAGAAGCCCCAAAAGAAAGGTGAGACCCCATCATTTAATGCTGTGTTTTATTATACTTTCCAGTTCCTCTTTAGCTGTCATCGCGGCAAATGGGGTCCTTTCTTTGATTTGACCTTCATTTAATCAAGTTCATCTCACTGAGATGAGCAGTAGAACAATACACAATATTGTACCTACATGTTCAACACAAAAGACATTTCAATCGAAGCTTTTTTATTGGTCGCTACTCAGTAGCCTTCAATACTGTTCCCAGCAAGTGTGTCAAAACAAAAACACGTTCCCCCTGAACTTTGCACCAGAAACGTCTTCCCCGGTACTGCTTCTAAAGCAGATTTTAAAGGGAGGAGGGGGAGGCTGCAGGGGGGAGGCCACGGGGGACGGGGGAGGTGCTGTAATACTTGTTTTCATGTTTCAACGTAAACTCTAAACCCTGACCCCAATTATGTGCCTGAATTCGTCATTGGTTGGAATGAGGCCAGCTTGCTGTTTCGACAATCAAGCCCTTCAGCCTACTCACCACGAGTAGAGAAACCCACACAAACCATTTTAACTTTCATTTGTGCATTCAGGAGAAATCTCCAATACCAATGCACCAGGCTCTACTCAGTGTTAGCGGAATGACTGGAAGCGCATGGGAAGTTCCCCTAGCTCAACCTAGCTCCTCCAAAAACAGAGGAAGCATGCTGTCTACTGATATAAATCCATGTTTTTATGATAGACCAGTTGTCGGTCTTTACCTACTGCAACGCAGCTCAACCGATTTTGAGATAATTAATGTAATCTGGTGATGCAGTGTGAGGTTGGAGTCAACACCTGCATACACTGCAGCCCTCAAGACCTGCAATTTGACAGCCCTGACCTTCTGTCAGGAGACTCACAAGGCTTCGGTGTGAGCTTTGAGTGCCCCAACCAATCAAAACAGCTCTCAGAAAGCTATGTGCACCAGTCAGATTACAGGAAGTCAAGGGCAGAAGTAGCAAGCAGGGCACCAGCAAGGTTGCAGGAAGGCTTTTTAAAAGTTTGTGGTTAGTACAGACCAGGCCTCGGCCGGGTTCACAGTGTCCTGTCTCCCCCAGGTGGCGTATATGAGCTGGTGACCTTCCAGATGAAGCCAGGGGGTCCAGCGGTTTGGGGCGAAGCGTTTCAGGCCGCTGTTACCACCCATGCCAGCCCAGGGTACGCGCAACCGGTGGGGGTCTTCCACAACGAGTTTGGGCAACTCAACAGAGGTGAGGGCACTACAGGGGAGGGATGGAGGACCCTGAGACGAACACAGTCATGACACCAGGGCTACTGCAGCACCCCCTAGTGGTTAGATTTAGATTTAGGTTTATAGGAGAATATTTTCATTTTAGGTATTTTGTAGAGGTTTATCCAGACTGACTTGCTCAGTTTGCACAATAGATGTTAAAACAGCTGTACAGTTTAGGTGATGTAACCTGCCCAAGAATACAATGACTAGTCTGTTGCTATTTTTGTGCACTCTTCTTGTGTAATGTCTCATTCTGTCCCTATTTTGCTGTACTGAAGGGCAGGAAGCCTGGGGTTTTGTGTGTTTTGGGTGTCTGTGTCCTGTGGTGAAAGGTCTTTTTTCTCGGTGCTGTTTGGGGTTGCAGTTCACGTCCTGTGGTGGTACGAGGGTCCTGACCAGCGAGCGGCGAGGCGACACCAGGCTCACGGAGACGCCAGGGTGGTGGCAGCAGGTAAACCCTGTCCTGAACACTACACTGAACACCTTCCCACAAACACACACCCTCAACACTACACTGAACACCATTCCAAAATCCCCCACCCTCAAATGAAAACCTTAATTGACCCTTGTGTGGATTTCCTTTGCACAAAAGTCCAGTCCATTCATTCAATGCATGTAGCAGGTGTGCAGCTAACAGGGCAATGTCACAGTTTGAGGGAAATTGGCAGTTTAATAGTTTGAACAACACACTGTTGATAAACCCACGCCTTGAACACTAACATGTGACCTCATGCACTGTTTCATGACCATTTTAAAACTATTAAACTGCCAACAGACATGGGAATCTCATATATCTGTCAGAATGGGTTATCTGTGAGGGAATCCTCCAGAAAATCGATGGAATGTTCCAGAATTTAGAATGTTGGCAGGTGGAAATGGGAGTGGGGTTTGTCCTGCAGGTGCGTTTGGCCTCACTTTCAACTCTCTCACCTGTGCAGTTCGGGAGAGCGTCATGTACCTGGAGGCCCAGAAGAACAAGCTACTGTTCCCTACGCCCTACTCTCCTCTCCACTGACCGGACTCCTCTGCCCGCCCTCCCCCCCTCCAGGAAAACCACCAAACCAAAACCCCTACCGGGCCCAAACACGGACCGCAAATCTGAAACACGGTGACTTTAGCCCAGTTTTGTGTCCCATTTTTCATGTATATTGTGGACCTAAAATAGACCCTGAATCACAGTACTTTCCAGGGTCACAACTCGATTATATCAGTAATCATTTTTTTACAAATTAATTACCAGTTAATGGACCAGTTAAATGAGAACCAATCTGAGCCATTTGGGTAATCTTTCCAGCCATTTCTTCATTCTTACTATGTAAAACGGTCTCCAATAAAAACTCTAAGGGGAGATCAAACCAAAAGGCCATCAGCAGACAAATTACATTACATTACATTACATTATAGGCATTTGTTAGACGCTCTTATCCAGAGCGACTTACAAGGCAAAGTGCATATGTAAGTGTTTTCAGAAGACGTTTTGTTCAGTATTAGAAGCTGAGTCTTAGAACTCAACTGACAGTTGCTTCTCTGCAATTCTAAAGGTTAACCCTTAAGACTTGAAAGGCAAAATGGATCCAACTCAAACAACTCACAAATTGTTGTTATAAAGACATGTATTTAATTTAATTTGTTGAACTGCAGCTTTGGTGTATGTGTGTAGTTTTTATCCACGAACATGCTCATTTTTTTTTTTCATTTCAGAAATTTAGTCACTCTCTTCTCAGCTGCTCTTGAAGTTTTGAGTTGAACTCCGATTTAGCCGACATTCCGTTTTTTTCCCTGTCAGCACGCTGGATTGTGATGACCTCACATCAGCGTTTCCATTTTGATTTGCTCACTCGCTGTATGTAACGTTGCTTGTACATGTGACAGTATGTCACGTTAAGCCTGACACGGTAAAGCACGCATTGTTAGTGGGACATACGGTGAAGCATGTGATCATGTGATCATGTGATCATCCAGCATTCGCATGGAACAGTTCCACTGCTTCAGCTTCGCTCGTGCTGCAGAACCACAGACCCATATTGACGGAACCAGGCAATCGTGTGGAATTTGTCAAGATTGCTTCACATGTCCACACTGCAAAAAAGACATCTTAACAAGCCAAAACATCCTGATATTAGATAATACTTTTTTTTTCTTATTTTGAGTTAAACTCAGATAGTTTTGAGAAAATGTCTTATTTTGAGGTATAATGCTCTCAATCCTTTGGCAAAGAATTGAGGTTGAATCAAGCAGTTATCTACAAATGGACTTAAATGAATATTCTTAAATAACACAATTCTAGACCAGTGTATCTAAAATCAATAAAAATAAGGTGTATTTTTGTAATGCATATGTAGAATACTGGCCTTTAAAATGGACTCTAACAGCATTAATTCATTAATGTGAAATGAAAAAGCCAGATCTTAATAAAAGTTAATAAACACACTCTGACCATATCACCTGTGTACTGCAGTTGTGTTGTTTGTGTCCCGAGAGTTACCGGGCAGATCGTGGAGTCTTGTGGAGGACATTTGATTGGTCATCCGTTCAGCCAATCAGGACGTGAAAGGGGGATGGGGGAGGGTCAATCCTCCGTGGCATTTAGAGCCAGATTTCTTAACCGTTGAGCCTGAAGGGATGTTTTCCTTTCAGGGCAATCGGTGTGAGTCGGGTCAACACATTCTCTTGTGTATCAACTGCCACACTGTACGGTCATTGTGATCTAGGATATTTAATATTGCCACACTGTTCCTTGTGAGGCTGAAGGGATGTTATTTTGGATGAAATGAACAGAAAAAACACAAATGGGCACAAAGTGGTTTTCCCAAAAAGAGCCATAATTACAGGAAAGGAAGATTCAGTCCCTTGGTTTGGGCTTGCCTGGTTTAAACGAAGGCTCATCAGTTTTGAAGATTTATGAGGGTGTAAAATTCACATAGGAAATGAACTGCAGTGCAAAATATCAGGTTAGAAGATCAGGCAAGTAGGTCGTTTTGCTGTCAGAATTGAGCGTGTGCTTTCTGAGTGCTGAGGGCGCTTGCCACAGAAATTGCTCACTACTACAGGTTTGAGTGATTGAGTGTTCTGTGTAGCGAGCTCTGTCAGTGCGTGTTCATGCTTGTGTGTCTTTTTCATGCCATTGTGATGTCATAGACCCCTTTTGTCAGTGTCGTTCCCTCTACGATTCTTCAATGTTCTATCAGTGCTGGCTGTATCACATATCGTGGGGTCAGGGGTCAAGTATTGTGTGGTGACATGACCCCAGTTAAGGAAAAGAGTGATCAAACTAAAAAGAGCATTCAACACAGGTGAAAATTTGTCAAGTTTTATTTTGTAAATAAGTACTGTACAGGACAAGTAACCGACTCTCACAGTCTTTTTTTAATACTTAAAATGTAAACAGACAATATTAAAACAACAAGAAATATTGACCAATGGTAGGACATAAGTTATTCTTTTTTTTTTTTTTAGATTTTTTTCGAAGTACTTTTTTTCATCAAACTAAAAAAAAACAAAACAGACACAGGTTGTCTGTGTCCTGCTAGAATTTGCGGATCCTCCTGTTCAAGGAAGGAGCCCCAGTGAAATATTTAGCATATAAAGTGCTCGGAATGAAATATCATTGGCTCTGCTTTTCCCAAACCTCCCAGTCTGACCCAATGAGAAGCGAGCTTTTTTTAATTAATAAAGATTCTAAAATCCTGGCTGGCTCAGTCACCTTCCGCATTGCTGGCCTTAGAAAGACAAAGGTCATCCCCTCTGAGTCATCTCTCTGGATGTAATCTTTTTTTTTTTTTGGGGAGGGGTCTGTGGACGATGGAGCGGGGGGGGGGGGGGACATGAGGGGAGGGGGGAGAGGGGCACATAGTTCCGCACACTTTTGGACGACAGACACACAGCATAGCTATGGCACACTTAGCACAGGCGTTACAAACAGTTAGCGCCCACAGGAGACACCTTGTTGGTCTCCAGCCCCCTCCTGTTTGTCGTCCCCTTGAGGTACGGAGGGGGCATGCACATCGCACCTTTGGCCGTGACCTCTGCTGTCACATCCCCCTCATCCTCAGTCAACACGCGCCCATACTTCATGCATTTTTGTTTCCATGGTGATGGTTACAATTTTTTAAACTTTTTTTTTTTTTCTTTTTTGTTTACCTCACTTCACATGTGTATAAAAACAATAGTATTCCCACCTACAGGATCCCTCTGTACTTTTAACCTGTCACAACAGCAGTGCAAAATAACAACCACAGAAATCTGGGATCCTGGACTGACGGCACAATCCCACTGGCAAAGGCAAGGCCGGTTTTCATCTGCCTCCTCGCCATGGTTACGGGGTTCGTGCCAATACAAAAAAGCATGCAATCTATTCTCCAAAAGATTCCTCCAAAAACTGGTGACACTGGGCGCCAGAGCAGCGTGCCTCGCTTGCTTTTCGCAACGTTTCAACCACATTAAAATCACATTTCCTACGCAGGCCTTAGTCTTCTCTGAGACCGATGATTTGAGTGTCTGGGCTCATGATGTTCCCATGCTGTTTCCAGGCCTCTCGCTGGATTGTAACACACGTTGGAAAAAAAATATACAAAAATATCTAAAAATGACTTTGTTGTCTTGTCTGGTACATTGATGCACATTCTGAACTTGCAACAGGTTATTTTTGATTGGAGTGTAAAAAAATAATAATAATAATAATAAAAAAAGACCCAATCTATGATGTCAGGCAGTGTACTGGTCACAAAATAGCATGTATTTGTCTTCACTGAAATTGTAAAACAATCCATTATCATTTTTTTAGATATAAAGTTGCATATTTTAAAAAAATTAGACAGATGTAATCAGATTAATAACAAAAATCTGGATTTTCATGTGGTTTGGCTCTTGGCCCTCAGCCACCATGAGAATGATTGCATTTCTTCAGTATCAAAGTCTGCACTCTGCACAAAAGAGAGAGAGTAGGCCCTGAACACGTTATTGGCACTGAGAGACTGGAATTGTACTCACTGGCAAACTCTAGTTTAACAAGCCTACATTGTTACAGCCCCTTGGCTCTGTAGCTATAAGAGCAAACCAATCTCTGTATTCAAGTTTTGCACTTGCTATCCTTTACAAAATAACCTATGGAGGGGCCCCAGGCACTTCCTCATTAACACCAGAGTGGAATTTTTCGTTTTGCATTGACTTGCATTGAGTTTTTTTTTTTATCGTTTCAGTGGACGTGCCTCTCTTCTCCGCATCCTGTTTCCCCATCAGACACGTGTCCCACCGAGCCATTAAAAAAAAACAAAAGGACTTAAAATAGGAAAACAAACGAGACAAACTCTTGCTCGGTTGAAGAGTCACATTTTTCGGCAGTTCCAGTTGTGAAATGGCTCTTCTGCTCACACGAATGTCTCCTTGGTCTTCTCGTCCTGCAGGAAGGAGTCCAGCTGAGAAATGTCCACCACGGCCTCTTTCCTGTTTATCGAAATGTCTTTTAAGTGGTCCTCGTCGCTTTGGTCCTTGGCGAAATTGACAAATACCTGGAGAAGAAGACCAGAGAAATACAGGGTCAGCAAGCTCTCCTTTCCAGTTTACTTTTTTTCTGACACATGCTATCCATTTATGAAGCTGATTTATTGCACAAATGAAACCCCAGTTTCAATTAGTTATTGAAGTTAAATGAGGAAAAAGTAAAACAGTAGTGCACTTTAGGATAAATGCCTCAAGAGAAATGGGAAGTGTTCCAGATTAAGCCTCTCGCTTAGTGAGGCGGCTGAGCAAGGCCGAGCAGCCTGTGATGGTGGGGCCCTTACTTGGTCTAGCGTGGTCTGGGAGACAGAGTAGTCCTCGATGTGCAGCCACTGCTTGTTCTTTGAAAGGATGCTGAAGATTCGGGCCAGGGAGGTGAGGGAGGAGGGCAGCTGGTACTGCAGCATGTTCCTGTGCTTCTCCTTCAGCGTGCTGCCAGGGAGCTCCGCCTCGATGAACTCCATCACCGGCCTCAGGTCGGGGTCCAGCCCCGCCACCCGCAGGATGATGGTGTAACCATCGCCAAACCTGCCCGGCAACAGCAACCCCATTGGTCAATACAGAGGCATTAATTTGCATAATTAAACAATCAACAACGGTGACTGATTAAGTGCCTTAGAGAGTGAGAGCTGACCCAGGATCAGTTTTCTTTTTAGCTCACAATGGATTAGGCAAAGATATGGATGGGGGAACCAGATCCTAGACCAGTACCCTCACATTAAGACATTTTTACAGGCCCAAGAGTGCAAAACACTTTGCTGAAGGTGTGGGTGAGGTGCTCTTACCTGTTCTTCAGGTGCTGGACGCTGCCCAGGCATCGGAACCTGCCGTTGACCATGATGGCCATCCTAGTGCAGAGCGCTTCACATTCCTCCATACTGTGGGGGGGGAGCAAATTAAATTAGCTGTTAGCCCCCGTGCCGAGTTTGCCCTTCCACTGACCCGACACTAATCTATAACAACACTAGCTGCTGTGGGGGAGGGGGGAGGGGTGTGTGTGTGTGGGGGGGGTGGGCAGTCAATTCTGATCTCAGGTCAGTCAATAAATCCGGGAAATAAACCCAAATTCCAATACACACTCTGAACTGACAACAGGCCTGACACTCTTCTGTGGTGCGTTTTAATCTCACTGCTCTCCGTTTGAGTAAATCGAAATTTGAATTGACTGATTGATCTTGTCTGTTTCTAAATACATTTGAAACTTTGGCAACACTACTCTTCTGGATGTTCACATCCATACTGCCACTCACCCACAACCAAACCCCAACAATCCCACTTACTCCTTACAGAAACAAAATGTATTTAAATATAGACATAAAATGCATAATCAAGATATTCTAACACTATAATTTACAATATACAGGTATATATAGGTATGTTCAGATATTGCAAAGTTTGTAAAAACATTACCACTAAATATTTCTTTACATTTTCCAAACAGTTTCCAAACATTTAAAGTATTTGTAATATGTCAGAGTATATTCCATTTCTGTTACGGACTCCCAGTTGAAGGCAGTGAGAGACACAAAGCCCCTTTGCTGCGGAGTGTGGTGCGGCGTGCTGCGGCGTGCTGCGGGGGACAGCCTCTCACCTGTGCGAGGTAAGGACGACCGAACGGCCCTCCTTGATGACGCTGAGGATGCAGTTCCAAAGGGCCCGCCGGGCCTTGGGGTCCATGCCAGTGGTCGGCTCGTCCTGTCACCAAGGAAACAGCCAGGTTAAGGGTGGCCCACAGGTTAAACAGGAAGCACAGGCTGAACGCCACCAGGAGCGGTAAAATCGGCATGCTCGCTCGAAAAGCAGCGCGAGAACGTCTCAACGGTCACCGCTGTAGCCGCAGCGATCTGTCTTTGCCAGCTATGCTGCTGGCTGCCCGTTTTTACTGCAGCTTTAAGCTTTCGCAAAAAGAAAGAAAAAAAAAAAAGAAAACCTTATTACACCCACCTAAAGCGAAAACAACAAACAAATGGCTCTCAATCAAGGAGAGTGTGGAAATGACCTAACAACACAAACATGAAGTCCTATAATTCCCCCCCCGCCCCCAGAGAAAGGGGCGGACTTCCAGGTGTTACGTTTTAATCTCGGCCCAGTTACAAAACCACCCCAGTCCCACCAAACCCCATTATTCTGCTCAGGAAGCCAGGCTAGCCATGGGCCTTTGTGTCACATGATTCGTCCCCTACTTCAGTGGCCCCAAATAACTCCCATATCCTCACAGCGAGGGCAGGGGGACCCCCTTTGCCCTAGTTAGTTTAATTGTCCCCCCTGACTGGACAGGGGCCAATGAAGTGCCGGGCAATGCTCCAGCAACGCTCTAACAACGTTTCTGCAACACTGCCACAGCCCCTTTTTGCGCAACATCTCAAACCCTCAATACAATCCATTTGTCACACTGTGCACTCGAGGACTTTTCATTAAAGAGCTATGCAGCTTTGCCCCAGTTAGATCAGTCAGGCTCTCCCTTTTGATTGGACAGAGGACACTGGTAAGCCAAGCAACGTTCCCGCAACATTCCTGCAGCAACCTCTTATGCAATGGCTCATAGAGAGAACTCGCCGTGGGGGTAAATATATTTTTATATATTCTTTGTGAAAAGCGACTGTTGTTCAAAAAATAAGATCAAAGACCCATTCGTTAGTATTAAATCAGAACATGCTGGCCGACTGCTGGTCTTGGATGAAAGAATTTAATTGCTGAAGACAAGGGCTGGCTGTTCCATGGCGTAAAATAACAACTTCCAAAAAAAAAAGCGGACTGATGACAACGACTCCATTAAAACATGAAAAAATGTTTATTAATATCTATCCTAGCACACAGCAGACAGAGCTATTCGATGAGATTAAATTTTTTATTGTCTAATCTAATCTAATAGCTCTGTCTGCTGTGTGCTAGGATAGATATTAATTATAATAGAGCTCTATTGTCTTATCAATAAAGATGTGTTTACCAAGGCTGTTTCTTAACCCTCATTTTAGAGCATTAAGGGTAAGAATATTATCTTAATTGAATGAATATATTTTTTTTTATCATCATCTTACAATTCACTCAAATGGTTTTGTTATAGAAACAGAAGCAGCAAATCAAAAGTTGGTGGTAATGTATGAATAAAAACATCATACAAAGGTAAAATTAAAGTAAGGTAAATTATTTAAAAAAAGACACAACAAAATGTATTTTCCACCATTTGTAAGTGATGGGGGAATGAACTTTAACTGAACCAAAATTGGGAGGAGCTATCATATTGTATTGTGACCTCTTGATTTGTACCAATGGTTGTGTTTGTCTATGAAAAGAAAACCACTTTTGATTGGTTCATCCAAATCAATGATTGACAGCTGGGTCTAGCTCCACCCATACTGGGGCTCCTGGCACGTAATTCTCCCATCAGTAACTGTTAGTGATTGTAATTATTTGGGGGGGGGGACACAGGAGCGCTCTGTACTCACCAGGAACACGACAGGCGGTCCCCCAATCAGGGCCATGGCGGTGGAGAGCTTGCGCATGTTCCCGCCGCTGTAGCTGCCGGCCGCCTTGTCCACGTACTTCATCAGACCCAGTTTACGGATACCCCAATCCGCCACCTGCCACGACAACAGCTGCTCGTCACCGACATCCCCAATAAACACACACTGAGGTTCTTGCCATAGCATTACATTACGTTACGTTAAAGGACATTTGTTAGACGCTCTTATCCAGAGCGATTTACAAGGCAAAGTGCACGATAATGGTACAAAAAGTGCAAAGATAACCCTAGTGAGGGGTAAAGTCCCAAGAGCCTAAGGTGATCGAATAGATTAGGACTCCCCTACCAACTATCTAAAGAGAAAGTAAACAGCAGCCTAGGTTAGAAACAAATCACAATTAAAACAAGAGCAATATTACAAAGAGCAAGGGAGGGGAGGGGAGAGGTGCAGCCTAAAGAGGTGAGTCTTCAGTCTGTGTTTGAAGGTGGCCTTCTGACTGTGAAATTTGAACTGTTTGAGGTTCATCTACCAGAGAGGTTAGATGTATATACAATCACCACTTTTGCTTTCAGTTAATTTGTTTGTGGAATTTTTTTTGTGTAGATCAGAAGTGATAACTGCTGCAAGCATCATGACCAGATGTGATCCAGGTTTTAATCACAATAACTGTGATACCCTGTTGTCAACAGATGAGTGTGATTTTAGTTTTAAATGTAATAAGGGAACTGTAGATAAAATGTTCCTGTGAAAATACTTTTTGTCATTTATTCTGTATTTGAGGCTGAGACCCTTGCTGTGTTCAAGTCCAGACTTGATGCAGTTTTGAATACTCTTTAATTGTAATGGTGAGCTTAGTTGGGCTGAATGGCCTGTCCTCGTCATAATATGTTCTTATATTCTTATTCTAGCTGTGAGTACTGTGTTGAGAGACCCCTTTGTTTTGGAGGGGAAGGGTGGCTGAGGGGGTGAGGTGTTCTGTGTTTACCTCGCACACTTCCTTTTCAGGAACGCCCCGTAGGATTGCGTAGAACTCCAGGTGCTCCCGACCCGTCAGCAGGTCATTGAGGGCATCGAACTGGGGGCAGTAGCCCATGTTCTGGTGCACCTCGTCGATCTCCGTCAGCACGCTGCCAACCGAAAGACAACCACAAGCCTACGTTAGCCTATGTCCCTCACAGAGGGCCGGCTGTGAGGTTCTGTAACATGCACATCAAGCATCCATTGGGCGTTTATAACATCTGTAACCAGCTCTTTGCCAGCCCAATAACAACATGAAAACACTACCAGCCCAACAACAGTGAGCCAAAAGGTCATTAGCCCTTCCCTCATGACGCGTTCCATCTGTGATGCTAAAGGATCACCATCGTGGTGTGCTCCAGGTGGA
Organism: Albula glossodonta; assembly: GCA_019788955.1. Lineage (NCBI taxonomy): Eukaryota > Metazoa > Chordata > Actinopteri > Albuliformes > Albulidae > Albula > Albula glossodonta. Next base: position 353,275 of record JAFBMS010000191.1, read on the forward strand.
TGACTCACCTCTTCCCAGCCAGGTGGGCCTCCCCACTGGTGACCACCGAGTCTCCGGTCAGCATCTTAAAAGTGCTGGTCTTTCCCGCTCCATTAACTCCCAGGAGGCCAAAGCACTGGAGGGAGAAGAGCAGAGGAGAACGTTACCACACCAAAAAACAAAAACAGTCTCCTTCTGAGATCCTGATCCAGACCCCCGGTGGTATGGGAACGAGCCTCACCTCTCCGGGGGGAATGCCCACACACAGGCGGTCCACGGCCGGCTTCTGCTTACTCTTGTACACCTGCGGATTCACAGATGACAACCAGCTTCAGAAAAACAACTCACAGCTCAAATGCTGGTCACAACCATGCAACAAACCAACTGATGCTTCAGCCAGGTAGGCGTGGCTAATTAAAGCTTTTTAGTGAAATCAGCTGGTTTGGTGTATGACTGGAGCAAGCACATGGTAGCACTTATATTCCCCGAAACCTGTGCCACCAGTACCACAACGGTCTAGTCCATCTCCACAGCAATGGCCCACTCACCTTGGTCAGCTGCTTGAGCTCCAGTATGTCGCCATGGCCACCGCCCCCCAGGATGCGCTGCCTCTCCCGGGCCACGTCCTCATCCTCCTCCCCAATGGGCTTCAGCTTGGTGCTCAGAGGCCTGTAAAACCCACCGGCACCACGGTCACTCTTTAAGCATTTACCCATTACCCCAGCATCTTACCCGATACTCCAGCATCTTACCCTATACCCCAGCATATTATATCCACATTCACATGTTTAATATTGTATCAGGTCATCAGTGTTAACAGTACTCATATTAGTTCTATTCATATTCATGTTTGGTACATGAATATTAATAGAAAACTTGCATCAAAAAGTGTTGCATCATCTGCTGATTGTTGTCATTAGTCCATATGTCAGTTTTTTTTTTTTCAGAACAGCATGTGACTAAAACGTATCCAGGGGGTAGGAGGGCGTGTCTTACCTGGCTTTGATGCAGAAGCGATACTGGATCAGCACAGTGATGATGAAGAAGACCACGCCCTCCACAGCCATAGCGAACAGGTTCTTCCCCACCATGTCCCAGGCCAGCGGGGACCGGAAACGGTTCTCACCTGAGGAGACAGGTGAGAAAGTCAGAGAGGGAACCCAACACCGCTGCACACTTATCTCAGATTTTGACACTTAATCGTTTTAGCCCTGGGGTCCTTTAAACCCTGTGCTCTCTGCCTCCTCTCACTTAGAAGGGAGGGTCTGGATTGCTTAATTAACATCTGTAGCCCAAAAACCTCTGAGGACAGATTAATTTCATGTACCCACTCTACTATGCTTTGTCAGCAACAACTGTTTGGCAGAAACTGACCAGAAGTGGAGCAGAGTTATGCCATGTCAGATTAAAATACCAGCCAGTTTCATAGCTGTAAGCCTGTGGCTAAGTGAGGCTAAGTACACTCAGACCCAGTACACTCCAATGAACGGAGTGACCATCAGGTTGCTCAAGAACCCTTGTTGGGAGGGTGGCTGGCCCAGTGGCCCTGTCCCTCTCTCTCTCCCTCTTACCGAATCTCTCCAGGGCGTCGGCCATGGCCTGGTTCTTCACCATGTCGATCAGGCCTCGGCCCAGACAGAAGTGCGGGAAGATCAGGAACACGTTCTTCAGGATGTCGTTGATGCCACCGATCTCCTGTTATGGAGGGAGGAGAAGAGCAGAGTTATCTTGGGAACTTACAAAACCTATATTTGTAACTGTCCAAAACATCTACGCAGCTCGATATTTAGTGAGGCTGAATTGAGGTTTAGTTCAAGGGTACACCGCCAACTGAGAATCAGAATGTTCAACCTCAATCCCAGCTCCCCAACAGACACACAGCTGTACTACATGAGCTACACTGTAAGCCCAGCAAAGATGATTGCCCTGTGCTTGTGTGGAGAGGCTCTCAGGTGGAAGCGGGGGGGGGGGGGGGGGGCTGGTGGGCAGGTGTTGCTTACGTTGCTGCCGAAGAGCTCCAGCACGAAGGTGGAGACGCTGCCATTGATCCCAATCAGGATGTTGACGCTGGTGAGGACCACGTAGGCCGTGCTGGGGATCTTGAAGAAGAAGGAGGCTGGGTACATCAAGGGGGTGATGGACCACCTGCAACAAGAGGGCGCACAGGTTGGATCACCAGTAGAACCTCATTTGCAAACTGCTATGCACAGACATACTCCTACACACACACACACACACACACACACACACACACACAGGCACGCAGCATTTGGGGGCCTAGTAGGAGGGACTCACCCATAAAGCAGCAGAAGCAGGGCCAGGACGGGCAGGTTAGTGGAGGAGACGTAGGCCTCTTGTTGGAAACACACGAAAATGATGATCACCAGGGTCGCCGGGACAACGTAGTTGCACTGAAACACGCAGAGTTCCATGAGTTGCCATGACAATGGAGAGAATGGCTTGTATATTGCAAACATGAGGTAATTTAAATATATTGCACTAGCTGTAATTAATGTTTAAACTCATCAGATTCAGGTAAATTTACAACAAAATATGCCAGTGATGATCATTTCAAAGAGGAATTTTGCTCTGAATATGGGTTAAATTGATGTTTTAAAATTGTCAGTATTGAGGGTTGTTTTATAGGTTTCGAAAAAGTGTTAACAATGTTAAGCATGCTTTTTAAACACAGGTCTGATGCAGCCATAGACCTGTGACACTGGCGCAATGCTCCTGCTGGCCAGCAGGGGGCACTCACCATATCCCAGACGAAGTTGGCCAGCCAGTAGAGGAAGGGCTGCACTCCGCTGATGAACTGCATGTGCTTGGCCTTGTTGACGCGCTCCTGGATGAGGAAGACAACGAAGCTGGCCGGGACGAAGGACATGGCGAAGATCACGCAGATGGACACCAGCACGTCCACTGAGGTGGTCATCCTGCATGAGGAGATGATGTACATCGCTGCTGTTAGTCGAACCTCTACACTTACTCAGAGCTCTAACTGGATCTATTGGAAATTACATTACAGTAGACTACTGATTTGGTTATCCAGATCAAGTTATTTATTGCACTGAATTGAATTTCAACTCCTGCAATTCACGCTAAGCACCTTGCTCAGTAGTTGGGAGCGTGACTCATCTGATTGGTTAACCGATTGGCTGATGAGTCATCTTAGTGATTTATTGCTTAATTGATTGGTTGATTGCCTGCCTGGGGGTGGGAGTGTGACTGTCAGCGGAGGTGGGACTCACAATGCAACTTGGGACAGCTGCTCCTTGGTGAGGTTGAGGGGGTGGTTATAGGCGGTGATGCCGAACTTGCCGGGGTCTTTGCCATCCGGCAGGTTGGCCCGCAGGATGCCGTTGTTCATCACGTTGAGGAAGGCCCCAATGCTGTGCCAGCCTTTGTTGTTGAACCAGATCTGCAGGACGGCGATGGAATTAGCGGAGGGAGAGACAGCGAAAGTGAGAGAGAGAGAGAGAGGGTCAAAGAGGTCAAGTTGGCTCCAGCTCAGAACAAGACGAAGGAAGCGAGATTCGATATCCAGAGAGAACCAGTTTGAACCAGAGGAAGTGAAACTAAGTAGTCGGTAGAAAAAAAAAAGGGGGGGGGGGGGGGAGGAGGCGCCTGTTTTTTTCCTTTCGGTGGCCGAGTGTCACAATGCTGATTCCTCTCAACTTTTTGAACAAAAGGTCTCACATGAGTACAGGTTTAAGGCAGGTCATTTCAGACGCACCCTCTCTCTCTCCAAGCGAATCTGCTATCTCACCGAAGCCTTGATGTTCAAAGGTACCAGCCCGCTGGCAGACCGGGGTCAGCGGCGATTACATAATCATCTCAGCTAATTTTGCATGGGAAACATGAATGCCTGATCTGTAATGCTGAACCCCTCCCCCATCCCCCCCCAGCTCCTTTCTCCCTTCGGAGTGCACAGTGTTTCTGTTATTCAGCCATTAAATTATTATTGCATTACGAAATTATGCAACCCAAACACGAGGGGAACTTGGAGAGGATAATGGCATGTTTCCCAAGATACAAAAGGCGCGAGGACACACACAGATGGAGATGGAGAGAGTGAGAAAGAAAAGAAAGAAAGAGAGCTATATCCCCTGTACCCACACATTTTTATGTTTTGTCTGTTGTTATTTTTGTTATTGCTATAAAAGCACAAATAAAGCCCTTCAAAATTTGACAAAAAAAAATAGAAAATGAGAGTGAATGACAGTTATGTAATTTTCATTACTTTAACAACTATGCCATTATAAAATGTGTTGTGTTGGTCATGCCTTTTCGAGTGTGAATGTGTTTGCAGTTTTGCGCACTTTGCATGTTTTGCGCATTTTCTGCTTTGTAGGTACTGCCAAGACTGTCCAGCCAATCAAGCACAACTGGGCTGAACTGAGCTGAACTGAGGATGACAGAGAGAGACCTCTACACCCCTTTATTAAAACACAAGAGGAGATGAGAGAGCTGTGCATTCTGGGATAGGGCAGGACAGCGTCGTCTCACCTTCACATTGTCCTTGGTGTCCAAGCCCTGGATGAAGCCTGACAAGCTGCTAAGGAAGCGGTCGGCGGCGGTGCCCTGGCGAGGGGAGAGCAAACACACGGGCGCTTAGCAACGCACGGGCGCTTAGCAACGGCCAATGTGCCCCAGCTGTGCTCAGCTGCCGTGCTGAGCCTGACTCAAGCCCCATTTCAGTTCATTCCATTTCATTTCATTTAAGAGGCACCTCAGAGCCATGAGAGACCCTGCACTATATCCACTCAAATTCAGCCATACAAAATGAACCACTCATCAGTATACCGTAAATCACAAGTCCCATTTTAATTATGTTATTTTATCACCCCCACTTACAGAGCTGTGTAATAAATGTAAAAATAAATATGGATGAACTGATTTAAAATTTAACGGCATGATATTCAGCTCTTGAAGGTGAGCCATCCTTGTTTGACCTGGCTAGCATCCTAGCGGCTTGCTCCATAAGAATACGAGTCTTCGCTTTGAGAAGCTTGTACTGTGCTGGATGGAAGATGGGAGGGTTACCTCTCGTAGCCTGAAACGGTTTCGGATATGAGAGATGGCGTCGTTGATCTCATCGGATGGGGGCAGGACCTGTGAGCTTCTGGCACCCAATGAGAATCCACCGTACCTGTGGGGAGGGAGGGGATTTGTGAACCTGAGCAAAGAGAGGATCATCTCTACACCTTACTACTGAGGAGAAAACAAAACCCTGTGAACATACCTGAATTCATTCACCCAGATCTTGTTCTTCAGGCTGTGAATGGATAAAGCAAAACTCGTTTTAATCTCAGAAAGTTCATATTGGAATTGAGTCTCACATATAAAATAATTTCAAGCCTAAGGGCTAAGTGTGGGCTGTAACACTCATAGTTCCTCTACCTTTTGCCAATGATCTGAGCATAGGTTTTCACCAGGTAGTCGGAGATATTTCTGCCCGTCAGGTTTTGCAGGGTGTCTGTTGAGCTGAGTTTCACCTGATGCACAACAAAGAACAGGAATCAGTATTAGACCACATGAATGAATGTCCATACTTATTAAAAGTTGGAGGAGAGCTGTTAGATATTGGATGTGGTTGTGTAGGGGGTGTGGAGGGGGAGGTTATCTCACCTGAGGTGGTGGCAGACCTCCTGCTCCGGCGGGACATTCTGGAAGCATCTTCTTGCGGCCCTCACAGCTGCATTCACACAGAGGGGAGGGGTTTTCCATGCTCCAGTTCCCGTTCAGGAAGATGTCCGTCACGCTGTCTGGAACAGCCGGGGTGGTCCATTCCTCCTCGCCCATCTCACAAGGGACATCGCTATCATGAAAACACAGGTGGGGGGGAATCAGGTCATGACCCCTTACTTTAAAAGAACATTCTGAAAAAAACTACCATCCCCCTCCATTCCACTACGATATCATCCATCTCTTGCTGATGCAATTTGTGTTCTTCCAAAATACAGTTCAAAGGCCTGATTGCAAGATAACAGGAATGTCAACATGTATTTAGCTTGGCCAGAACCTGGGACGAGGGTACATAATGCATCTCGCGGTAGAATCAGTTTTGCCTTTTAGTTCAAAATGGACTGATTGAGGAAGGGAGTTAGCGTTAGCTCTTACGGGATGGGGTCTCCTTCCATGCAGCGTGTCCCAAATCCAGGTCCATCGGTCAGGGCACTCAGAAGCTTCTGTGTGCTGGTGTCTTCCGGGGCGTCATTGCTGTGAGAAGAGTAGCACGTCTTAGCACGACTTAGCATGTTTCAGCATTGGGCTCTAAAAGCACACAATTACTTTTTTGACAAGGTGATCATGACAGCTACAAATTCCTGTGTTCACTCCTGTACCTGATGAAGGTGAATTGTTCGTCGTACATCCAGGGCTGCAGGGCCAGGCTTGGGTATTTACCGAAGGGCGGGACAATGAGGCTGAAGACCAAGGCGATGCACACAAACACGGCCGGAAGCACGATCTGTCAGATGGAGGAAACACATCAATTACACCATTCCCCTAAACAAGACACCCATACACCCAGAGACTTCAACCATACACTGATCGATACACTGCAAAAATACTGTATAACCTCAGAAATATCAACTTTCAGAAATATGGTGGTAGGTACCAATACATCTCTTTTAAGGTGTAAGACTCACCTGAGCAAAGAATCCTTTCCTGGACCGGCGGGCATAGAGGAACCTCTTCCAGAGCAAGGCCACGAACTGCTGCCTCTTCAGACTCCACCCTTTCACCTGGTATGATCCCTTCCCATCCGCTCCTCCCAGCCAGTCGGTTTCCCGGGATTCTACGGTGGTGGATCAAATTTAATCAGTTTTACTTAGTTATTGTCCACCTTTCAAGACACAACAATAAAATGCTACAAAACAGGGATCTACCATACCACATGTGACATGGCAGGCTGTGGAGAAAGGCGTTACCTGGGTCTCCCTCGGAGTCGTTGAAATCGAAGCCATCGTCCTCAGTGAAGGGCTTCAGGCAGCTCTGATGATCTCCGAATGCATGTCTGCGGTTTTTCCTGCGAGCTGGGATGGTGCCATCTGAGTGGGGACAAGTTAAAATAAGACTCCATGAAACACTCAGGCACACACACACACACACAACGCCTAATAACATATTTTTGCTTTCTACTACCACATAAAGCAACTTGATATGTCTTACCAGAAATCTCAGCATCAACTCCACTGTCCTCAGCAACTTTCAGGAATATCTGCAGAAAGAGAAGAAACAACGATGTGACATTAATAATTTAATTGATTTGATCACCCCCAATACCCTATTCATTTTAATGTTAAGAGTACCAGTAAAGGTTAAGAAAACCATAATAGTTAAAATAACTGTAGCCTCCAGCGCTTGGCATACCTCCTCCAGGGTGGTGTCGGAGATGCCGTAGCTGGAGATGCCCAGGTCGGACAGGCGGTCGTCGATCTCGTGGAAGAGCTCCACGAAGGCGCCGTCCTTGGCGGACTCGTATGGCAGCACGTAGGTGATCTCATGGCCCAGGTCCTCCACCAGTCGAGCAGCCGGCACGTGCTTGAAGATCACGTTGGAGATGAGGGAGATATCTGGAGCAAAGCAAGACAGACAGGGGACTATTAAACCTCATCAGGGTTACGACTAGGGTTAGGGTTAGCATGTTACCCTGAATAACAATACGGCCAAAAGAAAAAGTTATCTTTTTCAGAGATGTAAGCTTTTTCTCCATTGTGTCATTGAAACTCTGTATATTCAGGTGTTCTAAAGTATGATGTGGGAGGGTTTGGTTTGTTATTTGGGTGTATTTTCTTACCAATGGTAGTAGTTTCACTCTCGTGGTCGCTGCCCAGTCCGGCATCGGAGCTGCTCTCCGACACACTGTCCTCCTGCAACACAATTACACCAACTTTTAGTCCTCTCAAAGCCCTACAATGTTCATCACCCTCTTCGCCAATGACATCACATCCTTAACCGTAACACTACACTGCACCTTCTTGTAGGAGACGGTGCTGCTGGAGTTCCTACAGGAGCTGAGGGACAGGTCCAAGTCCTTCTTCACCAGGGTCAGGTAGTACCCTGTGCCCAGCTGGTTCTTCAGGAACAGCGAGGAGCCGACGCAGCACAGCTTGCCGTGGGAGATGATGGCAATTCGGTCGCCCAGGATGTCCGCCTCATCCATGTGGTGGGTGGAGAGGATGATGGTACGGCCTGGGTGGGGGGGCATTGTCCAAAAACAGATCAGCATCGACCCCCATGTCTGAGTGTCCAGAATGCTCATTAACAAAGAGGAATCTCATTTGCAAACCCATGGCAAAATGGTCAGAGCAGAGAGGATTTTCCAGGAAAAGTATTTCTTTTAGGCAGAATGTAACAGTTATGTGGCTGTGACAGTTACATTCCAAAATGCTACAAAATTAGTATTTTTCTCACACAGATATCACACAAGTCTGGAATTTCCAATGAGGTATGTGTTAAAGTCATGGTTCACAACAGTCAAAACATAGTGTGTTACATTTAAAAAACTGTCACCATGTTTATTTCAAAACTACGTGGCGCCAATTTCACACGAGTAGGATGTGACGATATTTCCCTCTCAGAGACATAACACAAATCTGGGTGTTCAAAAATTTCTGTGCCAGTCGCTCAGTCTAAATGAAGTATTTGTTCAATTTTGAGTGTGCCAAAGTAGAGACCTGAGACCTGAAGGCTCAACCAAGCATTGGGTTGGTAGGAGCGTTACCTTGGCGATACTTCAGGAGAAGGTCCCAGATGCCCCGGCGGGCGTAGGGGTCCACACCAGCAGTGGGCTCGTCCAGGATGACGACCTTTGACCCTCCGACGAAAGCCAAAGCCACTGACAGTTTCCTCTGCATTCCCCCTGTGAGAGCGCAGACACATTTCCCATCAGTCTCCATATACATTTCCCATCAGTCTCCATATATATTTCCCATCAGTCTCCATATACATTTCCCATCAGTCTCCATATACATTTCCCATCAGTCTCCATATATCCCCACATCCACACAGATACCCACCAATCTACAGCAATCCTTCATGCATACATATGCTGTCTACGCCAGTAACCTGCTGGTCATGTGACTGCTGAAGAGGAAGTTGATGGCATTGGCTCACCGGACAGCTGGCTGGTCTTGGACTTGCGTTTGTGTGGCAGGCCGATGTCGGTCACGATCTGCTCCATCTCTGCCTTCACCACCTCCTCCGGCAGGCCCTTCAGACGAGCGTAGAACCAGATGTGCTCCTCAACAGTCAGCCTGGATGAGAGAGCAGTAAAGATGTGCTCCTCAACAGTCAGCCTGGATGAGAGAGCAGTAAAAGAACATGGTCACACCACTGATCGAGAGGGCACGACAAGAACATGGTCACACCACTGACCACACGTGACATGTGGAAATATTCGGGACCCCTGTGCCCTTGCTCTAGGCGATGGGTGGCCAACCCCTGGTCCTGGTGAGATACGGAACTGCAGGGTATGCTGCTGGCTTTTGATTTCACCTTAAAATCAGTAACCAATTCAAGAAAGCGGGAAATGCAAATTAGCAGAATAAGCAGATGTGCTAATTTATTAATTGAGTGCTGATTAACAATCCAAGTCAGTTGTAGCTCTCCAGGACCGGGGGTTGGCTTTGCTCTAGGTTTGCATTTTTTGGGAGGGTGGGGGGGGGTGCGTACATGCTGAAGAGGACGTTGTGCTGGGGGCACACCCCCAGGTTCTGTCGGATGGTGCTCAGCTCAGACCGGATGTCCTTCCCCATGATGTAGGCTGTGCCGGAGGTGGGAGGGAACAGCCCCGTCAGGATCGACCTACCAGGAAAACATACACGTTTACCACATGCAAAATGCCATGGCTCAACCCTCCTGTCCCCAGAATCTAACTCCCCATGCTCTTGAGCTTCTGGAATGGGAAGTTACATTTTGTGAAATTGCCGTGCTCCAGTGTGAAAGTTTTAGCTACAGTTTTATCTTAATGGGTGACCTGGCTCCAGCTTCTGCCTCCTACTGGAGCCCCAGGTGCACAACATCAATCAATAAGCACCTGAGCCGGACAGGTGAGGGTACCCAGCACTTACATGGTGGTGGTTTTGCCGGCTCCATTGTGGCCCAGGAAGGAGGTGATCTGGCCCTCGTAGAAGCCGAGGGTCAGTCCGTCCACGGCCAGCTTCTTCCCCTGGCTGTACACTTTCACCAGATTCTTAATGTAGACACCAGGCTTTACGTGGGCTGGCTCCTCCTCGATGCACACAGCTAGAGACATTAGAGCACAGGGAGCATTATTATCTCTATCAGTTAACTATCTCACACTCCAGCCCTGGAGGTTTTTCTTTGTGCTTTTACCTTAAGTCACTGACCGATAATGTATCCACTATATTACTTCAGATTACACACCGAAATAAAAGCCGAAAGTAGTTCATTTGTTTCTTTACATTACTTGGTCCGATGATAACTACGTATTTGTGATGTATTCATGATGTATTCATTTGTTGTAGTTTGGCAAATGAATGGGTATACTCCACATCCCAAATGACCGTATTGCCAACCCCCACCCCCCTTTTTATACACTTTTATACTTAAACCTCAATATTCCAGGAGCCAATTTACTGATGTAAATTTTGTCTCAGTGAAAGAGTGCAGGAAGTGGATCAGTTCCACTCACCGTCAGCGTTTCCCTTCTTGCCCGTGGGTGTGGCCGGGTTCCTTCCCTCGCTCTCCCCACACCAGTATGACTTTGTGAAGGGGAAGTACCAGGGCCTGGGGATCCCGTACATACCTGGAGCCAGAGTCACAGAGAGGCTGTTAGAGTCACAAGGGGACACCATGGCGACAACGGAACACAGCACCGCTAAAGTTCTAGGGCCTTAAGGAAGTGTGGTACACCGCAGCATAATATAAATATTTTATAGAGATTTTTTCCACAGCAACCAAAAAAATATATATACTGGAGTACTATTACAGAAATGTCACATTACCATTATTCAGGATCCGAAAATAAATTCTAATGTCTGAAAAGTTCAGTTACTTTTGTATTTGCTCATGTATTTTGGAGTGCAGGGATATCTATGATAATATATCCTGTTAATACATATTTTTAAAAATGTATTTTATCTCTCTTTGGGCATGGGTGACTCTGTCATTCACACCGACGCTCGTACCTGGGAAGACGGCCTCGATGTACCAGGTCATGACGCCGTAGAGGAAGGCGTCGAAGAACATGAGGACGATGGAGGTGGTGAGGCTGTAGCTGTCCTCCTCCAGTGGGCTGGCCAGCAGGTTACTCCACTGGATCCCCACGCCCTGCTCCTCAAACAGGGCGAAGTACTCACAGCCGAACCCGAACGCCACCGGGGACAGCAGGCTCTGCGTGGGGCAGGACAGGGGGAGAGGGATAAGATCAGCAAGGAGGGATGTGTTTCAGCTTACATTTCAACATTCCTATCTTCTCTTAGGATAGAAATATACGGTTCTCGGTCTCATTGCCATGGAGGATCATGGGTATCCTCTTCTACACCTCATCTTGCACTGTTGATTATATAATTCATTACAGTGTTTGCTACATTAGTCCTGTTGGGTTTCCCATATCACATATAGTATAAAGTAAAATTAGTTATTTATGCTGTCTAAATATGCGCTGCTTGTTTTCTGTGCTTTGGCATGAAATTATATGAAGGATATGGCTGAATGTGTAATGTGTTAAGGCAGATTTAACGGGCTGGGATGAGGAGTACACGCACACACACACACACACACACACAAACACACACTCACACACACACGAAGCAGGAGCCCAGTGTGAATGATCAGCCAGCTGAAGGAATTAAATCACACTGGGAAAAACGTGCCTCTCTCATCCAGTGGCTGCAAGCTCTATTAGCTTATAAATGAGTAATAAGCGTGACATAACAAAGCCGTAAGAAAAACGCCAGACCTTATAACATTGATTAAGATGCAGACAAACGCGCGTCGACCACAGCGACAAGCACATTCACGCCTTTAAAATGCAAGCAGTCTGCTAAATGCCTCCTAATACAAATGTACATGAATGATGCAGACAGCACAGCTGTGGAGTTTTGCTGGGGTATTCCCATTTCAGACTCACACAGCAAGAGCAGAGGAACAGAGCTACACCAACAGAATCCACCGACTGAAGAAACACACAGCACAATAAGGCTTTCTATTTTTCTAATGTTTTTCATGTGGTCTTTCTTCTGTAAGAAACACTTTACTTGCCAACGTGGGCTGCAGCTTACATAATGTACTTCAAAGGTAAAAAACAAGAAAGCTCATTTATCAAGCATTTAAGCATTTAAATTTAAACCTGTTTTTCTTCTCATGAGGCAAATAGTTTATATACAACCTGGAGATTCTTTTGTTTTACACTTTTTGCCATGCTAAATGCCAGAATGTGACAAGAGACAGACAAACCTGCGTCAAACCTAACATGAGAAATAAAAAGTGCATTTAAAGACTATTTAAAAAATGCACAATAAGGTTTGCTATCTTGCTAATCTTTTTCATGAGGCCTTTTAAAGAACACTTTACTTGCCAACTTGAGCTGCAGCTTACATAATGTGTGTCGAAACTGTTCAACAAAAAGCTGAGTAATTCACTCTGGATAAGGGCAGCCGGTAAATGCATGAAAGTGAACCTGACGAGACAAGAAGACAGTGCGGCCGTAACCGGCAGTCAACACACACACCCCACACACACACGTGCACACACACAGTGCACGGGGGTCCCACTCACAGCGATGACTTTGGCACCGAAGCCCACGTAGTCCTGCCAGGCCACGCAGAGCACATAGGGCAGGTACAGGGTGAAGTAGATGATGCCACCGCAGGCCGCTGCCAGGTTGGCCCGGGAGAACAGGGTGCTGATCAGGAAGCACTGCATGATGGTTACCACGGCGAATGACCCCAGGAACAGGAAGACCACCCCAGGGTCACTGTAAGGCAGCAGGTTACCCATCTGCCGCAGAGAGAGGAAGAGAGGAAAAAAAGGTCATGAATGTAAGATGATGATTCTCAAGTTAATTAATTGAATTCAAATTAATTTCCTGGGCTGACTGAATTAAAAGTGAAATTGAATTGATCCTCAAATTCAGGTCACCAGTGGCTACAATGGAGTAGTGTACAGAGGAGGTGGAGGTCAGGGAACCAGGAAGCAAGGAATAGGGAGGCAGGAAGTGTGGGCAAAAAGGGAAGGAGGTAATGGTTAGAGGGGCACGAAGTGAGGCTTTGGGGCAGGAAGTGAGGGTGGAGGAGGCAGGAAGTGAGGGATTATGGACAGGAGGTGATGGATTGGTAGGGCAGGAAGTGAGGGTCTTGGAGGCAGGAAGTGAGGGATGGGGGGGGTCGTACCTTTAGAATGAGGACCAGGAAGGAGGCGCTGATCAGCAGGGGGATCAGGCTGCTAATGAACCAGCTGAGCCACAGGATCCCGTTGTTCAATCCCATGATCCTCATGGTCTCCTTCAGCCGCGCCTCCTTCTCATACACCACGCCCTTGATGATGATGGCCACGGAGTACATCCAGGCGAGAGTCATGAACAGGGGCATTGAGCGGCTCATAACCCTGAGGAATCTGGAGGGGGCGGAGGGGACCACATTACATAAGCACTCTAGGCAGCGTGTCCAAAACAGTTTTGTAAACTTTAAATAGTGATATGCTGAACATGCTGCTGCAGGATGCTGTGAACAGTGACTGAAATATCATAATGAGCAAGAGGGAACTGTACAATCAATTAGACATAGAGTAAATAAACTCTGGTCATGGAGGTCAACAGGGTGTGTTGGTTTCTGTTGGTGCTCAACACTTAATTGAAAGTTGAAGCAAAGTTTACACCGCATGGTCAAACACTCCTCGAGGCTGTCACGACAACCAGTTTCTACCCCAGCCACATGTTGAGAGCGGCTCTTTTCTTAATGAGTGGAAGAAAAGCCCTCACAAAATGTTCCTAAAAGAACAGGAAGTTCAGATCGAATGTTTCACTACATTTCACAAAGCTACGGCATAAACATAATGACAGATAAATTTCACAGCAATGAAAAGCTGGCTATATATATATATATATACTGGATGCTGTTATCCAAATAACTGTGAATAAATATATTTTCTGTTAACATAGCCAGGGCTACGCCAGAATTCAAGACTTCCAGCCCGGATGGAAAAGCTAATCAAACCCCCATTGGCCGAGCCTTCAGCCTGGGACACACCCATCGTTTTAGCTTTGGCAGGTCTTATCACTGTCAGCAGTGTAATTCACAATTAGCACTTCGCTTTGAAAGACTGAGCTTAACTATAGCCCTGACCTACTTGGACAGGGAGACGATCAGTATTGATCATTGACAGATATGCGCCTGAAAATCTTTAACAACGTGAGGCGGACGGGTCTAAAGATAGAACGCTGACACGCGCAGGAAAGCTACCAAGGAGTTCTGTCCGATAAGCGTATTCAGCTGAACTCCGGAGAAACAGTTTTACAGTTTTTGTTGCAATCTGACCTAGTGACTTCTGTTACAGTAAGTTACTTATTGGACCAGTGCAGAGACCCTTATCTAGGCCAGTTTACACAACTGCCTGTTTTTTAAACATTAAACTATTATAAACCTTTTATGTTTACCAGCTGAGTTCAGGTTGAGTGCCTTGCTCAGTGGTAACAGGGTTATGCCCCAATTTCAACCTCCAGCCGGAAGAGTAGGGACCTTATACAGCAGCAGAAGGCCAAAACCTCTGCTGGTCTGTTCTGCGCCATTGTGCTAATGTTGTGTCATATGTTCCTACACTGAACTCCACCATGTAGGTATGGTCTCACTCACATGTCGTCCACGTAGCAGGGGTACGGCATCTGCTGAATGTACACGCCGGTCTTCTCTTTGCTGCCGGTCACTGCCCTGATTATCCCGTGCTCGATCACGTCCTGCAGGTAGGAGAATCCACCCCACACGTAGCGAAGGTCCTCGAACGGGTCGGCTCTAGGACCCGGGTCCCAGTACCTGCCCAGAGACAAAAGCGTAATGCGGACCGAGCAACACTCAAGATGCGATTCTGCAGTCATTATTTACTGGTACTGAGTCCACAAAACACAATGGAAAGCATAGTAGATCATCATATAGAGAGAAAGATTATTTTTATTGATGTCAATGGTAGGGCTGTCAGTGTACTGCGGACAACAGGAGTATATATCGAACCCTTAATTGGGGAAATGAAACCATGGAAACGCAATGGAACAGGCCGAGGGATTCGGCCCAACTCTCCACACACTGTCTCATGAAGAGGGCATCTGAGGACACAACGTACCCGTCCTTGATCTTGTTGGTGCGCTCCACGTTGTCGATGTCCATGCGGATCTTGTAGTTGACGTTGGGCGGCAGCTCGGAGCTGTTGGACTCGATGTCCGGGAAGACGATCCCGGCCCAGAACTTCCTGTCGTCCAGCAGGCGCATAGACTTATTCACCAGCCTCTCCTCGTTGGCCACCGGCTCCAGCTTATCCAGGTTGACACACTTTTTTGAGAGAGAGGAAAAAAAAAAAACGAGGTCAATTAAATAGAAATTTAGAGGGGTTTTTCTGACCAGTTTGACAGAGGGGCTTCTCTGGCTGTCCTCAGCATGTAAAACCTTTGATGGTGACCGTCTGTAACTCTGTTATGGACATATGACCGTTTGGTAATTTGGCTCTGGTTCACCGAAGGTTTAGTAGTTCAGGAGCAAAAACAATGCCCCTTTATGCGAGCGCTAACAAGCTGATTGTGATCTGTTTGCTGGGATAATCGAATAATGACACGCAGATTATGAAATGAGGTTTTTGTTCATGGGAGAAACGCTAATTGATTGGATCTGCGGAGGCAGTGACTGGGCAGAACTCGGTGCCTTTCAAGCAATCAAAGGCATGGCTTGTTTCGATTCTGGGTTAATTTAATTGCTAATAATAGGCTGCTTTGTCCCAATGAATACTTCCAGCCGTTCATCCTGTAAGAAGTTAACCATATTCCTGGGCGAAATAAAAATATTGGTGTCAAAAATGAGTCAAAGCAGTCATTTGCAACCCCCATTTTGTTCCTGTTAAAGGGAAAGATGTAATGACCTAAGATGGCTGCCTTTTTCTTTTCTGCTAGAGATTCACAGTGAGGAAGTGCAGAAAAGCGCGACTGTAACTCCTGATGCTGTTGTTTTCACTTCTGTCCTGCGGGGTGACATCACCGAGTTACGGGAAGTGATCCTGTGATTGTCAGCTCTGCTTACAGATCATTCTGGAGCTGCCGCAAAAGGGAAGGGGTCTCATGTGCTTAGCGTGTGTGTGTGTGTGTGTGTGTCTATGTGTGTGGGTGAGTGTGTGTGCATGTGTGTGTGTGTGTGTGTGTGTGTATTTGAGTGTCTGTGTATGTGTGTATATGTGTGTATGTTTGTGTGTTTGTGTGTGTGTGTGTGTGTGTGTGTGTGTGTGTATTTGAGTGTGCGTCAGGCACTGACCTCCATGAAGCGGGAAATGGTGAGGATGGCCTGGTCAGTCTCATTGAAGGCGTCCCTCCAGGTGAACACGGTGCCATGGGGACGCGTGTCCTCCGACAGCTTGGACAGGAAGCTGGACACGTCCTCCACCCTCCATCCCGTGCCGCTCAGCTGGGCGTTAAAGAAGTGCGCGCTTGCGTTGTTCTGGAGCAGCGTCTGAACACAGACAAACAACAGAGTCACCCCAACGTTCTCCAGCTACACATCACATCCTGCAGTCTGGGAACGCCATTGCACAATGATCAGAGTCAGAGGAACAGCATGCCCATGAAGATGTCTTCCCATAAAAATGCCTGACTTCCTCTCAAAACAATTTCCCGAGGTACACTCTTGCATTACAGATGCAACGCAGTTATGTTGTTTTGTGAAGTCATGACACAAAGGGAAAAGTTGGCCTTTTTCCAAATAGTTCGATGAATACATCACTGCACTCTGCTTCCTTTTTAATTTGAGTTTTTTGGAATAAAATCAGGAAATGAGTTTGGCCTATAAAACTTCCCAGCATTCCCTGAAACACAGGGGTCTATTGTGGTGTCATATGAAAAGTTAATTAAATTAAACAACTGTGGCCCGTGATTCAGTCAACAGTTGTCCATGACTTTGGTCATAATTAAATGCAAGGGTTCTTTTTTATCTTCACTGGCACATTTTGGCAAGTTCAGCCAAATGAAAATTAACTTACCAAGTTATTCTAATATAAAAAAGCATAGCACTTTCATTCAAATGTAAGTAAAAATTAGGGACAAATGATGATTCTATCAAAGCTATTGACTGTTTGAGTGTGGGCACTCCTTTCTAATCTTGTTGGTCTCTCAATTTATCTCTGTCAAAATACAGTGGATCTGTATAAATTTCAGCCATGACATCTTTATAACAACTGGCCCTGTATTGGTTCCTTTGATTTTGCATTCAGTAAATTCAATAAAGATGGTAACACTCTTTGTAAAAAAAAAGAAAACATTTAATCTCATGATAAAACAATATTTTTAATATATAACACCTACATGATTAACCATCAACCGAAACTTGTATCATACATAATTTAAGATTCAACTGGCTGACTCAAATCAGGAATTCTCAAGGACAAAGGAGTCAAGACAGAGACAAAGAGGAGCGTTACCACAACCTTCCACTGGGGGGCAGTGCAGTCCCATACCACTGCCACGTGTACAGGCAGACAAAAACAGAAGTGCTAAACCTGTAGATGACTGATTTGACACCAGCATGGGGTGTCACGACATAAATAAACCCTCTGGGTACCAGTGAATTGTATAACCAACCTGCACTCCACAAGCTATCAATCACTCTTATAAAAACCATAACATGGCAGCAGTGGTCTAATGCCAGAGACATTGACCCGGCTCTGTCAAACAGAAATGAAAAAAGGTAATTTTCTAAGAGCAATCTTTGAGGAAGCAGAACACACTGTTAATACTTGGGGTTACGGGCCGCATGCTGAATATATTTTTTTCTCATAACTAATTATAGTTTCATTTTTTTATGCGCTCGATGAAAACCGATCCACTTGCATTTCAGGGAACACAGGCGCGTTTCACATTTCATAATTAACTGACGGCGATGGCCAAATCGATGACACGCAGAGATTAGTGACGGACGGAGGATTTAACTGTGCACTTTTGTTTGTTTGTTCCTCTCTCTGGCTGTCAGCAAGTGCCATTTGCGCCCTCGGCCTCTTCGGTGACACGCTGCCATTTCACTAATGCGTCCTGGGCAGTTCATATCATACGAATCAAATGTCCTAAAATGCCAAGATGTTTCCAAACAATTAGCCTGATGCGTCTTTGTGCTTTGTTCATAGCTCACAAATAAAATCTCTCATATTGTGACAATAAACAGATTTATCTATAAACAACACAGAGAAAGTTCCCTCCCTGCAATTTCTGTGATAATGCTTCTATAATGCATTATCCATAATGGGGGGGGGGGGGAGGTTGCAAGTTCAAATCTTCGTGTGGGACAATGCTGTCATAGACCATGGGCAGGGTCCACGGACTAGGCTGCCTACGTAGACACTAGTCTTAGTTACAGCGTGACAAAAACAACCATAATACAAATAATAATAATAATAATAATAATAATAATAAAGGAGGGATAATTATCAACATAATCATTATAATGTAGCCTTTCTGAGTCATCTGAGCTGAGAAATTATATCCAGCATGTAAACAACAGAATAAAAAATTGCAGACTGACAGCGTGTTGTGTGGTTTGAGATGTTTTACAGACATCATGAGCAATCCAGTTTTAGCCAGTTTTAACAGCATTGTGTCATGTGAACTGATGTAACTTATGCTTAGCTGTGTGTGCAAGTTTAGCAGCGTGGTACCATTTCATTGTTTGCTAGTTTACCAACATGCTGCAGTTTTTAGCCAGTTGTACAGTTTAGCTATGTGATGTGGTTTTAGCCATGTTAGCAGCATTGAATGGTGTTAGCAGGTTTGGCAGTGTGACACAGAATTAGCCCTGTTAGCAGTGCTGCAAGGTTTTAGCCGCGTTGCGCAAAAGGAGGTTCTGACTCACCCGGACCAGGTCCATCTCCTCGCTGTTCTCCATGAAGTTCCAGATTTTGGGCTTCATCTCCTCCCACATCCCGCCCAGGTCCCTCAGAACGCCCAGCTCCTGAAACGTTCTGTTCACCTGCGAAAACACAGGGGAAGGAGGGAGGGAAAAACCACCGTTAAAATCGGCCCGTGGCTCCTGAAAACACAGGCCTAACCTCCACCCCTCCATGCCTAACAATCCTGGCACAGAGGGCTGTCTGCCAGGGAGAGGGGAGATGGAGCGGAGAAAAATAGGGGCTAGAGGGGGTCTAAGCTGTCCTTTTATAGATTTTCGTGCATGCATATTAAAAATGGTACAAACACATTTCAACAAAGCTGCCATTCATTAAAAAAGCACTGGCAAACTTGACACAATTACACAGATGCGATATTTTGTGTTTCTTAAAAGGTCACAGGAGTTCAGAGAGTTCACCCCCACTCCTGACAGCAATCATTCAAAGCTGATCAGGATAAGTGTGGGAAGATTATATGTAAATGTGAAATAATGCAGACAGGGTGCTTTACAATGTAAATTTTGTCAAGTACATGCAGTACAACATAAAATGACATAGAATGTTTTTGGTGCACGTAAGTGTATGAGTGTGTATTCACATGTCTGTTTGAGTGTGTTCATGCGTGTGTCTGCTTTCATGTAGATGCGTGTGCATGCGTTTGTGTGTGTGTGCGTGTGTGTGTGCGTTTGTGTGAGTGTGTGTGTGTGCGTGCATGTGTGTGTGTGTGTGTGTGTGTGTGTGTGTGTGTGTGTGTGTGTGTGTGTGTGTGTGTGTGTGTGTGTGTGTGTGTGTGTGTGTGTGTGTGTGTGTGTGTGTGTGTGTGTGTGTGTGTGTGTGTGTGTGTGTGTGTGTGTGTGTGTGTGTGTGTGTGTGTGTGTGTGTGTGTGTGTGTGTGTGTGTGCATACAGCAGTGTCTAAGTGGATGAAGTAGCCAGCTCAGCTCGCTTAGGAACCTCTTTGTTCCTCCAGGCTACAGCAGAACATTCCAGACTTTCCACCTCCTCATTAAATCTCTCCCTCTCTCTCTCTCAGCTGCAGTGCGAGGTTACTGTCGGCCATTTGCCTTTAGCACACATCAGAGAGACGCGCTGCCTCCCCCCCCCAAACTTGCCTCCTTAATGATGCGCTGGGTAGCGGGGGTGTCCGGGGTGTAGAGGATCTTCCCGATCAGCAGGGGTTTCAGGGCCCGCCAGATCATCCTGGAGATGGGGCTGGACTCCATGTTCTTCATCAGGTTGTTGCAGTACGGAGCTGAGGGAGGAACATGGTGGGGGCGTTGGGTTTGTTAGCTCAGGGGTTCTGGAAACTGGGCTTCCCAACACAGACGCTGCAGGTTCGGTTGCGTGAATTCAGCAACTCAGTCTGCTGAACTTCGTAATGTAGTGGAATGTAATGAACAACATAGTGTGATGTGATTCTCTTACATGGCAGTACACTTCAGACTCATATCAATGGTACAAAAAGTTGATCCTACAGTGCCAGTTTGGCCTGTTTTGGCCAGTCTGACTCTTTATTGTCTTGTTTTGGTCCTATTTGGTCCTATTTAGGATATGTTTTGGTGATTCTTGCTCTTATTTTGGCTCTATTTTGATCCTATATTGGTTGTGTTTTTGGTCCTATTTTGGCCCTGTATTGGTTCTGTTTTTGGGTGACAGGTGCCACAGAGAAACTCACTGGAGGAGTTGTCATAGACGGAGACGGGCTCATCCTCGCTGCTGTTGCCATGGTTGCCAAAGAGGGCCTTGTAGTTGTTGTCCTCATACCAGTTGAGGGACTTGATCTTGAGTCCGCCACCCTCGGGGTGCCCACAGACGATGCGAGAGACAGCCTGGTACATGAGGCTCGGCGAGCCGCTGGCGTTCGCCGTCAGGTACTGGATCTCGCTCCGCAGGTCGCGCCAACTCTTCATATCCGCCAGCTATTGGGAGGAAGAGGAGGGTGAAGAGAGAGGAGGAGTGGCGAGAGTGAGGCATGAGCCAAATCAGATCACATCAAATCAAATCATAGTAAAGTTTATTTATATATATAGTATTTTGCTGAACTTCAGTCACAATATGCTTTACAGTAGACCTCGTCCTAAACCCCTTTTTAAGAGTGCTTAGTGCAGGCGGCTCTGGTTCGGGAGCACCAGAGAGGTTTCTGGCTTTCATTCCATCCCAGCTCTTGATTACAGTTTGAGCAATTATTGAGTGCTCGAGCCTGGTTAATGATTAATAATGGTTAATAATGTAGTTAGGTGCTCCAGTGGAACAAAAACCCAGACACGTCTCTAGGAACAGGGTTGCCATAGGGCAACCGCGGCAAGGAGAAACACCCTTGAGCGTAGGGATGGTGGTGGGAGAGGAGAACAGCATTATGGGAAATTGAGTCAAAAACGTTATGGTTCTGTGAACTACGACCAACCAATCGAGAATCTGACCAATGTCCAAGATAGCACATTCCTGGCATGGTGTTCGCTCCTACAGGAAGCCTTGGTCTTTGCCGGTAAGGCCTAAAGATCTCTCCAGATCGGGCCGTCTCCTCTCCAAGAGCGCAATTACCGTAACCCTCAGGGGTCCAGCAGCATTTAGATCCCATCTCTACCAGGAACTGTAAGGGGAAGGATCCCAAGATCCCAAGGAAAAGGAGAGAACAGAATGTGCTCTTACTGCTTCACTATGGCTGCAAGGGAAAGACGGGGTTATGGGTAGGGGAGGGGAAGGGGGCAGTCTTTGACAACTACACGTATGTGCGTTTAATTTTGTTCCTCCGCTACACAGCACACATATAAAAAACCTACTCCTGGGGCATCTAATGTACCCCAGATTTTACAGTGTGGGCTGGAACTAAGGGAAGGAGACATTTATATAAGAAAGAAAATCAGAACAGTAAGGCACGGGGGGATTCAATCAGCGACAGAGACACATTACCATCCTCACATATGTCACTTCTACTCACCTGTCTCCTGTCAGATACCTCTATCACCTGTAGGCCATATGCATCAATCATTTCACATTACCTCATCTGGGCAGCTACCTGATAATCTGTTACCTGACATATACCTGTGGAATATGGCCTTTGGTAATACATACCCGAGTGTACATGCTCAACCCAAATAAAATATAGGTACATATGGGGGTGGTTTCCCGCACAAGGATGAAGTCCTAGTCCAAAACTAAAGACTCTTATGAGTGGAGATCTTTAAGGATTTTTTTCTTTTTGTCTAGAGCTAATTATGTTAGCCAAATGGTTTTATATTTTATATTTTATTGGTATTTTGATTATTTCGTAATGTTTGTAAAGCATATCAGACAATTGGTTATGAAAAGTGATATCACTATCCAAACCTCACGCCTTTGTTTATGTTTATAGCTTCAGGGGAGCCTCACAGAGCAGAAGGTCAGTTTTGATGCAAACTGAAGACAAAGCAGGAGAAGCATGGGTCTCATTGTCATTAAAAACTCGTGACAGAGAGAGCCGGAAAGCAAAGCAAAGTCCTGCAGGCGTTCAGTAATATCCAGGTAATCTTGCTCCGCCTGGGGGGGGGGGGGGGGGATGTGAAAAGCAATGCCCATTGAGTCATCTGACCTACAGTGAACCACGCTGGCGTCACAAGAGAAAGGGAAACAAAGGAGGAACAGGCTGCAGGGAGCTGAGTTACTGTCGGTCAACATGCTAATGATGAGAGCACAGGTGGGTGGGGCTGGCACTGAGACACACCCCCTAATCAACACCCTAACTCATGCCACCCACTCCTTAATTCTACACAATTCTACACACGCATTCGTTTTTGTATTTTAACTTTGTAATATGTATAGACGTTTATCTTCTGTTTGGCTGTGTGCATTGTTTTAAATGATATTTATTGTAAAAACCATTACTTTGAAGGGAAATTGTTTATAGATTACAATAATGTTAAATTCAATTGCATATACTGTACATATATATATGTTATGTAAATGTGCCAGATTAAAAAAAAAGGTAAACAGAAAAACGTGTTTTGTGAGATGTTTTCGGATCTGCGTTTGTAAAACTGTGCATCTGGCAGAGCGAGCAGACTGAACCTGACAGTTGAGAAGCTTCCTGTCTAACCCCGTCTGCAAATCAGACGAGCAGATAATAGCTGAGGCAAGTCAGCAACGCTGACCGCGACCTCCGTGGAGCAAGCAGTCACATGACCTCAACACTGCCGTTTCACAGCAAACATAAAGAACCGCAGGGAACTGCGTGTTAAAGGGACGGTGGGGGAAGGAAACAGCTGTGACAGGAAAAAAAAAAACCCTTTTGAGAGAGAAAGCATACATAAGACAGAGAGAGACGGAACGTCACTGAACCCTGAAATTAATTAGCTAAATAAAGCACCACAGTACGTTTACATGGAGGTGTTCGGCGGCCCTTCTCATCCGCAGGGTGACTTGCACAATTTACATTTTTATGCCCAATCCGCTCAAAACAGCTGAACTTTTTTGCAGAGGTAACTCAAGTTAAGTTTCATGCTCAAAGCTGGATTTATATCACCATCTCTGGATGGTCAAACGCTGCCTGGCACCCACGCTCGTATCTGGCACCCACGCTCGTATCTGGCACCCACGCTCGTATCTGGCACCCACGCTCGTATTAGTACTGCATCATGATGTTGTAGAGGTTAATGACATGATCACTGCTGTCCACTGAGGCACTCCTGACCTGCTGTCATCTCAGCTCTTTGTTGAAACCATTCTGTGGGAACGACTGTCTGCTAACTGCCTGAGTATGACTGTAAGGGAGTCGGACGAAGCCAGCTTCCCTCTGCCGTGTTGTCCCTGTCATTTATTTGAAACGGACCCTGCGTGACAGCACTGACCCCACGTAAATCTGGTGAGGCTCCAGGCCAACGGAATGGATTGGGGGTCCAGCAGAACTGACCGTTCCACCAGGACAGTGTATCGAAGTAGTCCCCCCCCCCACACACACACACACACACACACACACACACAGAGCTCCCACTCAGTGAAACACTGAACTGATCCTGTAAAACTGGGAAGTCCAATCAAAGTGCAAAACGAATGGTTCACCTTTGGTTGAACCAGGTTCCATCTGCTCCCCTCACATACCCCCCCACCTGTGCCGTGCCGCGCCGCCTCTCGCAGGCAGAAGCTGTAATTAGAGACGGCAGAAACGACCTGGAGTGCCCTGTCTCCGTGGAGCCCGCAGAGGTTACTGGAGTTCAGATGCAGCGAGCGGAACAAAGAGAGAACACACACAGGAAGAGCCAGATCAGCACTGGACCCCTTTACTCTTCTTTAACGCCTTTTCCTAACATTTATTTCATTATTTTTTTCTTAGCAGCTTGAATGTTCTTTCTGCAATTGTTGTTTTTTTTTTTTTTTTGGAGGGGGGTGCTTTGGTCGTGTTTGCCCTGTTTAGTTTAGTTTCGCTTTTTTTTTGGTTGAGTCAACAAGATGTTCTTGTAAGTTGCACACTCCGAACATATGATGAGTGAATCAACGGAAGTGATGATTATCAACCCTGCCAAACTTCACACCCCACACACACTCACACGCACGCACACACACACACACACACACACACACCCCACGCTCACACACAAGTACACACACACACACACACACACCATGCAGTCACACGCTCACACGCACACACATACACACACATACACCTCATGCTCACACACACACCCCCCAGTCACACGCACAAACACCCTCACAAGCACGCACATACACACACATACACCCCATGCTCACACGCACACACACACACACACAGCTGCCAAATAAAGTGCTGACTGCCTGTTGCAGGCCATTAGCCGTGTTTCTGGCTGAGTAGATCAGAGCTGAGCGGTCAGTCTCCATGCCTCTCTCAGGGGCAGGCAAGGGGGGGGGTCGTCCCGTGACTGGGTTCCCTCAGTGCTTAGTCAAGGGGGTGGGGGGAGGGGGGCACAGCTGTGAGAGAGGAGAGCTGCACTGTACGGTGACTGGATGGGACCTCCCCCCCCCCCCCCCCCGAGCAGCATAGCAACAAGTGGAGGGGGGGGGGAGGTATGCATATACTGTAGCGCTCACCGACGCAAAACTAACTGCCCTGCAGCCAAAAACCCTGCTGGGTAGAATAGCACAGTGAGCGGGAACAGCTGCCTGTCAGACACAGACACGACTCACATAAACGAACAGAGAGAGACAGAGAGAGGGAGAGAGAGAGGAAGAGACAGTGAACAGGGGATAGAGAGAGATGGAGAGATTGAGAGAGAGAGAGAGAGAGAAGAGGGGATAGAGATAGATGGAGAGATAGAGAGAGAGTGAGGGAGAGAGAGAGCGGAAGAGACAGTGAAGAGGGGATAGAGAGAGATGGAGAGATTGAGAGAGAGAGTAAGGGTAGAGAGAGAGGAAGAGAGAAAGACAGAGAGAACGGGGGGACAGAAAGATGTAGGTAAAGACAGATGTGATTCGCAGGGCTTGTTTTTGAACTGGACGTGAGGACAGCAGACCTAACACAACCCATACTAACCATATTCAATATCATGACTCAGTGTTTTGATGCAAAAGGCCATGAAGTTTTAAGAGCACCTCATAAATAGGACAGGAAACCAAGGTCAAAATTTACATACCGCAGAAGAAGAATCTGGGTGATTTCTGCAGTAAAAAGTACCAATGAAGCCACAGCATAACTAAGCAGGCACAAACCATTTACACTGCTAGACCTTTGCTGAGACTGCTCACATTAGAAAAGAGCTTGCTCAAGACCAACAGCAATGCCCCGTCATGGTATTTGAGCCAGCAACCTCTCAGTTTCAGATACAACTCCCTAACCATTACACGACAAAGACCCCCGAGAACAAGCTTCACCCTCACTCTGGCTCACCCCCACCAGCTGCAGAAGCATCCCTGGCTGTCCCTGGCTGTCCACCCTCGCTGTCGCCAGGCTATTGTTGTGGCAAAAACAATTAGCTTCCCTCCAGGCATTCTGGGCCTGCGGAATTCCAGGCCATTCTCAGATCAGAGGCAGCCAATGAGGAATGAGCTCAGAGGTGGGGCCACCTACCTGCACGGCTAAGGATCCCAAGCTCTCCAGAAGACGGTCAGTTGCAATGGACACCTCCTGCACGTCCTTGGGGTCCGACCTCACGTCCTTCTGCAGTGGGGAGAAAGTGGGGGAGGGAGGTCAGTGTAGGCACCCGGGGCGTATCGGCAGAGATTAACATGACTCAAAAATCGACTTCTGTCAGCGGTGAGGTCACTGAGATGACTGTGTGTTTTAGCACTGCATGTCCACAGGAAAAGGACAGAATGCATGTGCTGTCAGTCTCTAAGCTGGGATCTGGGCTACAAGAATGTTCAACCACAGTTTACATTTCTATTCTAAACGGTGAAGCCTGTGACAGATTGTTGCCTGTTCCACAATATTTTACAAAAGATATTTGCAAGTCAGTTTCAATATATGTTGATGAGGAAAAAGAGAATTATTTAGGTCAACAATAGTGTTCCCTCTTTCGTACACTTTGGGGTGAAGAGTTACAGACTCTAGTCCGTTGGCTCTAGATCTTTACCTCAGACTTTTCAGCATGCCTTTTGTTATGGATGAGCAAACATCTAACAGCATGCGATTTAGCAAAAACAAATGTAAAAGAAAAAAAAAAAAAAGACTGACATTCTGAAAACTGACATAACTGAATTAAGGACTGACCACCCCCCCCCCCCAAACACCCACACCCAACACCCCAACCACTGTCTCCTTGAACTTTTGTAACTTGCAACACACAAGGGATGCATTCACCACTAACACACCCTTATTGCTGAGAGGAACAAAACAGCTATCTCCATGGCACAGGGCTGGGACACTGCCCTCTAATGTGTTCATGAAAACATCACGCATTCACCGCCTCTGGCCTCACACTTACCCACAACATGGGAGTTTAGCATAGATCATTGTGTACTCACTGATCAGCTTTTATTCATCTGGGGTGGGGGGGGAGGGATGTTAATGAGAAAGCTGTATTAGGCAGACACAAAACGCAACAATGCAAGAGACAGACGATGTCCTTCTGTCTCTCGAGTAACATTTCACTGAGTTACGGTAAACAGACAGAGAGAAGAGAGGAGAGAGTAGAATCAGTAAACATTCCGTCGTTATGACGTGTCTTGCAAAAAGGGCACCGCTTGCTGATTTGATAGTCTTCAGTCTTCTAACCGAATTACGTTGCGCTGTATCTGTTCCCTCGTAATCTGTTCTCGGAACGATGACGCCACGTCGTTCGGATGTGACCTACGGTCCCCTCGTCTGTTTTAGTTTGGCTTGCTTCTTTTTTTTAAGCTTCACTACATTTCGCTTTCATTAGTAAGAGGCTGAAGGAAGTGAATTCGTTTTCTCATTTATTCTCTCCCCCCAATACATATTTATGCAAGACGGGAAAGAACGATATTACG